>CM032161.1:27367113-27835133 GCA_018901935.1 Pugionium cornutum
AGATAAGCTACCAGCTTCAGGACATACATCTAGAGGAAGTCTCTACACAAGTAGTGCCACCAGGAGCAATGACAAAGAGCAGATCAAGATCACTCTTCCACAAATTCAGCTTATGGGTCGACAAGCTCCTAGAGGATGATCGACAAAGGACAGTGTGCCAGAAGTGCAAAGAAGAGTCCAAAGGCTTCTCAACAATGCAAGGGACTTCAGAGACTTGGGCTTTAGTGGCAAGAGAGGTCAGGGCCCAGAGATTCCTAACCCGACTCCAAGTCAAAGACTAGGAATAAGGCGCGTGCATGCCACAAGGACGGCCAGCTTCCATTTCTTGGCCATGAGGTAAGAAAGGTAAGCTTTCAATTCGAATATTTGCCTATTTTTGTTTTGCAGGGTAGGATTTAGATTCTTTACATTTTGAGTCAAAGACATTTTAGGAATCGGTCCTTTTTCGGTTATGCACTTTTGTACGTTTTCCATTTGTGCACTTTTGTAAATTTTCCTTTTCTTTCTTTGAGTCAACCCTAGAAGGTCAAGCTGTCGAGCATATTAATAAGGCTCTTTCCAGCATTGTAGTTCGACATCCTTTTTGATATTAATAAAGTGCAAATTTTCTTACAAGTTTTCTCTTTAAGAACCTAGCTGAGACCAGCCCTCCTAGCTCTAAGTTTGTGATTTATCACGAGGTTCATCACCTCTCGTGTGGTTCACTTCACCCTTCCACTCAATACCAACCGAAAAACCCATATCGAAGAAGTCTAAGGTCGAGTTTCTCACCCAACCTTCTCCACACAGCCCACACGCATATAAGCCTTGAATCGAGGCTTGTATCATTTGGGTATCAGAGCTTAAAGCTCCTAAACCAGGTTGTTTATATCCTTTAGTTAGTTTTGTTTATTATTCTTGCATTAGTTTAAGTCGCATTCTAGAAAAATAAAAAAATAACACTAAACTCCAAACCGAGTGCATCTAGCTTCTACGTGTATCACTAGGGCTTAGATTCACTTTTGCATTGCCCTTCACGTTTTCCTTTTTGCTTAAATCATATTTCCATTATTTTTAAGTTAAATTAAAAAGAAAAGAAAAAGAAAATAGGAAAAATACAAAAAGAATTCGACTAGGACAGCTTGCAATAGTTGTCAAGAAAGTTTCCATTTTTCAAATCTTCCATTTTTTCAATTTTTTTCCATTTCTCAGATTTTCCTTTTTGCATTTTTTCGAAATTCCCCTATAAAAGCAAACCCTCCTAATCAATTTAGGAGCAGAATAACTTGTCTTCTTTCTTTGTAGCATGCAATGGCAGAAGAGAATAGAGAAGCAGCCGAAGCCATGATGTCCATGTTCACAACCCTCCAAACGCAACTCGCATCAATAGGCGAGAGGTTGGAGCGCGTGGAGAGGCCTGTGAGATTCCAGGCCATAAGGCACGTGAGAGCTGAGCAAGACCGTGCTGAGGGTCCTGAGCACCTTAGGACACGGCACGAACAGGAGGAGCCCCAGCTAGATGGAGGTGAGGATGCACCTCCTCATAACTATCACCCTAGGCCGAGAGGACCTCCACGGCAACCAGAGGCAGAAGGTGATGGCTTCGAGCCATATGGTCATCAACAGAGACCAAGGATGCCTCCTATACATCATGAAGATGGAGATGAACACGCCTATAACTGGGTAACTCATCCTGATGTCAAGTTAACACCTCCTAGTTTTGCAGGAAAAGTAAACCTCGAAGCCTATCTTGATTGGGAAAGGAGGATGGACCACATCTTCGATCACTACAACCAACCAGGACCTAGGAGAGTCTCCATGGCAGTAGATCAACTCACGGACAATGCCCTCATCTGGTGGGATCATGAGGTGTCTGACCGGAGGAGGAAAAGATTGAGGCCCGTAGACTCATGGGTCGACATGAAAGACCTCATGAGACAAAGGTTTGTTCCACCCTATTTTCAAAGAGATTTGCAACGACGTTTTCGTACTCTTAAGCAGGGAACCAGATCAGTAGAGGAGTACTATGAAGAGTTTGAAAGACTAAGGAACAGGCTGGAACTCAATGACGATGAGGAAACTTTGATGGCACAATTCTTGGATGGACTTCAAGAAAGAATCAGCCGCAAGGTGGAAAGGCAAATCTACAATGACTTCAAGGACTTGTTCCACCTATCTGTCCAGGCTGAGCAGCACATCAAACGTAAGAGCCAAGATATCCGCAGCAACCCCCTAAGACACCTTGGGCACCAAGCAGCATCCCCAAGCCCGTAGACAAAAGCAAGGGCATAGAGATCGAGTCACGGTTCAAGAGCAAGCCTCCTGAGCCAACCCGTGACCAGAGAGAGCCTAATAAGTCCTCTAACCCTCAAAGGTCACGTGACATCACTTGTTTCAAGTGTAGGAGTCGCGGACACATCTCAAGGGAGTGCCCAAACAACCGGGTCATGTTGATTATGGAAGCTGGAGAGTATGAATCCCAAGATGAAGAAGACTATGAAGCAGAAGGAGAGTACGGTGACATTGAGTACCCTGATGTGCGGGAAGTGCTGGTCACTAGACGCATCCTCAGTGCAATGGTGGATCCTTCAGAGACCATCCAAAGGGAGAACATCTTCCACAGCCGTTGCACCATCAAGGGCAAGGTATGTAACCTCATCATAGATGGTGGTTCTTGCACTAATGTTGCTAGTGCATATATGGTTGATAAGCTAGGTCTAGAGAAGACAAGGCATCCTCAACCATATAGACTGAGATGGCTCGATGACAAAGTGGAGCTCAAGATCCATGAGCAAGTCACTGTGCGATTCAGTGTGGGCAAGTACCAAGACCAAATTGTGTGCGATGTGGTGCCGATGCAAGCTGGTCATCTTCTGCTAGGAACACCATGACAGTTTGACAAAGAGACCAGGCATGATGGCCGAACCATTCTCTTCACTTTTGTGCATGACAAAAGAAAGGTCAGCCTAGCTCCTCTTACACCTGCCCTGGTACACGAGCTACAACTCCAAATGAGTAAGGAAAAGAAACTTATCAAGTCTAATTTTCTTATTCAACCAAGCCATGTCCGGAGAGCTTTAGCCTCAAAGGATTTAATGTTACTAATGGTGTCCAAAGAAATTTTGAGTATAGAACAGGAACAGGTAGAGCTACATCCTGAAGTAGCAACTCTCCTTAACAAGTTCTAGGATGTGTTCCCAGAGGAGATACCAGCAGGCTTGCCTCCCTTACATGGCATAGAGCAGCAGATCGACCTAGTGCCCGGAGCAGCCCTGCCCGACTGGCCAGCCTACCGGATGAGTCCAGAGGAGTCCAAGGAGCTTGAGAAGCAAGTCAAGGAGCTACTGGAGAAAGGCTATGTTCGAGAGAGCCTCAGTCCATGTGCCATACCAGTGATGCTAGTGCCCAAGAAGGATGGGACTAGGCAAATGTGCGTGGACTGCCAAGCAATCAACAACATCACAGTCAAGTACCGGCATCCGATACCACAGCTGGATGACATGCTAGATGAGCTGAGTGGAGCCACGGTCTTCTCCAAGATAGACCTCAAGAGTGGATACCACCAGGTCATGATGAAGGAAGGTGATAAATGGAAGACTGCTTTCAAGACAAAGCAAGGGCTCTACGAGTGGACAGTCATGCCATTCGGCTTGAGTATTGCCCCAAGCACCTTCATGCGCCTTATGAACCAAGTTCTTAGGGCGTACATCAGTAAGTTTGTTGTAGTTTATTTCGATGACATATTAGTTTATAGTAAATGCTTAAGGGATCACCTCACACATCTTGAGTTGGTGCTTAAAACCCATCGACAAGAAGAGTTTTATGCCAATCTCAAGAAGTGCATCTTTTGTACTGATAAACTTGTCTTCTTAGGTTTTGTTGTAAGTTCACAGGACCTACTGGTTGATGAAGAGAAGATTCGAGCCATACAAGAATGGCAACACCAAGCAACATCAGCCAAGTGAGGAGTTTCCACGGACTGGCCAGTTTCTACAGGAGATTCGTGCCCAACTTCAGCAGTATTGCCTCACCATTGACGGCAGTAGTGAAGAAGAACATGGATTCAGCTGGGGAGAAGCTCAGGATAAGGCCTTCCAGGCCTTGAAGGACAGCCTTACACATGCACCAGTGCTAGTCCTGCCCGACTTCAACAAGACGTGTGAAGTGGAGTGTGATGCCTCCGGGATAGGCATAGGAGCAATGCTAACCCAAGGAGGGAGGCCAGTGGCACATCAAGGACCTATACAAGGATGATCCTGACCTTGATGAGAGCTACAAGGAGTGTGACACAAGGAGTCATGGCAAATTTTACATCCATGAGGGACTCTTGTTCCGAGAAAGAAGGTTGTGCATACCACAAGGATCACTATGAGAGCTTATCATTGGAGAAGCTCATGGAGGAGGACTCATGGGCCACTTTGGTGTTGACAAGACTCTAGCAGTGGTCAAGGAGCATTTCTACTGGCCACACATCAAAAGGTCAGTAGAAGCCCATTGTGCAAGGTGCATCACTTGCAAAAGGGCGAAGTCTTGAGTGCACCCTCACGGGTTGTATCTCCCACTGCCCATACCTACACATCCATGGGTGGACATCTCAATGGACTTCATTCTAGGTCTACCCAAGATCAACCACAAAGATGCAATCTCTGTAGTGGTGGACAGATTCTCCAAGATGGCACACATGATCCCGTGTGCCAATTTTAATGATGCCACGCAAACAGCCGAGCTGTTCTTCAGGGAGATAGTATGGTTTCATGGAGTGCCAAGGACCATCGTGTCAGACACGGACACCAAGTTCCTCAGCCATTTGTGGAGGACCCTTTGGAGGAAGCTATGCACAAAGCTACTCTTCTCTACCACCTGCCATCCTCAAACCGATGGTCAAACTGAAGTTGTCAACCGGACATTGTCAATTCTTCTCAGGACTACACTAGAGAAGAACCTCAAGACTTGGGTGGAGGGCCTGCCATTCATAGAGTTCGCTCAGCAACCAAGAAGACACCCTTTGAAGTAGTATACGGTTTCAACCCTCTCACACCATTAGAGCAAACACCACTACCACCAGCAGAGATGACCAACCTCAACGGAGCATCCAAGGAAGAGTTCATAATGAAGTTACACCAGAAGGTAGCAGAGAACTTGGAGAAGAGGACCGGGCAGTACGTGACTCATGCTAACAAGGGAAGAAAGGAGGTGATCTTTCAACCAGGCGATTGGGTGTGGCTACACCTACGGCAGGAGAGGTTCCCCAACCTAAGGAGTTCCAAGCTAGCACCAAGAGGAGATGGCCCATTCAGATTGCTGGAGAGGATCAACAACAACGCCTACCGGATCGAGCTCCCAGGTGAGTTTAATGTGTCCAACACGTTCAACGTAACTGACTTAGCCCCTTTCCATGCAGATGAACTAGTTTTGAGATCAAAACCTACTAAAGAGGGAGGGGATGTGATACAAGCCTTGATTCAAGGATGTATGCGCGTGGACTGTTTGGAGAAGTTTAGGTGAGAAACTCGACCTTAGACTTCTTGGATAGGGGTTTTTGGGTTGGTATTCGATGGAAAGGTGAAGTGAACCACACGAGGGGTGATGAACCTCGTGATAAATCACAAAATTAGAGCTAGGAGGGCTGGTCTCAACTAGATTCTAAGCGCACAAGATTCTTGAGAGAAAACTTGTTGGGGAAAAATTCTATCTTTATTAATATCAAAAAGGTTATCAAACTACATCGCAAACAACCTGGTCTTGGTATCTGTCCACACTGAATTGCATGGTTACTTGCTCATGGATCTTGAGCTCCACCTTGTCATCGAGCCATCTCAGTCTATAGGGTCGAGGGTGCTTTGTTTTCTCTAGACCTAGCTTATCCACCATATATGCACTAGCAACTTTAGTGCAAGAACCACCATCTATGATGAGGTTACATAACTTGCCCTTGATGGTGCACCGGCTGTGGAAGATGTTCTCCCTTTGAAGTCTCTAAAGGATCTACCATTGCACTGAGAATGCGTCTAGTGACCAGCACTTCCCCCACATCAGGGTACTCAATGTCACCGTATTCTCCTTCAGGTTCATAGTCCTTTTCATCTTGGGATTCAATCTCTCCAGTCTCCGTAATCAACATGACCCGGTTGTTTGGGGAATCCCTTGAGATGTGTCTGCGACCCCTACACTTAAAACAAGTGATGTCACATGATCTTTGAGTGTTAGAAGATTTACTAGGCTCTCTCTGGTCACCGGTTTTCTCAGGAAGCTTGCTCTTGAACCGTGACTTGATCTCTATGCTCTTGCATTTGTCTACAAGCTTGGGGCTATTGCTTGGTGCCCAAGGCGTCTTAGGCTTGCTGCGGATGTCTTGGCTCTTACGCCTGATGTGCTGCTCAGCCTTGACATATAGGTGGAACAAGTCCTTGAAGTCACTGTAGATTTGCCTCTCCACCTTGCGGCTGATTCTCCCTTGCAGTCCATCCAAGAATTGCGCCATCAATGCCTCTTCATCGTCATTGATCTCCAACTTGTTCCTTAGCCTCTCAAACTTTTCGTATTACTCCTCTACTGATCTGGTGCCCTGCTTAAAAATGCGAAAACGTCGTTGCAAATCCCTATGGAAATAGGGTGGAACAAACCTTTGCCTCATGAAGTCCTTCATGTCGACCAAAGAGTCTACGGGCCTCAACCTCCTCCTCCTTCGGTCCGAAGCCTCACGATCCCACCAGATGAGGGAATTATCCATGAGTTGTGCTACTTCCATGGAGACTCTCCTAGGGCATGGTTGGTTGTAATGATCAAAGATGTGATCCATCCTGCTCTCCCAATCTAGATAAGCCTCGGGGTCTACTTTTACTGCAAAACTAGGAGGTGTCAATTTAACATTATGATTGTTTACGCCGTTGTAGGCATAGTCATCTCCATCCTCATGATGCCTAGGGGGCATTCTTGGTCTCTGGTAATGACCATAGGGCTCGAAGTCATCGCCTTTTGCTTCTGGTTGCCGTGGAGGTCCTCTCGGCCTAGGGTGATAGCCGTGATGCTGTGTGTCTTCATCTCCAACCGGTTGGGGCTCCTCTTGTTTGAGCTGTATCCTAGGATGATTAGGACCCTCAGGGCCTTTGATACAAGCCTCGATTCAAGGCTTGGATCCGCGTGGGCTGTTTGGAGAAGGTTAGGTGAGAAACTCAACCTTAGACTTCTTGATAGGGGGTTTTTGGTTAGGTGAGAAACTCGACCTTAGACTGGGCTCCCTCCTTGGGTTAGCACTGCTCATATGCCTATCCCAGAGGCATCACACTCCACTTCAAACGTCTTATTGAAGTCGGGCAGGACTAGCACTG
This sequence comes from Pugionium cornutum, assembly GCA_018901935.1. Lineage (NCBI taxonomy): Eukaryota > Viridiplantae > Streptophyta > Magnoliopsida > Brassicales > Brassicaceae > Pugionium > Pugionium cornutum. Next base: position 27,374,421 of record CM032161.1, read on the forward strand.
GTGCATGTGTAAGGCTGTCCTTCAAGGCCTGGAAGGCCTTCTCCTGAGCTTCTCCCCAGCTGAATCCCATGTTCTTCTTCACTACTACCGTCAATGGTGAGGCAATACTGCTGAAGTTGGGCACGAATCTCCTGTAGAAGCTGGCCAGTCCATGGAAACTCCTCACTTGGCTGATGTTGCTTGGTGTTGGCCATTCTTGTATGGCTCGAATCTTCTCTTCATCAACCTGTAGGTCCTGTGAACTTACAACAAAACCTAAGAAGACAAGTTTATCAGTACAAAAGATGCACTTCTTGAGATTTGCATAAAGCTCTTCTTGTTGAAGGGTTTTAAGCACCAACTCAAGATGTGTGAGGTGATCCCTTAAGCATTTACTATAAACTAATATGTCATCAAAATAAACTACAATGAACTTACTGATGTACACCCTAAGAACTTGGTTCATAAGGCGCATGAAGGTGCTTGGGGCAATAGTCAAGCCGAATGGCATGACTGTCCACTCGTAGAGCCCGTGCTTTTTCTTGAAAGCAGTCTTCCACTCATCACCTTCCTTCATCCTGACCTGGTGGTATCCACTCTTGAGGTCTATTTTGGAGAAGACCGTGGCTCCACTCAGCTCATCTAGCATGTCATCCAGCCGTGGTATCGGATGCCGGTACTTGACTGTGATGTTGTTGATTGCTCGGCAGTGCACGCACATTCGCCAAGTCCCATCCTTCTTGGGCACTAGTAGCACTGGCACGACACATGGACTGAGGCTCTCTCGAACCTAGCCTTTCTCCAGGAGCTCCTTGACTTGCTTCTCAAGCTCCTTGGACTCCTGTGGACTCATCCGGTAGGCTGGCCGGTTGGGCAGGGCTGCTCCGGGCACTTGGTCGATCTGGTGCTCTATGCCACGTAAGGGAGGCAAGTCTGCTGGTATCTCCTCTGGGAACACATCCTGGAACTTTTTGAGGAGAGTTGCTACTTCAGGAGGTAGCTCTAGCTGTTCCTGTTCTATACTCAAAATTTCTTTGAAGACCATTAGTAACATTAAATCCTTCGAGGCTAAAGCTCTTCGGACATGGCTTGGTTGAATAAGAAAATTAGACTTGATAAGTTTCTTTTCCTTACTCATTTGGAGTTGTAGCTCGTGTACCTGGGCAGATGTAAGAGGAGCTAGGCTGACCTTTCTTTTGTCATGCACAAAAGTGTAGAGATTGGTTCGGCCATCATGCCTGGTCTCTTTGTCAAACTGCCATGTCCTTCCTAGCAGAAGATGGCCAGCTTGCATGGGCACCATGTCGCACACGACTTGGTCTTGGTACTTGCCCACACTGAATGGCACAGTGACTTGCTCATGGATCTTGAGCTCCACTTTGTCATCGAGCCATCTCAGTCTATACGGTCGAGGGTGCCTTGTCTTCTCTAGACCTAGCTTATCAACCATGTACGCACTAGCAACGTTAGTGCAAGAACCACCATCTATGATGAGGTTACATACCTTGCCCTTGATGGTGCAACGGCTATGGAAGATGTTCTCCCTCTGGATGGTCTCTGAAGGATCCACCATTGCACTGAGAATGCGTCTATTGACCAGCACTTCCCCCACATCAGGGTACTCAATGTCACCGTATTCTCCTTCTGGTTCATAGTCTTCTTCATCTTGGGATTCATACTCTCCAGCCTCCGTAATCAGCATGACCCTTTTGTTTGGGCACTCCCTTGAGATGTGTCCGTGACCCCTACATTTGAAGCAAGTAATGTCACGTGATCTTTGAGGGTTAGAGGACTTACTAGGCTCTCTCTGGTCACGGGTTGGCTCAGGAGGCTTGCTTTTGAACCGTGACTCAATCTCTATGCTTTTGCCTTTGTCTACGGGCTTGGGAATGTTGCTTGGTGCCCAAGGCGTCTTAGGCTTGTTGCGGATGTCTTGGCTCTTACGTTTGATGTGCTGTTCAGCCTGGACAGATAGGTGGAACAAGTCCTTGAAGTCATTCTAGATTTGCCTTTCCACCTTGCGGCTGATTCTTCCTTGAAGTCCATCCAAGAATTGTGCCATCAAAGCTTCCTCATCGTCATTGAGCTCCAGCCTGTTCCTTAGTCTCTCAAACTCTTCATAGTACTCCTCTACTGATCTGGTGCCCTGCTTAAGAGTACGAAAACGTCGTGTCAAATCTCTATGAAAATAAGGTGGAACAAACCTTTGTCTCATGAGGTCTTTTATGTCGACCCATGAGTCTACGGGTCTCAATCTTTTCCTCCTTCGGTCAGACACCTCACGATCCCACCAGATGAGGGAATTGTCCGTGAGTTGCGCTACTGCCATGGAGACTCTCCTAGGGCATGGTTGGTTGTAGTGATCGAAGATGTGGTCCATCCTCCTCTCCCAATCAAGATAGGCTTCGGGGTCTACTTTTCCTGCAAAACTAGGAGGTGTTAACTTGACATCAGGATGAGTTATCCGCTTATAGGCATGTTCATCTCCAGCCTCATGATGTCTAGGAGGCATCCTTGGTCTCTGGTGATGACCATATGGCTCGAAGCCATCACCTTCTGCCTCTGGTTCCCGTGGAGGTCCTCTCAGCCTAGGGTGATAGTTATGAGGCCATACATCCTCATCTCCATCTGGCTGGGGTTCCTCCTGTTCGTGCCGTGACCTAAGGTGCTCAGGACCCTCAGCACGGTATTGCTCAGCCCTCACGTGCCTTATGGCCTGGAATCTCACACGCCTTTCCATGCGCTCCAACCTCTCGCCGATTGATGCGAATTGCGTTGGAGGGTGGTGAACATGGCTATCATGGCCTCGACTGCATCTCTATTCTCTTCTACCATTATGCTACAAGAAAGAAACAAGTTATTTTTCTCCTAAGTTGATTAGGAGGGTTTTCTTTTATAGGAGAATTCGAAAATTGCAAAAAGGAAAAATTGAGGAGAAGGAAAAATCTTGAAAAATGGAAAGTTTAGAAAAATGCAAACTTCCTACAATTTGTGCTAGCTGTATTGGTCCAATTCTTTTGGTATTTTTCCTATTTTCTTTTTCTTTTCTTTTTAATTTAACTTATAAATAATGAAAATATGATTTAAACAAAAAAGAAAACGTAAATTGCAATACAAAAGTGAATCTAAGCCCTAGTGATACACGTAGAAGCTAGATGCACTTGGTTTGGAGTTTGATGTTTATTTTTTTTTTCTTGAATGCGACTTAAACTAATGCAAGAACTAAAAACAAAACTAGTTAAAGGATAGAAACAACCTGGTTTAGGAGCTTTAAGCTCTGATACCAAAATGATACAAGCCTGGATTCAAGGCTTGGATGCGCGTGGGCTGTTTGGAGAAGGTTAGGTGAGAAACACGACCTTAGACTTCTGGATAGGGGGTTTTTAGTTTGGTATTGGGTGAAGGGTGAAGTGAACCACACGAGGGGTGATGAACCTCGGGATAAATCACAAACTTAGAGCTAGGAGGGCTGGTCTCAACTACGTTCTAAGCACACAAGTCTCTTTAGAGAATAACTTGTAGAAAGAAAATTCGCACTTTATTAATTATAAAAAAGGTTGTCGAACTACAATGCTGGAAGGAGCCTTATTAATATGCTTGACAGCTTGACCTTCTAGGGTCGACTCAAGAAAGAAAAGAAAAATTTACAAAAGTGCACAAATAGAAAGCGTACAAAAGTGCATAACCGAAAAAGGACATATTCCTAAAATGTCTTTGACTCAAAAATGTAAACAATCTAAATCCTACCCTGCAAAAATAGAAAGAGGCAAATATTCGTATTGAAAACTTACCTTTCTTACCTCACGGCCAAGAAATGGAAGGTGGCCGTCCTTGTGGCATGCACGCGCCTTGCTCCTAGTCTTCGACTTGGAGTAGGGTTAGGAATGTTTGGGCCCTGATCTCTCTTGCCACTAAAGCCAAAGTCTCTGAAGTCCCTTGCATTTTTGAGAAGCCTTTGGACTCTTCTTTGCCCTTCTGGCCCACTGCCCTTTGTCGATCATCCTCTAGGAGCTTGTCGACCCATAAGCTGAATTTGTGGAAGAGTGCTCTTGATCTGCTCCTTGTCATTGCTCCTGGTGACACCACTGGTGTAAAGACTTCCTCTAGATGCATGTCCTGAATCTGGTAGCTTATCTGGTCCGAGTCTCCTTCTGTAGATGTTGAAATGCCCGTGTACTCGGCTGGATCGGCTGTACCGGCTGGACTGTGCGAGGTGCTGGCCGGAATGTCTTTTGGTCCAGCCAAATTGATCCCGGAGCCGGCGGCATCACTAATGGGACCGGCGGTGTCATCCACGTCACCACCAGTTGGGCCAGAGGTTTGGGCCTCTTCGCCGGCAATGTTGATCGGTCCGGTCCTGTTGGTCGAAGGTCTGGCGGTACCGCTTGGACCGGCAGACGTGCCAAATGGCCTGGCTGTCTCGGGCAAGCTCCCTGGTCGGCCAGTCTGGTCTCTTGGCTGGCCATACGATCTGATTTCCCCATCAGCCTTGGTCAGTCCTCACGTGCCTTATGGCCTGGAATCTCACCGGCCTCTCCACGCGCTCCAACCTCTCGCCGATTGATGCGAGTTGTGTTTGGAGGGTGGAGAACATGGCCAGCATGGCCTCGGCTGGATCCTGATTTCCTTCTTCCATTGTGTGCTTGTTTTAGGAGCTGTAAGCTCTGATACCAAAATGATACAAGCCTCGAATCAAGGCTGTACGCACGTGGGCTGTTTGGAGAAGATTAGATGAGAAACTCAACCTTAGGCTTCTGGATGGGGGTTTTTTGTTTGGTAATGGATTGAAGGGTGAAGTGAACAACACGAGGGGTTATGAACCTCATAGAGTAGGTTCTAAGCGCACAAGTCTCTTGAGAGAAAAACTTGTAGAAAGAAAATTCGATCTTTATTAATATCAGAAAAAGGTTGTCGAACTACAATGCTGAAGGAGCCTTATTAATATGCTCGGCAGCTTGACCTTCTAGGGTCCACTCAACAAAGAAAAATGGAAATTTTACAAAAGTCCCTTGTAGTGTTGAGAAACCCTTGGACTCTTCCTTGTATTCTTGGCCCAATGCTCTTTGTCGTTTATCCTCTAGGAGCTTGTCGACCCACAAACTGAACTTGTGGAAGAGGGCCCTTGATCTGCTCCTTGTCATTGCTCCTGGTGGCACCACTGGTGTAGAAACGTCATCTAGATGCATGTCTTGAAGCTGGTAGCTTATCTGGTCCGAGTCTTTTTGTGTAGATGTTGAAATGGTGGTGCAATCGGCTGGATCGGCTGTACCGGCTGGACTGTGCCAGGTACTGGCCGAATTGTCATCGGAGCTAGACAAGTTTATTCCGGAGCTGGCGGCGTCACCAATTGGGTCGGCGGTGTCATCCACGTCGCCGCTAGATGGGCCGGATCTTTGGGCCTCTCCGCCGAAAATGTTGGTCGGTCCGGCCCGGCTGCTCGAAGAAAACCAAGATGCAACCGAGGCCATGATGTCCATGTTCACCATCCTCCAAATACAACTCGCATCAATTGGCGAGAGGTTGGGGCGCGTGGAGAGGCCAGTGAGATTCCAGGCCATAAGGCACGTGAGGGCTGACCAAGACCTTGCTGAAGGTCCTAATCACCCTAGGACACGGCCAGAACAGGAGGAGCGCCAGCCGGATGGAGATGAGGACGCACAGCCTCACGGCTATCACCCTAGACCGAGAGGACCTCCATGGCAACTAGAAGCAGAGGGCAATGGCTACGATCCCTATGGTCATCACCAGAGACCAAGGATGCCCCCTAGACATCATGAAGCTGGAGATGACTACGCCTACAATTGGGTAAACAGTCATGATGTCAATCTAACACCTCCTATTTTTGCAGGAATAGTAGACCCCGAGGCCTATCTAGATTGGGAGAGAAGGATGGATCACATCTTCAACCATTACAACCAACCATGCCCTAGGAGAGTCTCCATGGAAGTAGCACAACTCACGGATAATGCCCTAATTTGGTGGGATCGTGAGGCTTCTGACCGTAGGAGAAGGAGATTGAGGCTCGTAGACTCATGGGTCGACATGAAGGACCTCATGAGGCAAAGGTTTGTCCCACCTTATTTTATAGGGATTTGCAACGACGTTTTCGTACTCTTAAACAGGGAACAAGATCAGTAGAGGAGTACTATGAGGAGTTTGAAAGGCTAAGGAACAGGTTGGAGCTCAATGACGGTGAGGAGGCATTGATGGCTCAATTCTTGGATGGATTGCAAGAGAGGATCAACCGAAAAGTGGAGAGACAAATCTACAACGATTTCAAGGACTTGTTCCACCTCTCTGTCCAGACTGAGCAGCACATCAAGCATAAGAGCCAAGACCTACGCAGCAAGCCTAAGATACCTTGGGCACCAAGCATTAGCACCAAGCCCGTAGACAAGGGAAAAAGTATAGAAATCGAATCACGGTTCAAGAGCAAACCTCCTGAGCAAACCTGTGACCAGCGAGAGCCTAGTAAGTCTTCTAACTCTCAGAGATCATGTGACATAACTTGTTTTAAGTGTAGGGGTCATGGTCACATCTCAAGGGAGTGCCCAAACAACCGAGTCATGCTGATCACGGAAACTGGAGAGTATGAGTCCCAAGATGAAGACGAGTTTGAACCAGAAGGAAAATACGGTGACATTGAGTACCCTGATGTGGGGGAATTGCTAGTCACTAGACGCATCCTCAGTGCAATGGTAGACCCTTCCGAGACCATTCAAAGGGAGAACATCTTCCACAGCCGGTGCACCATCAAGGGCAAGGTATGTAATCTCACAATAGATGGTGGTTCTTGCACTAATGTGGCTAGTGCGTATATGGTTGATAAGCTAGGTCTAGAGAAGACAAGGCACCCCCAGCCATATAGACTGAGATGGCTAGATGACAAGGTGGAGCTCAAGATCCATGAGCAAGTAACCGTGCCATTCAGTGTGGACAGCAACCAGGACCAAGTAGTTTGTGATGTAGAACCTATGCAAGCTGGCCATCTTCTGCTTGGAAGGCCATGGCAGTTTGACAAAGAGACAAGGCATGATGGCCGAACCAATCTCTACACATTTGTGCACAATAAGAGAAAGGTCAGCCTAGCTCCTCTCACACCTGCCCGGGTACATGAGCTACAACAGCAAATGAGTAAGGAAAAGAAACTCATTAAATCTAATTTTCTCATTCAACCGAGTCATGTCCGGAGACCTTTAGCCTCAAAGGACTTAATATTACTAATGGTTTTCAAAGAGGTTTTGGTGTAGAGAAAGAACAGGTAGAGCTACCTCCTTAAGTAGCAGCCCTCCTCAACAAATTCCAGGATGTATTCCATGAGGAGATACCAGCAGGTTTGCCTCCCCTACGCGGCATAAAGCACCAGATCGGCCTCGTGCGTGGAGCATCCTTACCCAATCGACCAGCCTACCGGATGAGTCCAGAGGAGTCCAAAGAGCTTGAGAAGCAGGTTAAGGAGCTCCTGAAGAAAGGCTATGTTCGAGAAAGCCTCAGCCCATGTGCCGTACCGGTGCTACTAGTCCCCAAGAAGGATGGAACTTGGCAAATGTCCGTAGAATCCTGAGCATTCAACAACATCACAGTCAAGTGCGGCATCAGATCGTCTGGCCAGCCAGAAGACCAAAATGGCCGACCAAAATGCTTGCCCGAGACAGCTGGGCCATTTGGCGTGTCTCTTGGCCCAAACAGTACCGCCGTCACTATGATCAGCCGGGCCGGGCCGGCCAACTTTTCCAGCAAAGGGGCCCGAACCTCTGGCCCAACTGGCGGCAACGTGAACAACACCGCCGGCCCAACTGCTGATGTTGTCGGCTCAGAAATCAATCTGGCCGGCTCTGATGACAACTCGGCCAGCTCCTCGCACAGCCCAGCCGATTCAGCCGATTGCACCACCATTTCCACATCTACACAAAGAGACTCGGATCAGCTAAGCTACCAGCTTCAAGGCATGAACCTGGATGAAGTCTCTACACCAGTGGTGCCACCAGAAGCCATGACAAGGAGCAGAACAAGGGCACTCTTCAACAAGTTCAGTTTGTGGGTAGACAAGCTCATACAAGATCATCGACAAGGAGCATTGGGCCAAGAGTACAAGGAAGAGTCCAAAGGCTTCTCAACATTGCAAAGGACTCCTTATACTTGGGCTTTCGTGGAAAAAGAGGTCAGGGCCCAACAATTCATAACCCTACTCCAAGTCGAAGACTAGGAGCTAGACGCGTGCATGCCACAAGGTCGGCCAACTTCCATTGCTTGGCCGAAAGGTAAGAATGGTAAGTTTTCAATTATATACTTGTCTTTTCTGTTTTGCAGGGTAGGAATTAGAAGTTTTACATTTTTGAGTCAAGAACAATTTAGGTAGTTGTCCTTTTTCGATTATTTCTTTTTTGTAATTTTCTTTGTGCACTTTTGTAGCTTTTCCATTTTTCTAATTTGGGTCGACCCTAGAAGGTCAAGCTGACGAGCATATTAATAAGGCTCCTTCAGCATTGTAGTTCGACAAGTTTTTAATATTAATAAAGATAGAACTTTTTTTTCCTATGAGTTTTTCTCCTAAACCTCTTACGCTTAGAACCCTAGTCGATACCAGCCCTCCTAGCTTCTAAGTTGTGATTTATCACGAGGTTCATCACTCCTTGTGTGGTTCACTTCACCTCTCCATCCAATACCCATCAGAAAACCCCCATCCAGAAGCCTAAGGCCGAGTTTCTCGCCTGATGAGGGCATCAGGTCGTATGTCCAGCCAGGAGACCAGACTGGCCGACCAGGAAGCTTGCCCGAGACAGCCGGGACATCTGGCACGTCTGCCGGCCCAAGCAGTACCGCCGGACCCTCGACCAATAGGACCAGACCGATCAGCATTGCCGGCGGAGAGGCCCAAGCTTCTGGCACACTTGGTGGCAACGTGGATTACACCGCCGGTCCCCTTGGTGATGCCGCCGACTCCGGGATCAACTTGGCCGGTCCTGAAGGCATTCTGGCCAGTACCTCGCACAGTCCAGCCGGTACAGCCGATCCAGCCGAGTGCACGAGCATTTCAACTTCTACACAAGGAAACTCGGACCAGCTAAGCTACCAGCTTCAGGACATGCATCTATAGGAAGTATCCACACCAGTAGTGCCACCAGGAGCAATGACAAGGAGTAGATCAAGAGTACTTTTCCACAAGTTCAGCTTGTGGGTGAACAAGCTCCTAGAGGAAGATCAACTAAGGACAATGGGCCAGAAGTACAAAGAAGAGTCCAAAGGCTTCTCAACAATGCTTGGGCTTTATTGGCAAGAGAGGTCAGGGCCCAAAGATTCTTAACCCTACTCCAAGTCGAAGACTAGGAGCAAGGCGCATGCATGCCACAAGGATGGCCACCTTCCATTTCTTGGCCGTGAGGTAAGTAAGGTAAGTTTCGATTCGAATATATGCCTCTTTCTGTTTTGCAGGGTAGGATCTAGATTCTTTACATTTTTGAGTCAAGAATATTTTAGGAATAGGTCCTTTTTCGGTTATACACTTTTGTATCTTTTCCATTTGTGCACTTTTGTAAACTTTCCTTTTCTTTATTTGAGTCGACCCTAGAAGGTCAAGCTGTCGAGCATATTAATAAGGCTCCTTCTTGCATTGTAGTTCCGACAACCTTTTTGATATCAATAAAGTGCGAATTTTCTCTTACAAGTTTTTCTCTCAAAGAAGCTTGTGCGCTTAGAACCTAGTTGAGACCAGCCCTCCTAGCTCTAAGTTTGTGATTTATCACGAGGTTCATCATCCCTCGTGTGGTTCACTTCACCCTTCCATCGAATACCAACCCAAAATCCCCTATCCAAGAAGTCTAAGGTCGAGTTTCTCACCTAAACTTCTCCAAACAGCCCACGCACATTGAATCAAGGCTTGTATCATTTTGGTATCAGAGCTTAAAGCTCCTAAACCAGGTTGTTTCTATCCTTTAACTTGTTTTGTTTCTAGTTCTTGCATTAGTTTAAGTTTCATTCAAGAAAAATAAAAAAAATAACATCAAACTCCATACCGAGTGCATCTAGCTCCTACATGTATCACTTGGGTTTAGATTCACTTTTGCATTGCCATTCACGTTTTCATTAGTTTAAGTTCCATTCAAGAAAATAAAATAAAAATAACTTCTAAACTCATACCGAGTGCATCTAGATCCTACGTGCATCACTAGGTTCTAGAATAATTCTTGCATTGCTATATTCGACTTTCCTTTTTGTTAGAATCATATTTCCATTATTTTTAAGTCAAATTAAATAGAAAAGAAAAAGAAAATAGGAAAAATACCTAAGGGATTCGATTTGGACAGTTAGCAATAGTTGTCAAGAAAGTTTCCTTTTTTTCAAATCTTCATATTTTTGAATTCCAATTCTCAGATTTTTTCCTTTTTGCATTTTTTGAATCCCCTTATAAAAGAAAACCCTCCTAATAATTTAGGAGTATTATAACTTGTCTTCTTTCTTTGTAGCACGCAATGGCAGAAGAAAATAGAGAAGCAACCGAAGCCATGATGGCCATGTTCACCACCCTCCAAACGCAACTCGCATCCATAGGCGAGAGATTGGAGCGCGTGGAGAGGCCTATGAGATTCCAGGCCATAAGGCACGTAAGAGCTGAGAAAGACCGTCCTGAGGGTCCTGAGCACCTTAGGTCACGGCACGAATAGGAGGAATCCCAGCTAGATGGAGATGAGGACACACAACATCATAACTATCACCATAGGCCGAGAGGACCTCCACGGAAACCAGAGGCAGAAGATGATAACTTCGAGCCATATGGTATTCACCAGAGACCAAGGATGCCTCCTAGACATCATGAAGATGGAGATGAACACGCCTACAACCGGGTAACTCATCCTGATGTTAAGCTAACTCCTCCAACTTTTGCAGGAAAAGTAGACCCCGAAACTTACCTAGATTGGGAGAGAAGAATGGATCATATCTTTGATCATTACAACCAACCAGGGCCTAGGAGAGTCTCAATGGCAGTAGCACAACTCACGGATAATGCCCTCATCTGGTGGGATCGTGAGGTATCTGACAGAAGGAGGAAAAGAATGAGGCCCATAGACTCATGGATCGACATGAAAGATGTCATGCGACAAAGGTTTGTTCCACCTTACTTTCATAGGGAATTGCAACGTCGTTTTCGTACTCTTAAGCAGGGTACCAGATCAGTAGAGGAGTACTATGAAGAGTTCGAGAAGCTAAGGAACAGGCTGGAGCTCAATGATGATGAAGAAGCATTGATGGCACAATTCTTGGAAGGACTCCAAGAAAGAGTCAGCCGCAAGGTGGAAAGGCAAATCTACAATGACTTCAAAGACTAGTTCCACCTATCTGTCCAGGCTGAGCAGCACATCAAACGTAAGAGCCTAGACATCCGCGGCAAGCCTAAGACACCTTGGGCACCAAGCAACATTCCCAAGCCCGTAGACAAAGGCAAGAGCATAGAGATCGAGTCAAGGTTCAGGAGCAAGCCTCCTGAACCCACCCGTGACCAGAGAGAGCCTAGTAAGTCTTCTAACCCTCAGAGATCACGTGACATCACTTGTTTCAAGTGTAGGGGACGTGGACACATCTCAAGGGAGTGCTCAAATAACCGGGTCATGCTGATTACGGAGGTTGGAGAATATGAGTCCCAAGATGAAGAGGACTATGAACCAGAAGAGGAATATGGTGACATTGAGTCCCCTGATGTGGGGGAAGTGCTGGTCACTAGACGCATCCTCAGTGCAATGGTGGATCCTTCAGAGACCATCCAAAGGGAGAACATCTTCCACAGCCGTTGCACCATCAAGGGCAAGGTATGTAACATCATCATAGATGGTGGTTCTTGCACTAACGTTGCTAGTGCATATATGGTTGATAAGCTAGGTCTAGAGAAGACAAGGCATTCTCAACCATATAGACTGAGATGGCTCGATGACAAAGATCCATGCGCAAGTCATTGTGCCATTCAGTGTGGGCAAGTACCAACACCAAATCGTGTGCGATGTGGTGCCCATGCAAGCTGGCCATATTCTACTAGGAAGACCATGGCAGTTTGACAAGGAGACCAGGCATGATGGCCGAACCAATCTCTACACTTTCGTGCATGACAAGAGAAAGGTCAGCCTAGCTCCTCTCACACCTGCCCAGGTACATGAGCTTCAACAGCAAATGAGTAAGGAAAAGAAGCTCATTAAATCTAATTTTCTCATTCAACCAAGTCATGTCCTGAGAGCTTTAGCCTCGAAGGATCTAATGCTACTAAGGGTTTTCAAAGAACTGTTGAATATAGAGAAAGAACAGGTAAAGCTACCTTCTGAAGTAGCAACTCTCCTCAACAAGTTCCAGGATATGTTTCCAGAGGAGATACCAGCAGGCTTGCCTCCTTTACGTGGCATAGAACACCAGATCGATCTAGTGCCCGGAGCAGCCCTGCCCAACCGGCCAGCCCACCGGATGAGTCCAGAGGAGTCCAAGGAGCTTGAGAAGCAAGTCAAGGAGCTCCTGGAGAAAGGCTATGTTCGAGAGAGCCTCAGTCCATGTGCCGTACCAGTGCTACTAGTGCCCAAGAAGGATGGGACTTGGCGAATGTGCGTGGACTGCCGAGCAATCAACAACATCACAGTCAAGTACCGGCATCCAATACCACGGCTGGATGACATGCTAGATGAGCTGAGTGGAGCCACGGTCTTCTCCAAGATAGACCTCAAGAGTGGATACCACCAGGTCAGGATGAAGGAAGGTGATGAGTGGAAGACTGCTTTCAAGAAAAAGCACGGGCTCTACGAGTGGACAGTCATGCCATTCGGCTTGACTATTGCCCCAAGCACCTTCATGCGCCTTATGAACCAAGTTCTTAGGGCGTACATCAGTAAGTTTGTAGTGGTTTACTTTGATGATATATTGGTTTATAGTAAGTGCCTACGGGAACACCTCACACATCTTGAGATGGTACTTAAAACTCTTCGACAAGAAGAGCTTTATGCCAATTTCAAGAAGTGCATCTTTTGTACTGATAAACTTGTCTTTTTAGGTTTTGTTATAAGTTCACAGGGCCTACAGGTTGATGAAGAGAAGATCCGAGCCGTACAAGAATGGCCAACACCAGGCAACAACAGCCAAGTAAGGAGCTTCCACGGACTGGCCAGCTTCTATTGGAGATTCATGCCCAACTTCAGCAGTATTGCCTCACAATTGACGGCAGTAGTGAAGAAGAACGTGGGATTCAGCTGGGGAGAAGCTCAGGAGAAGGCATTCCAGGCATTGAAGGACAGCCTTACACATGCACCAATGCTAGTCCTGCCCGATTTCAACAAGACGTTTGAAGTGGAGTGTGATGCCTCTGGAATAGGCATAGGAGGAGTACTAACCCAAGGAGGGAGACTAGTGGCATACTTGAGTGAGAAGCTAGGTGGTTCCTCACTGAACTACCCCACTTATGACAAGGAGCTTTATGCCCTTGTCTGAGCATTGGAGACTTGGCAGCATTACTTGCTGTCCAAGGAGTTTGTGATCCACACTGATCATGAGACTCTCAAACACCTCAGAGGGCAAACCAATCTCAAGAGGAGACATGCCAGGCAGATGGAATTCATAGAAACCTTCCCGTACGTCATCAAGTACAAGAAGGGCAAAGACAATGTGGTAGCTGATGCACTATCAAGGAGGTTTGCCTTGATATCCACCATGGAGGCAAAGGTCCTAGGATTCGAACAAATCAAGGACCTATACAAGGATGATCCTGACTTTGCTGAGAGCTACAAGGAGTGTGGCGCAGGGAGTCATGGCAAGTTTTACATCCATGAGGGATTCTTGTTCCGAGAGAAAAGGTTGTGCATACCACAAGGATCATTGAGGGAGCTTATCATCCAAGAAGCTCATGGAGGAGGACTCATGGGCCACTTTGGTGTTGACAAGACTCTAGCAGTGGTCAAGGAGCACTTCTACTGGCCACACATCAAGAGGATAGTAGAAGCTCATTGTGCAAGATGCATCACTTGCAAGAACGCAAAGTCCCGAGTGCAACCTCACGGGTTGTATCTCCCACTGCCCATACCTACACATCCATGGGTGGACATCTCAATGGACTTCGTTCTAGGCCTGCCCAAGATCAACCACAAGGATGCAATCTTTGTAGTGGTGGACAGATTCTCCAAGATGGCACACTTCATCCCGTGTGCCAATGTCAATGATGCCACGCAAACAGCCGAGCTGTTTTTCAAGGAGATAGTACGGCTTCATGGAGTGCCAAGGACCATCGTATCAGACAGGGACACCAAGTTCCTCAGCCATTTCTGGAGGACCCTTTGGAGGAAGCTAGGCACGAAGCTACTCTTCTCTACCACCTGCCATCCTCAAACCGATGGCCAAACTGAAGTTGTCAACAGGACACTATCAACTCTTCTCAGGACTACACTAGGGAAGAACCTCAAGACTTGGGTGGAGTGCCTGCCATTCATAGAGTTCGCTTACAACCGAGCCGTGCACTCAGCAACCAAGAAGACACCATTTGAAGTAGTATACGGCTTCAACCCTCTCACCCCATTGGAGCAAACACCACTACCACCAGCTGAGATGACCAACCTCAACGGAGCATCCAAGGCAGAGTTCATAAGGAGGTTACACCAGAAGGTAGCAGAAAACTTGGAGAAGAGGACCGGACAGTACGTGACTCATGCCAACAAGGGAAGAAAGGAGGTGATCTTTCAACCAGGCGATTGGGTGTGGCTACACCTACGGCAGGAGAGGTTCCCAAACCTAAGGAGTTCCAAGCTAGCACCAAGAGGAGATGGACCATTCAGAGTGCTCGAGAGGATCAACAACAACGCCTACCGGATCGAGCTCCCAGGTGAGTTTAATGTGTCCAACACGTTCAACGTAACTGACTTAGCCCCTTTCCATGCAGATGAACCAGTTTTGAGGTCAAACCTACTGAAGAGGGAGGGGATGATGAGGACATCTGGTCGTATGTCCAGACAGGAGATCAGACTGGCCGACCAGGAAGCTTGCCCGTGACAGCTGGGCCATCTAGCAAGCCTGCCGGCCCAAGCAGTACCGCCGGACCCTCGACCAATAGGACCAGACCAACCAGCATTTCCGGCGGAGAGGCCCAAGCTTCCGGCACACTAGGTGGCAACGTGGATGCCACCGCCGGTCCCCTTGGTGATACCGCCGACTCCGGGATCAATTTGGCCGGTCCTGAAGGCATTCCGGCCAATACCTCGCATATTCCAGCCGGTACAGCCGATCCAGCCGAGTGCACGAGCATTGCAACTTCTATACAAGAAAACTCAGACCAGATAAGCTGCCAGCTTCAGGACATGCATCTAGAGGAAGTATCCACACCAGTAGTGCCACCAGGAGCAATGACAAGGAGTAGATCAAGAGTACTTTTCCACAAGTTCAGCTTGTGGGTGAACAAGCTCCTAGAGGAAGATCAACTAAGGACAATGGGCCAGAAGTACAAAGAAGAGTCCAAAGGCTTCTCAACAATGCTTGGGCTTTATTGGCAAGAGAGGTCAGGGCCCAAAGATTCTTAACCCTACTCCAAGTCGAAGACTAGGAGCAAGGCGCATGCATGCCACAAGGATGGCCACCTTCCATTTCTTGGCCGTGAGGTAAGTAAGGTAAGTTTCGATTCGAATATATGCCTCTTTCTGTTTTGCAGGGTAGGATCTAGATTCTTTACATTTTTGAGTCAAGAATATTTTAGGAATAGGTCCTTTTTCGGTTATACACTTTTGTATCTTTTCCATTTGTGCACTTTTGTAAACTTTCCTTTTCTTTATTTGAGTCGACCCTAGAAGGTCAAGCTGTCGAGCATATTAATAAGGCTTCTTCCAGCATTGTAGTTCGATAACCTTTTTGCTAATTAATAAAGATCGAATTTTCTTTACAAGTTTTTCTCTCAAAGAAGCTTGTGCGCTTAGAACCTAGTTGAGACCAGCCCTCCTAGCTCTAAGTTTGTGATTTATCACGAGGTTCATCATCCCTCGTGTGGTTCACTTCACCCTTCCATCGAATACCAACCCAAAATCCCTTATCCAAGAAGTCTAAGGTCGAGTTTCTCACCTAACCTTCTCCAAACAGCTCACGCGCATATAAGCCTTGAATCGAGGCTTGTATCAACTAGTATCCGCAACTCTACCGAATCCTGGATGACAAGCTTTAAAAAATGGTACTTCCTCCAAAATTTTTAAAAAAACATTATAAAATTAAATGTAAAAATAAATTATAAATATAAATAAAACTTACATTGAGAAACAAACAGTTAATTTTGGATCGAGACAATTCGACCGAAGAGGAAGAATCAGTTTGAGACTATTGGGACAAGATATTACCTTTTTCTTTTTCACATTTTTGATGATCTCACATTTTTTCACCTTTTGTTGGTGTGCACATCCTTGAGAAGTTGCAAGTGATCTAGAAGCGTTTCAAATTCTTGCATCTAAAAAATACTAAATTAGTATTAAAAAATTGTAAAACAATAATAATTATAAATAATAAATAATAAATTTATCAATTGGTCAGCTCGTTTCAAAAAGCTAGGAGATCCAATCTTGTGAATGTAAATTCATTTGCCTACTCGATCGCTCTTCCGTTTTTTAGAACTAGTCTTCGAGATTACCTCAGTTTATCTTCCGTTGAATAATGAATAAATTCTTCCAAACAAATGCATTCAACCCTCTTAGTTTATCTTTTCCCATTTTTCATTTTTGTTTCCACTCGTTCATGTGTCGGAAAAATTGCACCGCAATGTCTTTTTGATACCCTTCTTCTACCAATTTTGTGTTGATGGGATACCACGTAAATTATTGATGCGAAATATATTTATATATTACTAAAAATATATTTAAAACAATTACATATTTAAAAATAAATTGACCAAATTTAAACGTATCGCAAACGTTCTGAATCATACCTAACGTTTCTTGTACAGAGTATCTCTAAATTTTGTATATAGTTTGTTGAGAAGGGAATGAAACATCTTTAATTAATATTTGCTTATTCCATTATTTGAAATACCACACCTACGAATTTTAATTAGAATAGTATAAAACTAATTATTTTAATATATATATATATATTTATATATCAACTTAAACTATTATACTATGCTGAATTGTCTTGACGCCTTGGATTGACCATGGTAAGAAGTTCACGTATAGGCTACTGAACTAACTTTTTAATTGTCATCGGTAAAAATTTATCATTTCTATATTCTATAACTTGAGTTGGCAAAAAACGTGGATTCAAGGAATCATCACGTTTTTGGTACTCATGATATGACTTTAAAATAATATATATATATTTAAAATGGAATAATTATGTATTTTTAAATATTTGTTTTAAAAAGCATATTTCTTCGTCTTTTAAACCCCAAACCAAAATATAGTTAATTTATTATACTTATTATACTAATCAACTCGCCAAATTTGTTTTTACATAAACTTTTCTTTTTAGAATTATTTTATACAATATTACTTATATT
Organism: Pugionium cornutum; assembly: GCA_018901935.1. Lineage (NCBI taxonomy): Eukaryota > Viridiplantae > Streptophyta > Magnoliopsida > Brassicales > Brassicaceae > Pugionium > Pugionium cornutum. The sequence goes on from CM032161.1 coordinate 27,391,876, forward strand.
TTAAAATATTATTATTAAAATTTTTAGAGAATTTTTTACTGAACTTGTCTAATCATATTTGGATTCAATGGTTCAGCTTTAAGACAATACTATTGACTCACTTTCACATTAATTTAATCAACTATATATGCCAAATATACATGATAAAATCACATGCCACGTATATCAGTATTTTCTAAAATTCAAACTTCTAATATAAAAAATAATTCAGAGTGCAGAAGCATGGTGGGACCACAATCCATAGGTCCCAGAATGGAAACATGGCTCTGATATAAATGATTTTAAAACCTCTTTTTAGTTATTTTAAATAAGTCTTATATTTTGGTGGCATTTACAAAATTAACCTAAAACATATGTCCAATTGCAAGTTTAACCCTATTAAACTTATTTTTGCAAAAATAATTTTTTATCTCATTTTTATACTTCAACAAAAACTTTATTTACAACTTTTCTATTACTTTAAAATTAATTTATTAAATGAAAAAGACCATTATGAACAGACTTTTCAAAAATATTACAAAAATGAGATCTTCTTCATTACACACAACCACCATTGTTGTGGTTGTTGGGAGCTTTTAATTCCATCGAAAAACCCACCATTTACCACTATTCCTTTATCAAATCTCATTTATCTCAACTTCTTTCATTTATCTCACATTTTCTCCCAATTTCTCTTTTTACACTATCTTCAAAAGCTTCCAACTTTACAAAAGATCATCATTATCCGTTAAAACAAGCTTCTGAAAGTCTATATCGGTCATCATTTAAGTCGCTTACCTTAAAAATTAAGATCAAATGTTATTTTTTGTGTTTTGGCTATGACTTTCTTGATCGAGTTTATACAATTAAGAGAAGTCTCCTTTGTATTTTTTGTGTTTTGGCTATGACTTTCTTGATCGCAAATATGCGACTGATTTGCGACTACATCATTTTTGCCACTGATTTGCGACCACGTCCGTGGTCCCAAAAAAAACTATAAATACACGAAGGTTTTCCCTCATTTTTCACAAATCTCTCAAAACTTCATAATAAAAATCTCTCAAAACACTTTCTAAACACTTTGTAAAAACACTCTCTAAAAATGGCAAGTAGTGGTAGGTCGTTAAGAGGTCGTGGAAGACGATCTTTCGGATCGTCTTCCGGCCGAGGAACCTCTTTGGCCTCCTCGAACCCTTCACCATCCGCTAATAGAGCGGCATCCAGCCTCCCTCCCCAATACACTTTTATCCCTCACTCCGTTCCTGAAACCCAAACACCTCCACGGTTTCAGGAATCGGATGAACATGAGGAGGAACAAATTCCCGACTATGAAACGGGAACGGATGAACAAACTATCACTCTTGATAGTTTGTTACAAACTCCGGGCCGCGAGCAGTATTTGACTGTGCCTTCTCCAGAAGCGGCTCCTAATACATTGTGGTAAGAAGTTTTATAAATAATAAATTTTTTTAATAAATATTTATTATAATTGTAATTATATTAATATAAATTTAAATTTTCTCTGTATATTTGAAATATTAGGTTTGATCGCGATAACGGGGCTATTACTCATCAAATCGCAAAAATTTTGAAAAATAAATTTGACGGTCCGTACTACATTTGGACCGTCGTACCTCCTGAGAGGCAGGAAAAATATTTCATATAGTTTGTGGTAATAAATAATATATATTAATATTTTCTAATTTAATTTCAAGCAATCGTACACCTGGGATCCTCTGATCACCCCGGTGTTACGAAAAGAGTTCGAGGCCATCTGCGTAAGGCGGATGAAAGGGATGGTGAGCACGGTTCATACAACCGGAAAACGTCCCCGATGGATTTCCCCAAGTTTGTACAAAAGTATGATAAACTATTGGGAAACAGAAATCTACCGAGAGGAGTACGAAATCCTCTCATAACCGCAACTCCGCTCAGGATGGTCTTGGCCCGCATAAACATTTATCGGGCCAAAAATCATATATTCAGGTCTAGCAGGAAATGGTAAGTCAAAATTTTTTTAATTTGATTAACATTCTTGGTAGCAATTAAATAATATTTCAATATCTGTGAAGGAACATAATTTGGGACGACCAGTCTCAATAGGTGAGGTCTTTATAAAGACTCACACAAGACCAGATGGTTCGTATGTAGATTTGAAAGCAAAACAAATCTATGAAGCATACGAACGAAACATCCAAGAGAAGATGGCGATCGTGGAGGTCGATCCAACAGAAACATCCGATGGAACCTCCCGTCCAATTGAGCTGACTCAAGCACAGAAGAATGAGATCTTCCTTCAGGTAAAAAAAAAATTTCAAACTTTTTTTTTTAACATATTTTTGTAATTAATTAAATAATTAAATTTATTATTTAAATTACGTTTTTGTTATTTTGTAGTCATCTGTTCCGGATGAACGAGGCCGTCTTTATGGACTCGGTAGCCTCAGCTACGTATAGTCTACGGGTATACGTACTGGGGTATAAACCCATTCACCCGAGTACGTAATGTTTCAAGAACAAAACGCGTTGATTGAAGCACAAAACACGCAGATTATGGAAAGAAATGAGAAGATTGAAGAGCTCAACAGAGAAAACCAGAAGAAGATCTCGAGCTTGGAGATGCTCCTCGGATATATCCAACGGACGGATCCGGCATTCGCCTCCTATATGCGGGATAACGATTGCACAGGGGAACCATCGACGGCTCCGCCCACCACCCCATTTTCGCCATCAGATTTCCAATTTCCGCTATCTGACAATTAGATTTTTTTTCATGTATTAAATAATTTTCAATAATAAATGTTATAATTTTAAATTTGTATATCTTTTTATTCAATATTTTATATTAATTAGTTCACATATTTTTCATTTAATATTATAATATTTTAAATTCATTAATAAAAATTAGTAATAAATAATATTAATTTTAAAAGAATTATATTAATATTTAATATAAATTATTTTATTAATATTTCGAATTAAAAAAAAATTAATATTATTATTGAAATTAATTTCCAAAATTATTATTCAAATTTAAATTTACAAATATTATTTTACATTTTTTTAAAATAATTTAAATATTTTGAAATTAAATTTAAATAATTAATATTATATTTTTTCCAAATATAAGAAATTATTTCAATAATAATAAAAAATATAATATTTTTTTTAAAATCTAATTACGGGGTAGTCGCAAATTAGTCCTAAATCAGTCACAATTTTTGCCACCGATTTGCGACTCCTTCATACATGTGGTCGCAAATCAGTCACAAAAAATTGCGACTGATTTGCGACTACGGTTCTCCTGTACTCGCACATCAGTCGCAATTTTTTGTGACTGTTTTGCGACTGCGAGAGTCGTGCAGTCGCAAAACAGTCACAAAAAAATTGCGATTGATATGCGACTACGAGAGTTGTACAGTCGCAAATCAGTCGCAAAAAATTGTGACTGATTTGGGACTACGAGAGTTGTGCAGTCGCAAATCAGTCGCAAAAAATTGTGACTGATTTGCGACTATGATTCTCCTGTAGTCGCAAATCAGTCACAAAAAACTGTGACTTATTTGCAACTGCGGTTCTACCGTAGTCGCAAATCAGTCACAAAATTTTGTGACTGTTTTGCGACAATATATTTAGCAACCACAAACGTAGTCGCAAAACAGTAGCAAAATTTGTTACGGAAATTCAGTGGCAAATTAGTCACAAAAATAGTCACCACCTTGTGGTCGCAAATTAGTCGCAAATTAGTCGCAAAAGAACCACTATTCCCGTGGTCGCAAATCAGTTGCGACTATTTTTTTTGCGACTAGTATTTTGCGACCACTTACGTGGTCGCAAATCGCATGTTTTCTTGTAGTGACTCTTGATAATTGATTTAGGCTTTTGCCTTCTTTACTATCATTGAAGAATTTTTTCACTTTGAAACTTCACAGCTATCTTTTACATTTATTAACGCATGCCCCTTTTTCTTATGCACAACCCCCACACGCTCCCTCTTTGGGTTTCTTTCATTTTCTTTTCTCTTTCTTGTTCTTTTCATCTCATACTGAAACACCCTAGCAAGCCAAACCAAGTTCTAACCTGTGCTGAGCTTATAATGTGAAGCTAGGATCTACATGAAATTCCTAACCTTGTCATTCTCAAAACTCAACATGTTTTGCAAAGTAAGCATTCTAGTAAAAAGTCCTTACACAAGGTTCACACAAGAGTAATGTTGGCTTCAAGGAAAAGATTGGCTTGGGGAGTGGTGTAACTATTTCCAAAGAGTGGTATTCGACCATTTGGGTTAGCAGATGGTGGTATAAAGGTGAAAGAAAACCAGAATGTATATATGAGTATCCATGAACAAGTCTTAGGAAAGATGCACATAAGATAATTTCAGTTATGGTTAATATTCTAACTTATGGAGTTAGGATCAAATCAGACACATTTCAATCCCAGAGAATGATCTACCTAATAGGTTACGACACAATACAAGATTCCCAAGTTTTGAAATGGTGCAAGCATCATAGTACTCCTAGTAAGGGTTCCAATCTTATTCCTAAGTGCAACTTAGTTGAGGCAGTCTAACCATGGTCTATATGCAAATGTAGTGAAATCTTATATGCTTGTAGACTCAATCCTAACACATGGAGTGTTAAATGACAATGAAGTTTTTTTTTGGTTTTTCGAGTTTTTTTCATTTTTGTGCTTTTCTAATGCATAAATATATGTACAATGCAAAATGATGCAAATGTGACCGTCAGTGTCCTCCTCCCCTAGACTTATCTCTCACCGTCTCGATGAGAAAATAAATATGAACGAGTGAGATGAAAAATAAAGGAAACAAAAATGATAAAAATAGAGGCAAGTTTGAGTGGTTGTCTAAGACTCCGATTTGGTGTTTAGAAAACCTGAATATCTTTAACCATGAAAAAAAAACAAATACCAAAATGTAATATCCTTTAAAAGACAAACACATCATAAATATTAAAAAAAATGAATATCTGTTCTACACTCATATAAGTATAGAAATAATATCTTATAAAAATTCCCTAAGTATTATATAGGTTTACTTTCGTATGTTACACAGACTTGTCATGCTAAATCTGTTTCCATTTGAACTTTCATGGCCTTTCATTAGCAACAAACAACGTTGTATGTCCTTCTTTCTATTACCCGATCTATCTCTTTCTTTCCCATCAATTTCATCAACGCTATGAAATATTAACGTTTTCCATCAAATAAAATTAATAAAATCGATTTTGCTCTTAGCCGAGATGAAATCGAAACTTAAACCCAAACAGAGAGCTCCAACTTACCCAAACCGAGATTAAATTGATTTGGGTATTTTTCTGCAAAATTAGGGTTCAAAATTGATTTTGCTCTCTTCCTCCCTGTCTCTCTCTTCCTCACAGCCCCCTCTCTTCCTCTTCTCCTCTATCTTCCTCGCTGCTGCTCTCTTCCTCTTCCTCACATGTTTTCTCTTCAACTCCCTCTTCGTCGTTGATTCCCTCTTCGTCGCTGACTCCCTCTTCTTTTCCTCCTCCCACTTCCTCCCTCTCCCTCCTCGTCTTCGATTTGTCTCATTTCCTCCTCTTCGAACATACGTCTTCGTCCGAGCCATCACCACCTCCGATTTCCTGCTTGCCGCTAGGTTAGATTTCTCCACCTAAAATCGATTTCAGTCACCATTTATTAGGTTTAATTGTCTCTTGGTTCAATTAATTGGTTGTTGGTTCAATTAATCGGTTCTTGGCTCCATTAATGGGTTTTATTTTATGAGTTAGTTTTGTTGGTTCAATTAATCGGTTTACTTTAAATTTAAATGGAATTTGTTTAAACTTAACAACGAATTTGAAATTAGAAGTTTAATCATTGATTGGATGGTTTACAACAGAAAAATACAGTTTTCGTATCCTACGAAAAAGCCAAAAAGTTCGAGTAGAAACTGGTTTAGTTGCACAAGTTGGTGTAGCTGGAATAAGTAAACCCTTATTATATTTATATGTTAGTTTTATGAATATATGTTCACCAAATTGATTATTATAAGTACCTATGCTTAACAAGTTAAAAAATATCTATTTTTATGAAGTATTGTTACCATAAAATATATAATATTCTTAAATTAAACAGTTAAGTTATCATAAAAATTATTTTATCAATTCTTAATTAACCGATTGGTGTAGCCAAATCAATGCAGCTTTATCGAACTATTTTTGACTTTCTGTTCGAATTTCCAATCCGTAGTATTAATTAACAACATTGAAAGTCATGTTTAAATGAATCTCTGATAATAGAAGAGATGGAGGCAAAGAAGAGAATCGTAGAGAGAATATTTGCTTAAAATATCCTTTTATCTTTCTTGATAATATTTTGGGTACAAAGTTCGATTCTTATAGTGTTTACAAACTTATTAGGATGAAGAGATGTGTCTCTGTTAGCTCTCGTCGCATGATCCTAGGGAGTCAAACCTGTTGTTTAGTAACAGTTGTTGCTTCGTACGATTAATCACAACTTTGTGCTATGTTTTTCTGCAGGTTTTTCTGAGCGTCTCATGTTATCATGTTTTGCAGTCGATCGTTGTTCATTACATGAGCTGGAGGAGATTAATTGGCTGGGTTTGTTTATATTATATTGGCAAAATTGTCTATTGTTGCTCTTAGTTGAAGTGTCATCGTTTAGTTTGTATAGCCCCTCTCAAACTCTGTGTTGGGAGAACGCCTACACCAAGTTTGTCACGAAGTTTTGTGAACGCTGTGTGAGGTAGTGATTTAATAAAGATGTCGGCAAACATTAGGTGAGCTGGAACATGTTTCACAAGTAAGGTGCCTAAAGCCACACTCTCTTGGACGTAATGATGGTCGAGATCAAAATGCTTTGTCCGAGAATGAAATGTTACATTGGTTGTTACATGGAAAGCGGAGAGGTTGTCACAGTAGAGCTCTGGAGTTTTGTGCAATAGAACACCAAGATCACAGAAAACCGAACTGATCCAAGTAAGTTCAGAAGCTGTAGCCAAGAAGGACCGATACTCTGCTTGTGTTGAACTCTTGGAAATGGTGGAATGCTTCTTTGAAGACTAGGATATAACATTGGTGCCTAATAAGTGCAATACCCTCCAGTGGATCATCTGGTAATTTTACATCCGGCCCAATCGCTATCGATATAACCTTTTAACATATGTCAGATTGATTGTTGAAACAAATATCTATTGTGATTGTGCCTTTGACATACCTCAAGATTCTTTTAAGTAGAGAGAAATCAGACATAGTTGGAGCATGCATCTTCTGGCACATGAAATTAACAGCATATTCAATGTCAGGCCATATTAATGTGAGGTATTGAAGCTTCCCACAAAGACTGAAAAAATAAATCGGATTTGAGAAAAGTTCTTCTTTTCCAATTGTGCGATCGAGTTGCAGAGGAAGTGGAGTAGGCATTGTTGTGCATTCACTCATTCGTGCAACAACTAATAAATCTTTAGCATATATTTGCTGAGAAAAAAATAGACCGTTGGAATTAAATTGGGTTTGAATACCACGAAAATAATGTAGCTTGACAAGGTCCTTCATTCTGAATTGGCTAATAAAATCCTTGAGTAGAGTGTTTAGTGTGATGAGTTATTACTGGTGACAATCATGTCATCAACATTAAGAAGACTGTTTAGTGTTTAGTGTGATGAATAATTAATGATATCCTTTTTCTGAGTGTAGACAAGCAAAGATGGATCAGAGATATTACAGATGAAGCCAAATTCAATTAAATATGTGCTGAACATATCAAACCAAGCACAAGGAGACTGTTTCAAATTGTATAAAGATTTTTGAAGATGGCATACATGGCTGGGCTTATTCTTAGCAATGAATCCAGCTGGTTGAAGCATACATACTGTCTCGGTAAGCTCTTCATCGAGGAAACCATTTTGACATCCATTTGTTGAATATCCCATTTCATAACCATGGCGATGTGAAGAACAAGTCGAATTGTTCCTGTCTGAACCACGGGACTCTACGTATCTAAGTAATCAATTCCCTCTTTTTGATCAAAGCCTTTTCCAATAAGCGTGCTTTGAGCTTCTCAATAGTTCTATCAGCATTGAGTTTCGTCTGAAAAACCTATTTAATTCCTAAGACATTCATACCCGAAGCATAGGGAACTAATGTCTAGGTGTTCGTTTCTGCGCATTTTTTTGTTTCTTCATTCATGGCTGCAAACCAACCCGTATCCTTAAGAGTTTGAGTAACAGCTTTTGGCTCTGGGTACGATGTCTTTTGGGTAAGCAAAGCATATCTTGGGTTTGGCTTGGAAATGCCTATTTTTAGGCGTGTTTGCATTGCATGAATAGAGACGCGAGCTGGAATTGCAGCTAGAGGCGTTGGTGACTGGATAAGAGAAGTGAGCGAGCCTAGTGAGTCTGTCCTAACATTGAGAGTGAAGCGTTGTCACCAATAGGTTCAGAATCTAAGTCTACCGTACACACAATACACTCTCTCCAACTTAGTAGACTCATCATGCAAAGTTGTAGAAGCAGATGGTTCTGTTTCAGTAGGTTTCGGATATTGGCTAAAGATGGGTCAGATTTAGTAAATACTATTGCAGGAGGCTTGATAGGTTGAGTGGGCACATAAACCAGTTGTTTGAGAGAGCTTTGTTGCCACATATGAAATAGAAGTGTTGCTTGAGCCGGATGGAGGGCCACATATGTGTCTGAAAAAGGGAATGAGACTTCATCAAATAAGACATGGCAGCTTATGCTCAAGCATATATACCCTTTGAATTTGTTACTATAGCACAATAAGACACATTTGAGACTTCATGGATCAAATTTATTATTGGCATAATCTCGAAGTGGGGGTAGCAAGCGTGCCCAAAGGTTCTTAGCACTGCATAATCATGAGTGTTTCTTGTGAGTCTTTCAAAAGGAGATATTTTTCTTGGAAGTGTCCAAGTGGAAAGTAAGTTACTCTGAAAATTGGCCATGGAAAAAGCATCAACCCAATATTTGTGAGGCATTCAACTTTGATAAAGCATAGACAATCCCAATTCATTAATGTGCCTATGATTTCTTTCTGCAATCCAATTTTGTTGGGGTATGTAAGGGAAAGAGATGTATTTTGAATACCATATTGTTGCAAATGATATTGAAATACTTTGCTGGTGAATTCACCACCACCATCACATTTTGTTGTTAAGTTGTAATTTAACCATCTTTTGAAACATCACAAAAACCGAGTAGAATTCTGATTTCAACTTCAATGGATATAACCAAGCAAAGTGAGACCAACTGTCGATGAATATTACATAGTAACAAAAGCCTTGAAAAGACACAACTAGTGTTGGGCTGCAGAGATCGCAATGAACTCTCTCTCTAGGGGTCGAGATGCAGTAGAAGTAGAAGAGAAAAAGGGTAACTCTCTTTCCAAGTCGACATGCTTCAGACAACTTATTGAGAACTTTATTGATGAAGATAGCTTTACTGGACAATAGTTGCTGGAGGACATTAGAGCTGGGGTTGCCAAGCCGTCGATGCCAAACATCATCAGTGGCAGTTCTTTGACGTAAGGTGTAGAGAACTTGAGTCTTTGGTTCCTCCAACTGGTATAGTCCCTCACGGTTTCTTCCCAATAGCAAGAGTTTCTTTGTTACCTTGTCCTAAACAACAACTCCATTACAATCAAATTCGAAAGAGCAAGGATAATGTTTGGTGATTTTAGAAACTTATAGCAATGATTTAGCAGTATTGGGACAAACAAGAACATCCTTTAAAAGTATAATACTTGAGGTTGAAGATAAAGACGCAGTTCTAGTGTGTGTTATGGGAAGAAAATTACCATCTCCAATCATGACAATGTCCATAGTGATGTAAGGCTGTGAATGCTCTAAATGATGAGGGGAGCTGGTCACATGAGCTGTTGCTCCGGTTTTGGGGTACCAGTCTTGTCCTGACTGATCTGTAATCTTAGTAATTTTTATTGCAGCAAGTGCGGTTGGCAGTTCTTCATATGGATAACTATTGTTGAACCTATGCCAACAGTTTAATGTTGGGTGTCCATGTTTACCACAAATCTGACATACCACCTCTTGATTGTTGTCATACGAGAGTGAAGAGCCTCTGGAGGAAGAGATTTTTTGATGAAAATCCCTTCCTCTTGTGGAAAATGAGCCTCGTATTTTGCCGGATCGTCTAAAAGGTTATCCGCTACCGCGATAAAAGGATGATGGAGAAGTGGGCATAGTGTTGAAAGTTAGGTGAGGGGAGATGTCGGGAACCACAGTATAACTAGCAAATAATCACCGAAGGTAGGCATGGGATGTGTTTCCATTGATCCTTCTATGATTGTTTTAATAGGTTCATACTCACTACCAATACCATTTAAAGCGGCAAAAACATTCATTTTCTCACTTACAAGACTTCCAATGGAAGATAGGTGATCACATATGCTTTTAACTTCTTTGAGATAACCAGCCATTGGTTTATCATTTTTTAGAAACAGTTTGTCATCGCCATTGGAGCTCAAAAAATTTAGAAGAAGAAAATTTGTTAAAATGCTTAGCAAGGGCCATCCATACCTCTCTGGAGTTTTTATAGTCAATAACAATGCTCATAATATTTTCAGAAACGAGTCTAAAAGCCACGCCTTAACCACCTGGTCAAATCTATGTCATGTTTGATAGTTTGGAACTAGAGTTTCAATTGTAAAACCTTCAATATTAGGAACTGCTATAGTAGAGTAAGGTTATGGGAAAGCTCCATTGACAAATCCGAGAAGTTGTTGGTGAGAAAGAAATTATTCAAATATACTTCCATAGAATATAGTTGCGCTCAGTGAGAGTCCCTGTAACACAATTTGCGAAGTTTAAAGAAGGATAAGAGTAGAGTTCTATGGATATGTTGTCAATGGCTCTGATGCCATGTGATAATGGGAGAGATGGAGGCAAAGAAGAGAATCGTAGAGAGAGTATTTGCTTAAAACATCCTTTTATTTTCTTGATAATATTTTGAGTACAAGGTGCGATTCTTATAGTTTTTACAAACTTATTAGGATGAGGACATACGTCTTTGTTAGCTCTCATCGCATGATCCTAAAGGGTCAAACCTGTTGCTTATTAACAGCTACTGCTTCGTACGATTACTCACAGCCTTTGTGCTTTGTTTTTCTGCAGGTCTTATGTTGTCATGTTTTGCAGTCGACCATTGTTAATCATGTGAGCAGGAGGAGACTAATTGGCTGGACTTGTTCATATTACGTTGGCCGAGTTGTCTATTGTTGCTCTTAGTTGAAGGTGTCGTCATTTTGGTTCGTAATAGAACCTGCTGTTTGCAATGTAAAAGTTTTGTATTTTTTGTGGATGAATTTTCTTACTCTAGAAATTTTTATTGTTGGTCACTGATTTTTAATTGAAAGACCTTATAAAAGAGTTCAAACTTAATTTTGATAGAGTATATGTCAAACAGTTAGAAGTATGTAGATAAAAGTAATATATCTACTAGAAAATAAAGTCATTAATATCAAATTTCATACAATATTCCGTAAATTTTCGTAAGAGATTTCAAAACAGCAAAAGTCATGATAAAACTTTGATAGTCGAATTTGAAGCAAAAGAGGTCGTATCTTCAATACTATTTTTTGTTTGCATGTTGTTGGTAGTTATGATAACGTCATCAAGCGATAATCTGGTGTAATTTGTTGTTTATTTTGTAACCATAACAACAACATCTTAAAATATTATTCTAATCGCAACGCTGATTTTCATCATTGTTTTAAACTCATGTAGTTGTGATTATGTGAGGAGGCCAGCGATGTTGCCTACCACAACTTTTTGCAACCAAGCATTGCGCGGCATGACACAAGCCGCAACTAATTGTTGTAAGCAAACGAACATACTTTTGTTTTGCAAAACATAGCCGTGAGGAAAGCAAGAACTTCTCCCATCATGCACATACAAGATACATATTTAAAAAATTCATTTGCTGTCATTAAATCATTATGGATGAAAAAGACACAAACAAAGTTGTGGTGAAAGCGACTAAAGGAAAAAATAATGAAGAAGACAAACCAAATTTAGAAATGGCAAATTTTTATTAACGTGTGATTTAATAATTACAAATCCTTATACCCCATATTTATATTGTCCTATAAAAACATGATTCTTAGTAGGATTACATTTTTTTAATCTCGTCATATAGATTTTTTTACTTAAAGCAAAGTAAAAATCAAATCCTAATTAAATACTATATTTCAAGGCTATGCTTCCGCATCCCATATGTAAATCAAAAGAAGTAACAAACTCTATTTTCACGTAAAATTTCATGTACCATCACTACGTAAAATTTTATGTGCCATCACTACGTAAAATTTCATGTACCATCACTTTCATATTACTGTTTACATTTTTTTTGGAGATTTCACCTTTTTATCAATGTAAAACTTGAAGCAAATCTAAATAATGCTTGAACTTTTCCATAGGCATTAGCTTGGTCACATAAAAAAACTCATAATACTATATGATCCTTTTAAAACAAGTCTTATTTTTCCAGTCGTATCTTCTTTAAACGAATACCAAAGTTTTCGAGATGTTGCTTTTTTTGCAAGTTAGGTCTTTAAGAGACCCAAATTCGGGATGTTACACAATGTATCCAACAACTGGACTACACTCTTGTCCACCAAACATAAATTCCATATCAGTATTATCTTTGAATTAAATACCTAAGAATCTATTTAAAAATCGGCCAATTCATACCCAAAAATATCCCGATGTCCGATTTATTCATGAATTATATGGGAATGCAAAAACATAGTTCATTTTTTGTTTAAGTCAAATTTCATACAACAATCTTTCCTTTTCATGCTCATATATACATCCGCGTAAACCACGAAAAGAATCCATCAAATACTGTTGATGTGGCGGCCATGTGTAAGCCGACGTGGAATAAAGCTGTAAGATAACCAATTTTTTCAAAACAACGTCGTTTTATTAAAAATGGGAAAAAATAACGCACAAAACAACGTTTTTTTGTGTGTTAATAAAACGAAGTCGTTTCGTAGCCTAATAAAATAAATAATCTGATCAATGCTGCTATTTGGGTTACACTAGAAATCTGTTGTATATGATCTTTAAAGAATTGCGTTTCTGGTAATTATTTCTCTTTGCAATAATAGAAGCTATGGCTGGAACAGCTGTAGAAACTGTGGCCAAGACTGTTTTCCATCCGCTAGATTCTCTCTTCTCACCCATTTCTCGCTTTCTCCTTCTCTCATATCTCGATTCTTTCCAGCTTCTCTACGTTTTTGGCGATTTTTCTCTCTGGTCTCAACCTCTTTCGCTTCACTTTGCCATAGTAGGTACGTCTTCGTGTTACGCATCTCTGTTATGCACCTGGTTTATTGTAGCTTGCATGTTCGTCACTCACGGTGGCGGAGACAGCCGAAAAGCCGGTGCACTTCAATCTGGCAGGCGGACTTGTCAAAGGAGATAGCTCAGAAAATGCCCAGCTGTTTCTGGATTCGGTAGCATTCAGCCTCTTGTGACTTCCTGTTTGGATTTTGGGTCTTGCAATCACTACTACAATAGCAATGCCTTGTCTTCTCTCTTCGGATCGAATAGCGCTTTTTTCAATCGAAACCAAAGGATATTGAATTGAGCAACTAGTTCCGGTATAACATTTTCTCGGAAAATTCTCCAATCTAGGGTGGGGTAGGGAGAATTCATTATTTTAATTTTCTAGGTTTTGTTTCCAAGTTGAGAAACTTTATCTTTTTTTCGGTGCTTCTCGTTTCTATTATACATAGACAAGTTTTTGTTCGATGTTACTGTACAGGTTTCTGTTATTGGGCAAATGATGGAATCCCGAGGTAGGGTTGATGGGAAAACAACTGATTTATAGTCTCAGCTAAATGTGAAGTTCAAAAAAAAAGCCATGGTTAACAAGAAACCCCCTATGGAGCAACCCCGGGTTGTTGTGACAGGGATGGGAGTTGAAACATCATAGGCCATATTTTATTAGGTTACAAAACGATGTCGTTTTACTGACACAAAAAATAACGTCGTTTTGTGTGTTATCTGTAATATATTATTTGAGAAATATTTTAACAAAATAACCTGATCCTAATGTGTTATTAACAGAATTGTGATATTAACGTGTCATCATCACAATGAATTTAAAATAAAAATATAAATGAGTTTAAGTTATTAGAATAATTACAATATATATCATTGTTATTAATTTAGTTAGAGAATCAATATATTTCATTAAACTAACCAAAAAATACTATTAAATTCGTAAAAAAAAAAATTTTTATTTCTTTAATTTACATATACGATAATTTATAAATAATTTCAAATAAATATAGAAATAAATTTAATTTATTTGAATAATTACAATATATACTACTGCTATTAATTTGGTTAGAAAATTAATATATTTTACTATGATATTAGTGACCTATGTAATTTATTTAAAATTACTATGGGCTTGTCACAAATCAATCAACTTTACTATAGATTTATGAGATTTATGATCTCATAGGTAATTACTATGATCTCATAAAGATTAATATATTTTATTATAGATTTATGAGATGATTGACCTATGTAACTTATTTAAAATTAATATATATTTGATTATAGATTTGTTAAAATTAACAGTATTTGAATAATAGAAAAAAAAAATTAATAATAGAATTATTGAACTTTAAACCTCTTTGATCACCAAATAAATTCTAAAAAAACTCAATATGATATTCTATAAATTACCAAAAATATAGCAACATAATGCCTATATTCAATAGAAAGAACAAAATAAGATTTTAATGAGTTCAGGACTCGAATCTCATTCTTATGCTTGGAATTTGATGACCAACCGAAATTAAAATATTTAAGGCTTTTGTTTATTGTTTCAAACAAGTTAAAAATATTAGATTTTTTTTTCAAAAATGCAAAATAACTTATTATTTTCAAATTTTCAAAATAATCTTTTCTCATTTAAATTGTAAAACATCGTTTTTCTCCAAATCTGTATAATGACATTTTTTTTCAAAAATGTAAAGTAATATTTTTACAAAAATATCATAAAATAGTGTATTCTCGCCAAAATCGTAAAATAAAATTCTAATTTTCTTACATAAAATAATAATTTTATTTATACAAGATTTATATATAATTCGAATGTAAACATAATTATATTCTATCATATACATATGTAAAAAGTATGAAAATAATTGATGGATTTAAAATATGTTAAAAAAAGGTTTAACCCTATTTCTTAAATGTGATGGACTAAAATATGATTAAAGTTAAGTTAGGGTTGGGTTAATTTAGTATATGCCATGTTGGATTTAAAAACCGAGATTAACATCCCTAATGATTGCCAATGCCGCTTACAAAGTAAAACAAGACAATAAAAGGTTTTGTGGTGTAGTTGGTTATCACGTTAGTCTAACACACTGAAGGTTTCCGGTTCGAACCCGGGTGAAGCCAATTTTCTTTGTTTTTCTAATTCACAACAATATGCTTCAAAAATTGTTAGTTCATTGTTTTTAGATTGACTCATATGAAATTTATAATGTATCAATTTATGGAAATGTGATATCTATCCTTTTATCATAGGCAATAATAAGTAAGAACCAACATTTATTAAGACATTCTTGCCTTCCATTGTTTTTTATAAAGGAAAATCGAGATTACCAAATATCATTCTGGATTTTCCTGTTGTAATATGAATAGTAAAAGTAAAATTGTACTTTATTTATTTTACTTCAAAATTTGCGCTATCAAAATTTTTTATATGAATTTTTGACTTTGGTTCCGATTTCGATTTAATATTTCATTAGCATTATCATTTGAATAAATTCAAAGGTGTGAAGCTCCAAAAAAGGCGTGATATTCTATAGACACACTTTGATGGAACAAAAAAAGTTTATGAAGTTACGCATAACGCAAAATTTGAACGAATCATTTATGAAATTCAATGTTATCGATCTCATGGTTTTGGTCGTATCAAGGTAGATTGCCCAATAATAGGTAAGAAAAAGAAAAGGTTTGTAAAATTCATAATAATATAAAACAAGATGAAAAAGGGATGATGATTTGTAAAATTTTGTGTCTCTCTATGGATCAATAAAATTCGAAGACAAAGATGTTGTATCAATATCTGAAAATTCGGACGGCAGATAAAGTAACACAGACAATGACTCAGATTGTGCAAAGGGTGAGTTTAAGGCTCATTTTCGACATGTTTGTCAGAATTTCATGAAAGTCAAGAGGGAAACCATGACTCTACTAAAGGAAAAAATGTGGTTAAGTACCAGATTCAAGAAACTTGAAGAACTTGATCGAGAAAAATCATTCAATGGCGTTTGAAACCAAATTGGAAGAAAAGAATAAAAGTATTTGAATGCGGAAAAGTGAGACTCATAAGCTATATCAGATTTTGAGTATGGGAAGAATTGATAATACTTATTGGGGTTTAGGTTACAAAGAGAAAAATATAATAAAACAAACAGTTTTGGACATATCAAGGTAGATTGCCCAACAATAGCAAGAAAAATAAAAGGTTTGTAAAATTTATAATGATATAGAACAAGATCAGAAAAGGGATGATGATTTGCACAATTTTATGTCTCTCTATGGATCAATAAAAATCGAAGAGAAAGATGTTTTATCAATGTCTGAAATTTCCAAGTAAATTATAAAGTAGCACAATAAATTGAGATAATGAAAAAAGCAAACTCTATGAAATATGAAAATGTTAGTATTGAAATTGAGATCAATATAAGTTAGAAAATATAAATGGAGTCTTATAGGTGATTTTAATTTATTTTCCATTGTTATAACTAAAATAATAGAGATGTAAAACAAATGCATTTTGGTGGCAGCCTCGTGTCATCTTTTAATTTATATTAGTCATGTTTGTTTGCCAGCCATAATTTCATGCGGCTGAGGCCATGGTAGATTGTTATTCATTTATCTATCGTAGTTAACTGCTATCAATCGTAGCAGTTATACATTGCGTTCTGCATCACAAATATTTGACTGATTAAAATTATGGTACGATTAAAAACCTGTAATCAGACACAATTGCAACCGTTTGCGATAGACAAATGAATAATATATGCCACAACTACATTGTTAACAGCAGCTAGCAACAGACAAACGAACAAAGATTTAATTATATCTTTTTACTAGTTTTAGTTTTGGGATCTAGGTATGACTTTACCTCGTGAAGAATATATAAAAAGAATAGAAATACACACAAGAAAATAAAAAATTGGGGAATGGTCGACCAAGACGCATGACCAACCTATCTAGGAACCAAGACAAGTCATGCTCAACACTTTGAATTTCCAATGAACAAACAATTATTAACAGGCACCTAATTGAGCGATCACGACTAATTTGAATAGATTTTTTTAAAAAAATCATATTTTTAACCAAAACTTTTAACTAAAATACAATTTAACGTAAAAACATCTCCTTCACTCATGTTCCACAACTTTCAAAATGTGAATGATCAAGAGCATTCAAGAGTGTTTTTCAAGTTTTTATATTTAAAAACTGGTTTTAGTTTTCAAAATCAAAATTTCTACTATGGTTTTGTTCATTTTCTTATCTTGGATAGTTGTGGTTGCGGCTGTGGCATATGTTGTTCGTTTGTTTACCACCGGTGGTTATAGTTATGGTTGATCGCAGGTTATTAAACGCACTAATATTTTAATCAATAGTCAAAAAATTTACGACATATAATACAACATTTAATCAGTGCGATTGACCGCAAATTGCTGCACCAAGTAAACGAACAACATTCTACCACAACCACAGGAAACTACGGCTAACAAACCAACATAACTTATGTTTTTCATTTAACACCACTTGATCTGCATCGCTACTGATAATCTCTCTTTTTATGTTCTCGCTCATTTTTGAATTTTTTGAAAAATAGTTTCTATTTTCATGAGTATTTAATGTACTAGTTCTTAAAAAATTTAGATATGATAAATTTTGAAAACGGTAGACGAACATTTTGAATTGTTTAGCTAGTAAATCAAAAATTGGGGAACATAAATAGTATTTGAATAATAGAAATTTTTTAAAAACTGAATTTCTTGAACTTTAAACCTTTTCGATCACCTAAGTAAATTATAAAAAACATAAATATGATCTCCTATAAATCACCAAGAAAATAGCAACATAATGCCTATGTTCAATAGAAAGAACAAAATAAGATTTTAATGAGTTCAGGACTCGAATGAAATTCTTATGTTTGGAGTTTGATGGCCAACCGACTTTAAAAGATTTTAGGTTTTTGTTTTTTGTTTCAAACAAGTTAAAAATATTAGACTTTGCATCGGGAAGAAACTGATAGAAATATTACAAAAACTACATTCTACCAAAGTCACTAGTTGATTCAGCTTTTTCTACCCTAAATGATAATTTGTTCACATGAATACATGTCGCATTACATTTCAAAAAAAAAAGAGAGAGTTTTCTACAAAATAAAACGATAAAAAAGAAATCAACCAAAAAAAGAATAGAACATTACCTGTGGAGTTTATTATACAGACAAGCAAATCAAAACTCATAATATTGCTAAAGATGTTAACTAAAAGTTTAGTGTTTAAAACTATAACATTATTATCAAAAATACAAAATAATGATTCTCATCAAAATCAAATAATATTTTTCATCAATATTGAAAATAGTGTTTTCTCGCCAAAAGTGAAAATAACGCTTTTTTATCCAAAACCATAACATAGCATTTTCTCACCAAATTAAAAAATGAAATCTTGTTGCAAAAAATACAAAATAGTGTTTTCATGTAAAAATAAAATTTATCACCGACACTACCAAATATCATTTTAACAAAATAGACTTTTTCTGTCAAAACGCAAAATAACAATATTTTCAAAATCCCAAAATAACGTTTTTTGCTTAAACTGTAAAACATTGTTTTTCGCCAAATCCGGATAATGACATTTTTTTCAAAGCGTAAATTATCATTTTTCTCGCAAAAATCACAAAATATCGTATTCTCGCCAAAATCAGAAAATAAAATTTTATTTTTCTTAATTTAAAAAGCTAATAATTTAATTTATACAAGATTTACATATAATTCGAATGTAAAAATATTTATGTTCTATCATAAACATATAAAAAAGATGAAAAATGGATGGCTTTAAAATGGGTTACAAATGGTTTAACTTTGTTTTTTTTTAATTTGGGGAACTAAAATAGGATTAGGAATAATTTAGGACTGAATTAATTTAGAGATAGGTTGGGTTGGATTTAAAAACCAAGATTAACATCCCTAACTATTGCCAATGCCGATTACACAAGTCACAAAGGTGATTGTACATTATTTATGCATGCAGTATAAATGTAATGATGAGAAATACTTAATAAAAGAAGAAATGAGAACAATAAATGTTGCTAAAATCATACGATACCAACTCATCAATGTGAAACCAAGGATACCATTGAATCGAATATTTAATACTTACAACTCATTTCTGGTAATACGAGAAACTTTGAGTTCAGAAGAGAATCCAGAAGACCTATAGAGAAAGTCATAAACTAAATTAAAACAGGAATAACAAAAGGTTTTGTGATGTAGTTGGTTATCATGTCAGGCTAACACACTGAAGGTCTCCGGTTCGAACCTGAACGCTTCAGAAATTCTTTTATGGAAATGTTATATCTCATCTTTTTTATCGTAGGCAAAAAGAAGTAAGAACAAACATTTACTAATACATTCTTACCTTCTATTGTTTTTATAAAGGAAAATCAAGATTACCAAATATCATTCTGGATTCTCATGTTATTATATGAATAGTAAAAACAAAATTACACTTTATTTATTTCACATCAAAATTTGCGTTATCTAAATTGTTTTATATAGTTTTTTTACTTTGATTCCTCTTTCGATTTAAAATTCCATTAACATTGTCATTTGAACAAATTTAAGGATGTGAAGCTGCGAAGAAGGCATATGATATTCTATAGACACACTTTGATGGAACAAAAAAAGTTGAAGAAATTGTGCATAACGCAAAAGTTGCACGAATCATTGATGAAATTCAATGTTATGAGCGTCATGGTTTTGGACATATCAAGATAGATTGCCCAACAATACGCAAGAAAAATAAAAGGTTTGTAAAATTCATAATGATACATAACCAAATGAAAAAGCGATGATGATTTGCATAATTTCTTGTCTCTTTATGGATCAATAAAACTCGAAGATAAAGATGTTGTATCATTGTCTGAAAATCCAGACAACATAGAAAGTAACAGAAACAATGACTCAAATTGTGTAAATGGTGAGTTTAAGGCTGATTTTTGACATGTTAGACATAATTTCGTGAAATCAAGAGGGAAACTATGGCTCTATTAAAGGAGAAGATGTGGTTAAATATCAGACTCAAGAAACTTGAAGAACTTGATATTGAGAAAAAGCGTTCAATGGCTTTTGAAACAAATTGGAAGTAAAGAATTCAAATGCGGAATAATGAGACTCATAAGCTATATCAGAGTTTTAGTATGGGCAGAACTGAGAAAACTTGTTGGGAATTAAGTTACAAAGAGAACAATCTAAGAAAACAAACATTTTTTGTTCCTGCAACAGCTAAAACAACTGTTGGAGCAAAGGTTGGTAAAGGGCCTGAAAAAAGAAGTTAGTACTGATGGAGCATATTTTGATTTAAAAAAACTGAAACAAAGACTTGTTCACGAATTGGAATAAATATGTTTACAGCTGCTATAACAGTTCTTGCACTAAGAAAACATGACAAGAAGAAGGGGGAATCATGTGCACATAGCTAAGGGGGAACAAAGCTTGCTAACATAAATCCTGATGCAGCAAGAGTGGAGACAAAAAGATAGCAAACAAGATCATATTGGCATCGATCTAGCATACGGAAAATTTGATCATATCAAGGCTAATTGCTACAATTCTTAGGACGTGTCAATCAAATGAGGAGGATCAAAAAATTAATTAAAACTGCAAAATATATATGAATTTGGATGAAGAAATCTGATCGTTATGGTGATACGAGACGTGCTTCACTTTTTAACACTTTAGAAACTCTAATATCGTGAAAGTGTGACTATTCGAGGAATGGGAGGTGCCCACAATGTTATTGGGCATGTCAGATATCCGGATTTGAGACAACGAAGACATCCATGGAGTTTTTAGTACGTTTTACCAATAAAGAAGGGTGAGAGTTTGGAGATTCAGAGGGAGTTCTTGAATTTTAAAACTCAAGAACAAAGGGATAGATTGAAAGTGCAGTTGTTAGTGAATTTTAAAACTACAATAAATGTTTAAAGTGTTTTTTTTTCAGTCGAGAAGTAGTAGAAGAACTAGTACAGGAAAGCGTAAATAGGTGTTTGGTTACATGAAACTAAGGTAAAGAGCTGGTGTGTTGTCACAACTAACTTGGACAATCCAAGAGACTGAAATTAAGTTGGAGAATCATCATAAAAGGAATAGAGGAGTTATAAAGAAGTTTCCTTATTCTGAGGAAAAAAATAAGGAAATCTTATTTTTGAGTGAAAATTTATGTATATCTCCAAAATGAGAATTTTGGCTAGGTTAAACACAACCTATTAAGTATAAATAGGTTTATTGAGTATTCTAATTTCTGAATACGATAGATAGATAGATAGATAGATAGATAGATAGAGAGAGAGAGAGAGCAAGAGAGAGAGAGAGCATTCTAACAAAAAAAAAGTTTAAGATTTTCTTGTAAGAAAGCAAAACAAATGATAAAAGGGTTTTCTTTAAGAGGTTCCAAGATTGGATTGTAATTTTGTGAATGTATGAGGTTAGATTAATAAGTTAAGAGGTGTCTTGATTTTGTTAAAAATTGTTATTGGTGTGACTTGTAAGTACATTTAAAATTTTTCTAAATAGTATACACGTATTGACAAAATCTACTATCTCACTCTTTGACATAGTTGTGTGTATTAATCGATGTTATACTTTTATGATCTCTTAGGTCTTAACCCAAAAAAAATTGCTCTAAGTGCATAGGCAAATACAGTAGTACTTAGGGATCGAATTCACAAGGACCAATTGTTACACTATAATTCATAGAATAACAATTTTGCTAAAAAAGAAAAATATTAAAGTTTTATGGGTAAATAATCTAAATAAAAAGAATTTCTATTGATATAAACCAATAATATTAACAGCACTAAGTTTATGGAAATTCACAGGGAATCTAGCAAGCCAATTTTCTATTGGGATTTGATTTAGTGTCATCTAGAACTTAAAACACGATTATCTAGCAACTCAATTTTCATTGAACTAAAATACTATGTATAGTAATCTATCATTCTAAACTACCTTTTGAATTCAGATTCTTAAACACGGATTAATTGTTCAAGTTCTAATATATTCACAAATTATCTTAACATCAGCTTTCATAGTTAAGGACAATTTGCTGTCTAGGTTCTTTTTAGGAAACCTAACAGCACTTTTGATACGTTCATTTAATCATAATATCGTAGTCTAATTGATCATGTTAGACTAAATTATAAGAACAACCTTAATGAAAATCCAAATAAAAATTTCTAATTTCAGCATCCTAGTCTAGCGATTTCTGAAATCCATTTCAAAACCCTAAAACCTAACTAGGGATCTACTCAGACATGAATAACGATGAACAAATAATAATCAAATAATAGAACCGCATAAATAAAGAGTAGAAAGGTCTAGAATCTTCTCAATAAGATGTGGAGTCAATATTTCTTCTCCAAAAGTGCTTACAAGTGCCAAAAAAACCTAAAGAAACTAAAGCATATCCCTAAAAGTGATTAAAAACGTTTAAATAGTTGCAAAGTTGAATAAGATTAAATCGGGGTCGGATTGAGTCCAATTTGGGCCCAAACTATTTTTTCCGAGGAAAAACACTACTTGCAATTGAAATCTAACGCATTCCTCTCTCTTGTGACAAAGTTTGAGCTTGATACAATAGTGGGAAAGATTACGAAGAGTGTTAAACTTCAGATGCTTCAACTAAGTTCTACAGTCCAATTTCTGTAAAATTGCTTGTTTTCATCCAATATGATCTAAATCCTATAAAGACTCATAAGAAACTAAAAATAATCGTTAAAAACTTAAAACACCTACAAAATTGTATCAAAATCACAACACATCACTTTCCATCTCTCCCACTCTTTGCTATTTTGGCTTCTTCAAGATTGTGAAATTCATGAGGACTTATTTCTTCTGTAACACGAATTGCAAATGCTAAAACATTGTCTTCAGTAAATCTTGCAAGTTTCAAGTTGAAGCCAGTTTCTAGCAAGATAGTAAATCTTCTTGATCTTCAAACACTTGTGTCATCTTTACTACCAAACATCTCCACACCTACTCTATCTCCAGCTATGTTTTCTTGAAACTTCAGTTTTTACAATAACATATGCTTTTCCTTTGTCATCATTTTAAACCAAACTTTCAAGCTTCTCACCATTCCCAAACAAATATTTATATAATTCGTCTTCAGTAAACACAACATTTATGCTTTAACACATTTATTGTTTTTTTTAATATCTTGTAAGTCTATAATAATATCTTATAAAAACACACTTGAGTACTCTTAGCTTTAGCTTACTTTGGTCTATATATACATAAACCACATAACCAAACTTCCTTAGATGTGAGCCATGTATCTTTCCCAACCAAATTTCTTTTAGAATGTTAATATCATTTGAAGATGAAAGTGTTATATTGATAATGTATACCAATATTGTAGTTGCCTCTAACCAAATATTTCTTCCAATCCGGATTATAATACACTTTAATTTTTCAATTATATATTCATCTGGATTATAATACACTTGAAGTTTTCAATTATATGTTCAGCAATATCAATTTTTTGTGATGCGTATAAAGAAGTTATGTGCTTAAAATTCCCATTTCTCTTATAACACAATTCTAGTCCATTATATGTCATCATGTATTTAACCGTTTGATTCATCTAATATTTTTTCTTCGACAACGAATTACGGACATTTGGAGAGCCCCAAAACTTGATATGTACATACTTCAAAATAGTTTCAGTGTTATGTTTACCACTTATTGTTGAAACTCAGTGTAACAACGGTTTTTTACTTGCTCAATATGGTAGTTCAGAAGATAACTTGCAAAACACACAGTCAATACTAAATCAGAGACAACCAACTCAATCCATTAATTTAAAATAAATTGACTTTTAACTAATACAGCTTAACATCAGAATAATCTACAACAACCAACTCCATAAGTCCGATAAAATGAAAATTGTTATATAACATATACGTCCTAAATCGAGCAAGAATTGGTCACAACGACGACAACTACTGCTCATGATTACCTACAAGAGAGAGAGAGAGGGGTTGGCTGCATGAGTAATCAAAGATTACTTAACAAGGTAAGCCTTATAACTTACGAATTTTCAATACACAAATATAGGTACGAAAAACATAAAGTTTAAAACTAAGACAAGCATGCAATCACGTGTCCATAACAGACAAGTGAAACTCTATCCCACAAACTCATTCGCCCAAAACAGAAAGGATCACCATGTGCCTTCCACGCCGAACCCCTTGTGCCATCTGGGTCCAACGTGTCTATGGAATTCTTTATGGTTGTCCATGTGTGGCTAGGCACAACCATCCACAATCACACATGGAGATCTCTTACGTCGAGAGCTATCTCGACCTATGCAGCATGTACACATTCATGTACCACCGCAGAGCTACATGTGAGTGCTCTCCATGAGTGGTCAGACACAACTATTTGACCACATCTATGAGTCTTATTTCCTAGACGACCTAACGTGGTTCTCCCATCTCTAAGGGCCTCCAACACTTTCTATTGCTAATACATTCCTGTTGTCTTATAAGATTTAATCCCTAATACAACTCCAAAGAACAAATCGAGTACCAGTTGGGATTTCGGCCAATTCATACACAAACTTTTCTCCGCGGTTACGATTCGATTACAAACTTTGTACATGTGCTATTTCATTCACGCATTTTTTGGTCAGCGCCATAACATACATTAACTTGATTAATTCTTATTAATCATACATTAGGAGTAAACGACGTTTAATCCACCGTTAATCGAAGTTGACTGGGATGACATGTCAGCGATGACATAATTTTATTAAATGAGTTAAGGAAAGTAGAAAGATGTCGTCGTCCAACTTCTTCTTCTCTTCTCCTCAATATCTTCTCTTCCCCATGGTCAACGACAATGGCAAAATAAAAATTAGGGTTTTGTAAATTTTCAGATTTTGCACCACGCCAAGCAGTGGTGATGCAGTAAAAGCACTTTCATGACTTCCGTATTACGGCGACAAAACGCCTCCTGCAACGGATTCCATCCGGATGCGTTTTGGAGAGAAATGTCGGCGCTGGCAGATGAAATCGCCCTCGCCGCGAACAAATCGTTGAGTCTAACTGCTAGATGGAGAGGTGTTTCACGAGAGGGAACATCGCGGCGGTCAAGCTATGTCAAACTATGGCGCCACCATCACCTCCTTGTCTGTCCCCGATAAGAATGGTTCGCTCTCTTCTTCCTTCATGTTATGATCTATGGTTATGTATTTTCGTTTTCTCCAAATCACAATTAATTCGACTCGGTGGATCCATATGTGGTAATTTCTCTAGAATTCACCTAATTCTTTTATTGATCTCGACACTTATTTAATCAGCCAGATCGGATGATCTGATCACTGCCTCCAGGTGTATCTGGTTTCAAACCCCAGCCATGTGATTTCTGTTGTCTAAAATGTTGAATAGCGTACTTATTAGCAACAACAACAGATGTGTCTGAAATACTTCGAATAAAAGTAGTGTCTGAATCATATATATCCTGTTGTATGACTTGTGATGAATAATCAAAATAGTATGGATTCGGTAACAGTTGTAATGAATATTTGTGTTTATCTATGAAGCTGATATATATAATATGATTGTTACAGAAAGGGCTTGCACCGTACTTCGGGTGTATAGTTGGTCGTGTGGCAAATCGGATAAAGGAGGGAAAATTTAGCCTGAACGGAGTCGACTACACTCTTCCCATCAACAAGCCTCCCAATAGCCTCCATGGTATACAATGATTCGCTCCTCCGTATTATTTGGTTGTTTCATGTGAACTTCATTGGAACATAGATGTTACTACTCTATGCAGGTGGTAACAAGGGTTTCGATAAGAAGATATGGGAAGTTGCAGGACACAAGAAAGATGGTGAAAAGCCTTTCATCATTTTCAAATATGACAGCGCTGATGGAGAAGAAGGTCCACTACATCTCCCTTTTTGTTTAATTCTATGCGATTTGATTAGCTAAAGATATAATGTCTATGGTCCTCTTCACAGGTTATCCTGGTGCAGTTTCTGTCACGGCTACATACACTCTCACGTCAGCCACAACAATGAGACTTGACATGGAGGCTGTTCCGCAGAACAGAGATACTCCGATTAGCTTAGCTCAGCATACATACTGGAACTTGGCAGGTCATGACTCAGGAAACATTCTTGACCACAAGATCCAGATTTGGGGGTCTCATATAACTCCGGTGGACGAATACACAGTTCCAACAGGAGAGATATTGTCTGTAAAGGGAACTCCTTTCGATTTCACTGAGGAGAAACGGATAGGCGAGTCTATAGGAGAAGTTGGTCTCGGGTATGATCATAACTACGTGTTGGACTGTTCTGATCAAGAGAAGGACGGGCTCAAACATGCAGCGAGCTCAGAGACGTTGCAAGCTCAAGGGTATTAAATCTTTGGACCAATGTGCCGGGAATGAAGTTTTATGGGAAGCATGCCGGTGTGTGCCTCGAGACACAAGGATTCCCAAACGCAATTAACCAGTCGAATTTCCCATCTGTTGTGGTTAAAGCTGGTGAGAAGTATCAACACACTATGCTGTTTGAGTTTTCAGCTGAGTGAAACCCTTGGTTTGAGATGGACGTTTAGGTGTTAAATGAGTTTAATAACTAATAAAGGTCGGTTATTGGTTCATAGAACCTGAAAAAGAGGGTGATTTTAATTCTTTGGCTTTGGTCCTTTTGTGGGGGAATAAAAAAAACCAAAGTGAACCGGGTTTTTTGGGATTTCGGCCAATTCATACATAATAAAACGACGTCGTTTAACTAATTATATGGTTAATATTTAAAATTAATTAATTTTTTATTATCTGACTAAGCAGCACTTAACGGTTTCACTAACACCGTCAAGTCAACGTATGTTATGGCGCTGACCAAAAAGTACGTGAATGAAATAGCACAGGTACAAAGTTCGTAATCGAATCGTAACCGCAGAGAAAAGTTTGTGTATGAATTGGCCGAAACCCCAGTACCAGTTGGGTATCAAATTCTCAGGGAAGTAAGAATAACACACTAGGAATACATGAAATACTTAAATCTAGGTGGATACTAATTAGGTTTTTGATTGGCTTTCTAATAATCTAATTGCAAATAAAATAAAGACGAGTTAAAGTTAATAAAAAAGATAAATGGACAGTGGGCAAGACATTCAATTCAGAGCAATCTTTCTTTAACTAACGATTCTACATATTCTTAGATAAATCCCTAAGACTTAGAACACTGTCTAGTAAACTGATCCACTCTCGTGGTAACAACCCATTCACTAGCTTGTAAACTACAAGTCTTTTGCACAACAATCTATCGATTAGCGATCATTGAGTTAGAGTCAAATATAGTCCCTCTATCGCCTTAAACATCAACTTCATTGGCTAAGATGCAATAAGGATGTCAAGGCTTATCTACACATTATGTTTACACTTATCAGGAGCAAAACATCATCGATCAAGGCACTGATTAGCTATTTCAATCCCTAGCATTAATCACACCCTAAACATCAGACATTTGTCATCAAATCTACCTAAACAACCCTAAGTCATATCATATTCCTGTAATCTACCTTACTCACTATCCATACAGAAAATTACTCTAACATATTCAAATAAACAACAATCATAATGAATTAAAAGCAATGCAACATAAGATAAGAGATAGGGTAAAGAAATCTTTCACTAGAAACCAAGAGTGCAAGTACAAGAGTTGGAAGCAAAATCTCTTCTCTCTAAATTGGCCACAGCAGAAAACTCAAAGAAAACTTGGGTTAAATGTGTTTAAGAAGGGTTTATATAGTTTCACTAACAAATAAGTTTAATCCCGGGAAAAGCCAATTAACTAAAAATAGGTTTAGAAGACTTTAGGCTCGTGTTGGCCCAAGATCGGCCAGGCTGAGATCGGCCATATGGCCAATTTCCTGATGGTTAGGAAATTGGCTTGAGATGGGCCTGATGGCCGATCTCAGGATTGGCTAATAGTTGGCTTGAGATCGGCCAACCTGAGATCAGCCAAGGCTGATCTTATGGCTTCCAAGAGACTCCTTGGCCAGTTCTTGTCGCTTGATCCCGTCTAACTTCTCATTGTACCTGAAAACATAGAGAAGCTATGCATATGCAAAAATGCATGCATTAACCAATAGAATGCAATGCTAGATGCAAATGATGGATAGATAGAATGCCTAGAATGCTAATGAAGACAAGAAAAATGTGATGAAATGCATGGTGAAAAAATGCAAAAACCATGATTATCAATTTCGTTTCTCTACATTTAAAAACATGTATTTCACAACAACAATTTATCAAACAACATGCTAGTTTTATTATACATAAGTATATATCTATATATATACATACACGGTATAAGTATCATATACAATCAACACCCAAATACATGTTACTAATGAATTACCTATCATATAGGTATGCTCGACTTAATAATAAACTAAATTTTAATCGAAGATGTACGTATATATTGGAAAAACACAAACTCGTTCCTCACATTTGCCATAGATTGACAAAGAACACCAAACCTTTCATATTGGACGAATTCGTTTCTTCCACATTGAAGGCATACTTTTATATGTTCCTCCTTCTGAAATTGGTTTTTATTTAATTGTGAGTTATTTATATGCGTCCCGGACTTTGTTTGCGCAACCAAAAGACACAACTCCACAAACTGGTCGCAGAAGTATTCTATAAAGAACATGCTCGGTAAACCAGACATAACTATCAGATGGCTAGATATAACTGTACGATATTTGGAAGAGATCTAGATAGAGGTGTCATGGATATTCTCACCAAATTTAATATTTTTCCAAATCCGTTTAATCCTCGGTTTACTGTTTTCACCGTGTCTGGTCGCTGATACACAATCTGCCAAATATGTTCTGGAAAACATTTATAACTATTACAAAACAGTTCGGAATAACAAAAATATTTTATAAATAGCTACATGAAAAAGTCAAGAACATGTCTACCAAGTTTGAGATCGTTTTGATTAGTTTTGCCTATCCGTTTCTTCTTTCTCCTAGAATTGTTCTAATCTACTTTCTACATCGTTGTAAGTAGCTACTGTGGCTTTTCCTTCGATGTGGCCTAGAGATGGTTGTTCCCGTGTCTCTCTGGCAGGGCGTTTCCTCTCAAAACACTTTCTCACATATCTATTTCGTGGCTCTTTCTTATATACAAGAGAATGATAATCTAGGTCTAATTGAAAAGACCATATTCTGAATGATCAACCTCGGCTTTCAACACTTAGATTTAAAGAAGCCCAATATACTCTATGATCATTGTAGATGAGTGTTATTCTATTTTGGGCTTCCCTTCATCAAAATACCAAAGTTTTCGAGTGATTTAAGATTGAGTATCAATCTCACAAATGGTACAACCGTGACTCGCAAGGCTGAGAATCTTTCTTGGCTTAAGCAGACAAAGGAAATAAAATAAGAACGTTTGGACCAAATCACATGATCAAAGGGTGAAGCAAGGGAGTTTTAATTGCTCAAACTTACTTGTTCGTAGCTTCAATAGAAAGGAAGTGACACACACACTTAGTTTCTAGAGAACAAGAACAAGATCAAAGAAAATGCTTTAAAGAAAATATGTTGTATTAAACTTTTTTATTTCAATGGTAGTCTGCCTTTACAATGAGGTCGTACTGAGCTTATATAGTGCTCATAGCAACGGTCCTAAAATCTAAAAACAGAAAAAGAAATCATACATTTAAAGTATATAGTCGTTGACCATTAATGCCTAGTTTGACCAATCTGGAAAGTGTAGATGCTTCTGATGGGTTTTAAGTATTAATCCCTAATACGACACCAAGTGTAGAGCAATCAAAGTAATAGTTGGATATCAAATCCATAGAGAAGGAAGATTAGCAAACTATGAATGCATGAAATACTTAAATCTAGGTAGATTCAAATTAGGGTTTTTGGTTTGTTTTCTAGTTATCTAATTGGAGTAAAAGTAATAACAAGTTTAAATCGATGAATAAAAATAAATGGATCATGGATAATGCATTCAACTCGGGTGACTTTCCATTGACTAGTGATTCTAGAGGTTCGATTAGATGAATCCATAAGACATATAACACTTTCTACTAAACTAATCCACTCTCGTGACAATAACCCATTTACTAGCCTATAGATTAATCAAGTTTTGCACCGTAATCTATCGACTAGCAATCTTTAAGTGCAAGTCTATCTTAGTTTACCTATCACCTTATACATCAACTCTCGTTGGCTAAGATGTGGTAAATATTTTTAGGATTTAACTGCACATTCTGTCAACACCTCTTGGAAGCAAAGCATCATAGATCTCGAGATCTCGGGATATCGGTGTAGTGGTCAATCGTGTGAACGACAACGGGTAGGGCGTGTTGGTGCACAGCAATCGGTCGGGTGCAATCGGCTGGGTGGGAAATCCCGTGTGTCCAGGAACTTGGTGCGGGATTGGTCGAGTTTCGAATGGGATCGGCTGAGTACGATCTGCCAGGTGCGATCGGACGGATGCGATTGATTGGGTGGCCGATCGCATGGTCTCCATGGACTTGGCCAATCTTTCCATGCTCTAACTCCTTCTCCAACCCTTAGTAGCTTGTGTTCATGCCCGAAAAACATGCAAGTGAGTGATGTAAGATTGAGTATCAATCTCACAATCGGTACGACCATGAATTCCAAGGCCGAGAATTTCTCTTGGCTTAAGCGGGCAAGGGAAAAAAAAGAGTGGCTTTTGATCAAATCACACAATCAAAGGTGAACCAAGGGAGTTTGAATCTCTCAAACTATAACCTGGCCGTGGCTTCAATAGAAAGGAAGTGAATCACATACTTAGTTTCTAAAGAACAAGAACAAGATTCAAAGACAAGGCTTTAAAAAAAACACTTTGTATTCAACTTTTTATTTGAGTGGGGGGTCTATCTTTACAATTTGTTCTTGCTGAGCTTATATAGTGTTCATAGGAACGTTCCTAAAACCTAAAATGAGAAAAAGAAATTGTACATTTAAAGTATATGGCCGTTGGCCATTAATGTGTAGTTTGGCCAACATGGAAAGGGTAGATGCTTGTATCTTGATGGCTTAAGGGAGAATGTAAGGTTTCTATGTACATCCAGGATGCTTTGTAAAATCTTTAATACATGCTCAAGTTGCAAGGAATAGAGATGTTGCAATCTGAACACATTAAGTGCAGTTTGGTCAATATAAGGCAACTCTTGGAGAAGAGAGATCCACCTGATCCTATGGTAGCTGGTGCATGGTAGGTTGATTTTGTGCTTCTTAGTGCCTTAATAATCTCTCCTGTATGCCATTTTTTGTTTGCAAGTGATTAAACCAGGTGGTCATCTCACTCTCCATAAACGACTCCAATCGGTTCATTTGAAAGGACAGATGGACCCGCCTACTCTAAGGCGTGTTTGGGGTTCTATAAGTTCTTAATGAAGCTCCTAGAAGTACCACAAAGTCTCCTAGTCGCCAAAGAAATGTTTGGAGACTTTCATATAAAGGAAGTTCTAAATATAAGTTTTGGCAACTCCAACTTGATGAATGATGTATGACTTGATGTGGCCTGGTTTGAGGTAAGCTCCATGACCGCGTGTCCTATATGAGTCAGGATTATAGGCTGGGTTTTTTTGGCTTGCCATTTCTTTGTTGGGCTTGGATTCATTAGGATACACTCATGTATCCTTTTAAGTGTATTTAACCGTCTTTGTGTTCATTGGGTCGGCCAGTTGGCCGGGAGTTGGGCAGATTACCACAACAGTGAGATAATGCGGAAACCATGATTATCAATTACCTCGGACTTTCTTTTTACTCGTTCTTGAGAAAGAACAAGTAAAGACAAACCAAAAGAGGGGTTTGATGATTGGACCTCCTAACCAAAAGCATGCACAAAGATCTAACTTCGAAATTCTTGTCCAAGAGTATTATAATGCTTGAATCAAGCCTATTTCAGAGCTTCTTGCACATGTCACGATTTCAGTTCCAAGTTATGTTATGCCCAATCAAATCCCTAACTCTCTAACACTCAGTTAGACGCATAAGTGAATCTTACAATGCGTCAATCAAAACAAGTTCATTTGGCTAGGGTGGTTCAAATAATCACAAGAGTTATCTCAAAATGAATGGAACATTCACTAAATACGTAGAGTCAAGAATAATGATGCATACAAGGCAATACTTCCATCTACCCATGCTATAACCCTAGAACTCTTTATCTTAAACTTCAATCTCATCCTAAGTGACTTCTACCCTTTCAAGGCTTGCTTTAGCCTAATACTTTCTCTTCTCTTAATTTGAACTTCTCTTTT
Source organism: Pugionium cornutum (assembly GCA_018901935.1). Lineage (NCBI taxonomy): Eukaryota > Viridiplantae > Streptophyta > Magnoliopsida > Brassicales > Brassicaceae > Pugionium > Pugionium cornutum. Next base: position 27,424,515 of record CM032161.1, read on the forward strand.
TGGCACTTAGGGGAAAAATCGATTGAGCTTATGAGAATCAATCTTTTCTAGCTCTTTTTATTCTTTTCTCCTCTACTCTTTGATAGATGATCTAGGCTTTTACCTTCCTTAAATTCTTAGAGTAATTTTTTTACTTCAAAACTTAGAGATATCTTTTTAAAGTTATCAACCGATTTTCATGCCTTTTTCTCATGCAGAATCCCCACACATTCCTTTTCTAGGTTCCTCTCATTCATTTTCTTTCTTTTTCTTTTTATCTCATAACTCAAACACCCTAACGAGCCGACCCAAATCCTATCCTATGCTTCTTGTAGTCTGAAGCTAGCATCTACATGAAAATCCTAGCCTTGTCGTTTTCAGAACTCAACATGTTTTGCAAAGTAAGCATTCTAGAAAAGGCCTTACACAATATTCACACACAAGAGTTGTACTGACTTCAAGAAAAATATTGGTTTTGAGAGTGGTGTAACTGTCCTAAAGGAGAGGATTTGGCTATCCGAGTTAGCAGAGAGTGGTACAATGGTGAAAGAAAACCCAAATGTGTATATCAATATCCATGACCAATTCTTAGGAAAGAGGCAAACAAGATAATTTTAAATCCGGTTCAAGTTCAAGTTCAAATTCATGGAGTTAGGATCAAAGCAAACACATTTCAATACCATAGAATTATATGCCTAATAGGTTGTGGAAAATGCAAAGTTTCCAAGTTTCGAAATGGTGCAAGCATCATAGTACTCTTGGCAAGGATTCCAATATTAGACCTAAGTGCAACTTAACAAAGCAGTCTAACTATGGTCTATATGCAAATGCAAGTGAAATCCTATATGTTGCTAGACTCGATCCTAAAACATGGAATGCAAATGACTTAAAAAATTTTGGTTTTTGAAAATTTTCAATTTTTAGTGCTTTCTCTAATGCATTAATATATGTACAAGCAAAATGATGCAAATGTGGCTGTTAATGTCCTCTCCTCCGAAATTATCTCTCACCATCTCAATGCGAAGATAAATACAAAAGAGAGATAAAAATAAAAGAAAAACAAATGATGAAAAGAGGTGCAATTTTGAGTGGTTGGTACCTCTTTATTGGAAGGAAAGTGTTGAGGGAGGTGTTGTGCTCGTTCTTGTGTGTGCGGTCATGTAGGTGGAGTGGCCAGGGAGATCGGCCAGGAGTCTTGGCCAAGTAGCCCATCTCACAACGTCTAGGAAGTTGGTCAGTTTCGCCTTCATGCACGATCGGCCATTGAACTCGGCCAGGAGACCGATCGCAAGAGCACCAACAGCCTGCCCATCTTTCCCATATGCGATCGCCCAATGGGCTGAGCGTGGAACTAGCAGTGATATTGGCCTTGCTTTTGCACCTTTCTTCCTCCTATTTGTACCTTGAAATCTTGGACTTGAAGTGTAGAACACTTAATCGTGATCTTGGCTATAATTTTTCTGCTTTAAGCTCACCCACATTGTCATTCCTACTAGATTTACTATCACTAGCGTCTTCTTTTCCCATGATAATTTCATCTTTGGTTACCACCAATGCATCTTTGTTCATATCTTCCAGCATTCCAAAGATTTATATAGAAAATACATTGTCCTCGATGGTTGTTTCTTGTGTGTCTCTTTTATGATGAACTTGTGAGTAGAGGTTCTCAAGTTGAGGTCAATCATACCTTTCTTCACATCAATAATAGCTCTTGCAATAGCTAAGAAAAGTCTTCCTAATATTATTGGGTTGGTTGGCTACTCATCCATCTCTAACACACAAAAATTCATGGGATTATTAAGTCTCCAACTGATGTGGTCATCCGCCCAACACCCAGCCAACTAGCAGGTCCGGCCAGCCCAAGAAACACAAAGGCGGCCAAATACGTACAAAAGGATATATGGGTGTATCTTCATGAATTAAAGCCTAACCAATAAGTAGCCAGCGAAGACCAAACCTTCCCTATAATCCTACCTCACAAAGGACATGCGGAGACATGGAGCTCACCTCAAACCAGGCCAGATCAGACATGCATCATTTATCAAGTTGGAGTTGCCAAAACATAACATATTTGGAACTTTCTATTGACATAGGAAAATCAAATAAGACCTATCTTGACCTACAAGGCAAGTGTGAGCACGAAAATTCAGTTTGAATAACAAGGGAAATGAAAAAGGATGGGTTATTATTAACCACATGGTTGAAATGGTTAAATAGCTACCTTGGGAGAAGAATCAAGGTGAAAAAGTCATGCCCATGCTGCACACAGTCTTGGCAACCACACCAAACAGTCATGCCCATGCTGCACACAGTCTTGGCAACCACACCCAACAGTCATGCCCATGCTGTCTCCTCTCTTCTCATTGGTTGTTGACAGGCTCCTCCTCTATTCAAACTCATCCACAAGTTTGAATTCGTTTTCTTTTGTGTTCACATTGTAAATCCTCTATAAAAGGGCTGTAAAGACTCAATGTATAATACTCTTAGGAGATTCTTCTCCATAAGTCTAAGTCATTTCTCATTTTCTCATACTTCTCTTTGAGTTTTCAGATTCAATTCTTCACATTTCTCCTCTATAATCTCAATATTCTTTCATGGTATCAGAGAATAAGATCATTCTCTTATCTTTTCTACTCAAATCTCTCAGTTTCTAATCTAAAATTCTGTCAAAAATCTCTCAGTCTTTAGACTAAAAACTCACGGTTTCATTCAACCATAAAAGCTGCTTCCTTTGAGCTCTTCAAAGCCTAACAATGGAGGATACAGTTCAAATTAGTTCCAGCCTGAAACCTACGGTGATAGCAGTAGTTCTCAAAGGCTTGAACTACACATTATGGTCAAGAACCATCAAGACAGCCATTTGTGGCAAAGGACTTTGGAATCACATCTTGGAGGATAATACTCCATCTATAGATGATCCAAAGGAGAAGAAGGATGAGGCAACAAGAAAAGAAGAAGCTAGGTGGTTCCAAGAAGATCAATCAGTCCTTGGATTCCTCCAAAATTCATTGGACCCATCCATTCTTGAAGCTTATTCACATTGTGAAACTGCCAAGTCTCTTTGGGACACTCTCAAGAGGGTGTATGGGGATGTTTCAAACCTCAGCCGTGTGTATGAGGTTAAGAAGGCTCTCAATGATCTACACCAAGAGGATATGGAGTTCACAAAATTCCTGGGCAAGTTCCAGTCAACATGGTCCGAGCTTGACATGTTGAGACCAAGTTCTATGGATCCAAAGGTGCTTAATGAAAGGAAGGAACAAGACAAGATATTTGGGCTCCTTCTCAACCTAAATCCAGCCTTTAAGGATGTGATTAAGTCCATCCTGAGAGAGCCAAAACTCCCTGATTTCAAAGAGGTGTGCTCACGGATTCAAAGGGAGCAAGGCAACATTGGTTTGTTTGGTGGTAAAGGAGAACTAGTCATGGCCAACAAAAGCGTGTTTAAGCAAGAGGATAGGAAGAGTGTGATGTGTGAGCATTGTAAGAGGAATGGCCACATCAAGGACAAGTGCTGGATACTTCATCCTCATCTCAAGCCAAACCGGTTCAAGGATTCAAAGGCTAACATCTCTCAAATGGTTGCGACTGAACCGGCAAGTTCATCCAACCAAGGAGGGGAGCTAGCTATGAATGTATCCATGGAGTATGTTAAGAAGAGTGACTTGGAGGATCTCATCAAGGCCTATGCCTCAAAACTCTCCGGTATCACACTCTACTCCCATAAATCGCTTGATAAACCAGATCATAAGTTGGTAGTGGATTCAGGTGCTTCTCACCATATGATTAGCAATGCTAGGTTGTTAAAGAACATTGAACCATGTCTAGGACAAGTAACTATAGCTGATGGTAAGGGTATTCCAATTGAAGGAACCGGAAAATTAAGACTATTTGACAAAGAAACTAATGCATTCTTTGTACCTAAATTTAAGTCTAATCTAGTTTCTGTCAAAAGGCTACTAAAGACCTCAATTGCAATGTTACATTTGGGCCTAACAATGTTTACTTTCAGGATATTAAGAGTGGTAAGATACTTGGAGGTGGTGTAACTCAAGATGAGCTCTATGTTCTTGAAGACCCTCCAAGCAATTTGGATTCCTTAGCTTTCAAATCCTGTGTTTTTGCTAATAAAGATGTCTTATGGCATGCTAGATTAGGACATCCTCATGCTCGTGCTTTAAGCTTAATAATTCCTAATGTCGCTTATGATCACTCAGTTTGTGAGGCTTGTATCCTTGGCAAACATTGTCGTGTTGTTTTTCCTAAATCGTCTACAATTTATGAGCATTGCTTTGATTTAGTACATTCCGATGTTTGGACCTCACCTTACATGTCTAGAGATAGGAATAAATACTTTGTGACCTTTATAGATGAGAAATCGAAATATACATGGGTTACATTACTTCCATCTAAAGATAGGGTTTATGAGGCATTTATAAACTTTCATAATTATGTTACTAATCAATTCAATGCCAAGATCAAAGTGTTAAGATCAGATAATGGAGGGAATACACAAGTCAAAGATTCAAAGCTCATCTAAACAAACATGGAATACTACATCAAACTAGCTGTCCACACACACCACAACAAAATGGAGTTGCTGAAAGGAAGAACCGACACTTAATGGAAGTAGCAAGATCCATGATGTTTCATACCAATGTTCCTAAAAGTTTTTGGGGAGATGCAGTCTTGGTTGCTTGCTACCTCATCAATCGGATTCCAACCAAAGTCTTGCAAGATATATCCCCATTTGAGGTACTCAATAAAACTAAACCTTCCATTGATCATTTACGTGTATTTGGGTGTGTGTGCTTTGTGTATGTTCCAGGTGATCTAAGAAACAAGTTGGAGGCAAAGAGCATCAAGTGTATGTTCCTTGGATATTCGACAACACAAAAGGGTTATAAGTGCTATGATCCGAGCAACAACAGGACATATGTGTCTAGAGATGTCAAGTTCATAGAAGAACAAAGCTATTATGATCAGAAAGATTGGGAAGGATTGAAGGATCTCTCAAGGTCACCTTCTGATTTGGCTACGAGTTTGAGGTTTCTCTTGAATCATTTGGGAAATGATCTGCCAAAGGATTCAAGACACGAAGAAACAAGAACCTTAAGTAGTTCACAAGATACCCAAGAGAATGAACAAGGGTGGTAACTCAAGAACCAACTCCAATCCAAGAAGAAGCTATGGCCCAAAATCAAGAACAAGACGACTTGGAAGTGGGTATAGAGGAACCTATTCACCAAATGGAAGAGGAAACGGTTGTAGAGGAGGCTGCACCACCTGTTCAGCATTTAAGGAGGAGTACTAGACTTAGGAACACTAGGGTATTCTACAACAACCAGGCCGTGGCTCATCCCATACAAGCTGTTTGTTCCCTTGACCTCTTGCCATCTAGTCATCAAGCATTCCTTGGAAAGATTGAACAAAGTCAGATTCCAAGGACTTATGAAGAAGCTGAGAGCAAGAAAGAATGGTTAGATGCAGTAAGAGATGAGAAGGGAGCTATGGAAAGGAATCATACATGGGATATACAAGAACTTCCCAAAGGCAAGAAGGCTGTGAGTTCCAAGTGGGTGTTCACCATCAAGTATAAGAGCAATGGGGACATAGAAAGGTACAAGGCACGTCTAGTTGCAAGAGGTTTCACTCAGACATATGGAGAGGACTATACTGATACATTTGCACCGGTGGCTAAGCTACACACTGTAAGGGTTGTTCTTTCACTAGCTACGAATCTGACTTGGGACTTATGGCAAATGGATGTCAAGAACGCATTCCTACAAGGAGAACTTGAAGAGGAAGTGTATATGACTCCACCACCAGGCCTTGAAGATTTTTGCAAAGAGGGACAGGTTCTAAGACTTAGGAAGGCAATATATGGGTTGAAGCAGTCACCAAGGGCCTGGTATCACAAATTAAGCTCCACACTTACTGATAATGGGTTTAGGAAATCCCATTCAGATCATACTTTGTTCACTCGTCAAAACTCCAAAGGAATCGTGGCGGTCTTGGTTTATGTGGATGACCTTATCATCACAGGAGATGATAAGGAAGGAATTCAGTCCACAAAGGCCTTCTTAAACAGATCATTTGACATCAAGGATCTTGGAGAGTTGAAGTACTTCTTGGGTATTGAAGTGTGTCGGTCTCAAGAAGGGCTCTTTCTATCCCAAAGAAAGTATGCTCTTGATCTGTTGACAGACACGGGAAAGCTTGGGGCTAAACCGGCCAAAACTCCTCTTGAAGATGGCTACAAGGTCAACGGAAAGGGGAGAAAGCTGATGAGTTATTTAAGGATGTTTCTCAGTATAGGAGACTAGTTGGGAAGCTGATCTACCTCACCCTCACACGACCAGACTTGTGTTTTGCTGTGAATCAAGTAAGTCAACATATGCAAAAGCCTACTGTATATCATTGGAGCATGGTAGAAAGGATCCTTAGATACATCAAAGGATCTCCTGGTCAAGGTATATGGATGGGCAAGAATGGGAACACTGAGATTGTCGGGTATTGTGATGCGGATTGGGCTGGTGATAGGGTGGATAGGAAATCAACCACTGGGTATTGCACCTTCGTTGGTGGGAACTTAGTCACTTGGAAGACTAAGAAGCAGAAGGTGGTATCATGTTCTAGTGCTGAAGCAGAATATAGGGCTATGAGGAAGCTGACAAATGAAGTAACTTGGCTCAAAGCACTCTTGAAAGATTTCGGTATTGCACAACCAGGGCCAATTACCTTCCATTGTGATAATCAGGCAGCCATTCACATAGCTTCAAACTCAGTGTTTCACGAGAGGACCAAGCACATAGAGATCGACTGCCATAAGGTTAGGGAGAAAGTTCAAGATGGAACCATTCTGCCATGTTATACAAGGAGTGAAGACCAACTAGCTGACATCTTCACAAAGGCAGCAAGTCTCAAAGTTTGCAAGAACATCTTTAGCAAACTTGGGCTTGTTGATTTATCACACCCATGATCAAAGGTCTCCTAATCCAAGAGCAACACACTCTTTTTCCCTTATTAAGGTTTTGTCCCAAGTGGTTTTCCTTAATAAGGTTTTTAATGAGGTGTTGCCTTGGGTTCCCAAGCTTAAGACTTTAGGGTGATTCCAAAGTCTTTAGCTTGAGGGGAGTATTGACATAGGAAAATCAAATAAGACCTATCTTGACCTACAAGGCAAGTGTGAGCACGAAAATTCAGTTTGAATAACAAGGGAAATGAAAAAGGATGGGTTATTATTAACCACATGGTTGAAATGGTTAAATAGCTACCTTGGGAGAAGAATCAAGGTGAAAAAGTCATGCCCATGCTGCACACAGTCTTGGCAACCACACCAAACAGTCATGCCCATGCTGCACACAGTCTTGGCAACCACACCCAACAGTCATGCCCATGCTGTCTCCTCTCTTCTCATTGGTTGTTGACAGGCTCCTCCTCTATTCAAACTCATCCACAAGTTTGAATTCGTTTTCTTTTGTGTTCACATTGTAAATCCTCTATAAAAGGGCTGTAAAGACTCAATGTATAAGATACTCTTAGGAGATTCTTCTCCATAAGTCTAAGTCATTTCTCATTTTCTCATACTTCTCTTTGAGTTTTCAGATTCAATTCTTCACATTTCTCCTCTATAATCTCAATATTCTTTCACTTTCCTTATATGAAAGTCTCCAAACGTTTCTTTGGTGACCAGGAGACTTTTTGGTACATCTAGGAGCTCCCTTAATCACTTCTAGAAGCCCAAACACGTCTTGGACCAGACGGGTCCATCTGTGCCTTCAAATGAACCGATTGGAGCCGTTTATAGCAAGTGAGATGACGAACTGTTTTAATCACTTGCAAACCAAGACATGGCATCCAGGTGAGATTATTGAGGCCCTAAGGAAGCCCAAAATCAAATTACCATTCACCAGCCACCATAGGATCAGACGGATCCTTCTTCTCCAAGACTTGCCATATATGGACCGAAGTGCACTTAATACGTTCAGATTGTAATATTTTTATTCTTTGAAACTTGGGCACATATTGAAGACTTTCCAAAGCATCTAGGATGTACCTAGACACCTTAAATTCGTCCCAAGCTCTCCAGCTACAAGCATCTACACTTTCCTTGTTGGCCAAACTAGACATTAATGGCCAATATCCATATATTTTAAATGTATGATTTCCTTTTCTCTTTTTATACCTTATGAGTATTATATAAGCTCAGCGCAACCTCATTGTAAAGACAGACCACCATTGAAATAAAAAGTTGAATACAAAATATTTTATTCAAAGCCTTGTCTTTGAATCTTGTTCTTGTTTTGTAGAAACTAAGTATGTGATTCCCTTTCTTTCTATTGAAACCACGACCAAGTTAGTTTGAGAGATTCAAACTTCCTGGGTTATACAAGCCTCGATTCAAGGCTGCACGCTCGTGGGCTGTTTGGAGAAGTTTAGGTGAGAAACTCAACCTTAAGCTTCTGGGTGGGGGTTTTCTGTTTGGTAAGGGATGGAAGGGTGAAGTGAACCACACGAGGGGTGATGAACCTCGTGATAAATCACAAACTTAGAGCTAGGAGGGCTGGTCTCAACTACGTTCTAAGCGCACAAGTCTCTTGAGAGAATAACTTGTAGAAAGAAAATTCGATCTTTATTAATTATCAAAAAGGTTGTCGAACTACAATGCTGGAAGGAGCCTTATTAATATGCTCGACAGCTTGACCTTCTAGGGTCGACTCAAGAAAAGAAATGGAAAACTTACAAAAGTGCACAAATGGAAAACTTACAAAAGTGCATAACCGAAAATGACTTATTCCTAAAATGTCTTTGACTCAAAAAATGTAAATAATCTAAATCCTACCCTACAAAACAAAAAGAGGAAAATATCTAATTTGAAAACTTACCTTTCTTACCTCTCGGCCAAGAAATGGAAGGTGGCCGTCCTTATGGCGTGCACGCGCCTTACTCCAAGTCTTCGACTTGGAGTAGGGTTAGGAATATTTGGGCCCTGACCTCTCTTGCCACTAAAGCCCAAGTCTCTGAAGTCTCTTGCATTGTTGAGAAGCCTTTGGACTCTTTTTTACACTCTTGGCCCAATGTCCTTCGTCGATCATCCTCTAGGAGCTTGTCGACCCACAAGCTGAATTTGTGGAAGAGTGCCCTTGATATGCTCCTTGTCATTGCTCCTAGTGGCACCACTGGTGTAGAGACTTCCTCTAGATGCATGTCTTGAAGGTGGTAGCTTATCTGGTCCGAGTCTCCTTGTGTAGATGTTGAAATGGTGGTGCACTCGGCTGGATCGGCTGTACCGGCTGGACTGTGCGAGGTACTGGCCGAAATGTCATCTTAGCCGGCCAAGTTGATCTCGGAGCCGGCGGCGTCACCAATTAGACCGGCGGTGTCACCAATTAGACCGGTGGTGTCATCCACGTTGCCGCCAGTTGGGCCGGAGGTTTGGGCCTCTCTGCCGGAAATGTAGGTCGGTCCGGCCCGGCTGGTCGAAGGTCCGGCGGTACCACTTGGACGGGCAGACGTGCCAAATAGCCTGGCTGTCTCGGGCAAGCTTCCTGGTCAGCCAGTCTGGTCTCCTGGCCGGCCATACGACCTGATGTCCCCATCATACCCTCCCTCTTCAGTAGGTTTTGACCTCGAAACTGGTTCATCTGCATGGAAAGGGGCTAAGTCAGTTACGTTGAACGTGTTGGACACATTAAACTCACCTGGGAGCTCGATCCGGTAGGCATTGTTGTTGATCCTCTCTAGCACTCTGAATGGTCCATCTCCTCTTGGTGGTAGCTTGGAACTCCTTAGGTTGGGGAACCTCTCCTGCCATAGGTGTAGCCACACCCAATCGCCTGGTTGAAAAATCACCTCCTTTCTTCCCTTGTTGGCATGAGTCACGTACTGCCCGGTCCTCTTCTCCAAATTCTCTGCTACCTTCTGGTGTATCTTCCTTATGAACTCCGCCTTGGATGCTCCGTTGAGGTTGGTCATCTTTGCTGGCGGCAGTGGCGTTTGCTCCAATGGTGTGAGAAGGTTGAAGCCGTAGACTACTTCAAAGGGGGTCTTCTTGGTTGTTGAGTGCACGGCTCGGTTGTATGCGAACTCTATGAATGGCAGGCACTCTACCCAAATCTTGAGGTTCTTCCCTAGTGTAGTCCTGAGAAGAGTTGACAATGTCCGGTTGACTACTTCAGTTTGGCCATCGGTTTGCGGATGGCAGGTGGTAGAGAAAAGCAGCTTCGTGCCTAGCTTCATCCAAAGGGTCCTCCAGAAATGGCTGAGGAACTTGGTGTCCATGTCTGACACAATGGTCCTTGGCACTCTATGAAGCCGTACTATCTCCCTGAAGAATAGCTCGGCTGTTTGCGTGGCATCATTAACATTGGCACACGGAATGAAATGTGCCATCTTGGAGAATCTGTCCACCACTACAAAGATTGCATCTTTGTGGTTGATCTTGGGCAGACCTAGAACGAAGTCCATGGAAATGTCCACCCATGGATGTGTAGGTATGGGCAGTGGGATATACAACCCGTGAGGGTGCACTCGGGACTTCGCCTTTTTGCAAGTGATGCACCTTGCACAATGGGCTTCTACTGACCTTTTGATGTGTGGCCAGTAGAAGTGCTACTTGACCACTGCTAGAGTCTTGTTGACACCAAAGTGGCCCATGAGTCCTCCTCCATGAGCTTCTCGGATGATAAGCTCCCGTAACGATCCTTATGGTATGCACAGCCTTCTCTCTCGGAACAAGAATGCCTCATGGATGTAGAACTTGCCATGACTTCCTGTGCCACACTCCTTGTAGCTCTCAGCAAAGTCAGGACCATCCTTATATAGGTCCTTGATGTGCTCGAATCCTAAGACATTTGTCTCCATGGTGGATATCAAGGCAAACCTCCTTGATAGTGCATCGGCTACCACATTGTCCTTGCACTTCTTGTACTTGATGACGTACGGGAAGGTCTCTATGAACTCCATCCACCTGGCATGTCTCCTCTTGAGATTGGTTTGCCCTCTGAGGTGTTTGAGAGTCTCGTGATCAGTGTGGATCACAAACTCCTTGGACAGCAAGTAATGCTGCCAAGTCTCCAAGGCTCGGACTAGGGCATAAAGCTCCTTGTCATAAGTGGGGTAGTTCAGTGAGGCACCACCTAGCTTCTCACTGAAGTATGCCACTGGCCTTCCTCCTTGAATTAGCACCGCTCCTATGCCTATTCCAGAGGCATCGCACTCCACTTCAAATGTATTGTTGAAGTCGGGCAAGACTAGCACTGGTGCATGTGTGAGGCTGTCCTTCAAGGCCTGGAACGCCTTCTCCTGAGCTTCTCCCCAGTTGAATCCCACGTTCTTCTTCACTGCTGCTGTCAATGGTGAGGCAATACTGCTGAAGTTGGGCATGAATCTCCTGTAAAAGCTGGCCAGACCGTGGAAACTCCTCACTTGGCTGATGTTGCTCGGTGTTGGCCATTCTTGTATGGCTCGAATCTTCTCTTCATCAACCTGTAAGTCCTGTGAACTTACAACAAAACCTAAGAAGACAAGTTTATCACTACAAAAGATGCACTTGTTGAGATTGGCATAAAGCTCTTCTTGTCGAAGGGTTTTAAGCACCAACTCAAGATGTGTGAGGTGATCCCTTAAGCACTTACTATAAACTAAAATATCGTCAAAGTAAACTACAACGAACTTACTGATGTACGTCCTAAGAACTTGGTTCATAAGGCGCATGAAGGTGCTTGGAGGAATTAGTCAAGCCGAATGGCATGACTGTCCACTCGTAGAGCCCTTGCTTTGTCTTGAAAGCAGTCTTCCACTTATCACCTTCCTTCATCCTGACCTGGTGATATCCACTCTTGAGGTCTATCTTGGAGAAGACCGTGGCTCCACTCAGCTCATCTAGCATGTCATCCTGCCATGGTATCGGATGCCGGTACTTGACTGTGATATTGTTGATTCCTCGGCAGTCCACGTACATTCACCAAGTCCCATCCTTCTTGGGCACTAGCAGCACTGGTACAGCACATGAACTGAGGCTCTCTCGAACATAGCCTTTCTCCAAAAGCTCATTGACTTGCTTCTCAAGTTCCTTAGACTCCTCTGGACTCATCCGGTAGGCTGGCCGGTTAGACAGGGCTAATCCGGGCACGAGGTTGATCTGGTGCTCTATGCCACGTAGGGGAGGCAAGCCTGCTGGTATCTCCTCAGGGAAGACATCCTGGAATTTGTTGAGGAGAGCTGCTACTTTAGGAGGTAGCTCTACCTATTTTTTCTCTACATTCAAAACTTCTTTGAAAACAATTAGTATCATTAAATCCTTTGAGGCTAAACCTCTCCGGACATGACTCGGTTGAATGAGAAAGTTAGATTTAATGAGCTTCTTTTCCTTACTCATTTGCTGTTGAAGCTCATGTACCTGGGCAGGTGTGAGAGGAGCTAGGCTGACCTTTCTTTTGTCATGCACAAAAGTGTAGAGATTGGTTCGGCCATCATGCCTGGTCTCCTTGTCAAACTGCCATGGCCTTCCTAGCAGAAGATGGCCAGCTTGCATTAGCACCACATCGCACACTACTTGGTCTTGGTACTTGCCCACACTGAAGGGCACAGTGACCTGCTCATGGATCTTGAGCTCCACTTTGTCATCGAGCCATCTCAGTCTATACGGTCGAGGGTGCCTTGTCTTCTCTAGACCTAGCTTATCAACCATGTACGCACTAGCAACGTTAGTGCAAGAACCACCATCTATGATGAGGTTACATACCTTGCCCTTGATGGTGCAACGGCTGTGGAAGATGTTCTCCCTCTGGATGGTCTCTGAGGGATCCACCATTGCACTAATAATGCGTCTAGTGACCAGCACTTCCCCCACATCAGGGTACTCAATGTCACCGTATTCTCCTTCTGGTTCATAGTCTTCTTCATCTTGGGATTCATACTCTCCAGCTTCCGTAATCAGCATGACCCGGTTATTTGGCCACTCCCTTGAGATGTGTCCGCGACCCCTACACTTGAAACAAGTGATGTCACGTGATCTTTGAGGGTTAGAGGACTTACTAGGCTCTCTCTGGTCACGGGTTGGCTCAGGAGGCTTGCTCTTGAACCGTGACTCGATCTCTATGCTTTTGCCTTTGTCTACGAGCTTGGGAATGTTGCTTGGTGCCCAAGGCATCTTAGGCTTGCTGCGGATGTCTTGGCTCTTATGTTTGATGTGCTGCTCAGCCTACACAGATAGGTGGAACAAATCCTTGAAGTCATTGTAGATTTGCCTTTCCACCTTGCGGCTGATTCTTTCTTGCAGTCCATCCAAGAATTGTGCCATCAAACTCTCTTCATCGTCATTGAGCTCCAGCCTGTTACTTAGTCTCTCAAACTCTTCATAGTACTCCTCTACTGATCTGGTGCCCTGCTTAAGAGTACGAAAATGTCGTTGCAAATCTCTATGAAAATAAGGTGGAACAAACCTTTGTCTCATGAGATCTTTCATGTCGACCCATGAGTCTACGGGCCTCAATCTTTTCCTCCTTCGGTCAGACACCTCACGATCCCACCAGATGAGGGCATTGTCCATGAGTTATGCTACTGCCATGGAGACTCTCCTAGGGCCTGGTTGGTTGTAGTGATCGAAGATGTGATCCATCCTCCTCTCCCAATCAAGATAGGCTTCGGGGTCTACTTTTCCTGCAAAACTAGGAGGTGTTAACTTGACATCAGGATGAGTTACCCGATTGTAGGTGTATTCATCTCCATCTTTATGATGTCTAGAAGGCATTCTTGGCCTCTGGTGATGACCATATGGCTCGAAGCCATCGCCTTCTGCTTCTGGTTGCCATGGAGGTCCTCTCGCCCTAGGGTGATAGCCATGAGGCTGTGCGTCCTCATCTCCATCCGGCTGGGGCTCCTCCTATTCGTGCCGTGTCCTAGGGTGCTCAGGACCCTCAGCATGGTCTTGCTCAGCCCTCACGTGCCTTATGGCCTGGAATCTCACAGGCCTCTCTACGCACTCCATCTCTATTTTCTTTTGCCATTGCGTACTACAAAAGAAAGGAACAAGTTACTCTGCTCCTAAAATTGATTAGGAGGGTTTCTTATATAGAAGAATTCGAAAAAATACAAAAAGGAAAAACTGGAAAAAAAGAAAATTCGAAAAAATGGAAAGTTGAAAAAAATGGAAACTTCCTAACAACTAGTGCTAGTTGTCTTGGTCGACTTCTTTTGGTGTTTTTCCTATTTTCTTTTTCTTTTCTTTTTAATTTAACTTAATAATAATGGAAATATGATTCAAGCAAAAAGGAAAAACGTAATTTGCAATGCAAGAATGAATTTAAGCCTTAGTGATGCACGTAGAAGCTAGATGCACTCGGTTTGGAGTTTGATGTTATTTTTTGATTTTTCTTGAATGCGACTTAAACTAATGCAAGAACTAGAAATAAAACTAATTAAAGGATAGAAACAACCTGGTTTAGGAGCTTTAAGCTCTGATACCAAAATGATACAAGCCTCGATTCAAGGCTGTACGCGTGTGGGCTGTTTGGACAAGTTTAGGTGAAAAACTCAATCTTAAGCTTCTGGATGGGGGTTTTCTGTTTTGTAAGGGATGGAAGGGCGAAGTGAACTACACGAGAGGTGATGAACCTCGTGATAAATCACAAACTTACAGCTAGGAGGGCTGGTCTCAACTAGGTTCTAAGCGCACAAGTCTCTTGAGAGAATAACTTGTAGAAAGAAAATTCGATCTTTATTTATTATCAAAAAGGTTGTCAAACTACAATGCTGGAAGGAGCCTTATTAATATGCTCGACAGCTTGAACTTCTAGGGTCGACTCAAGAAAAGAAATGGAAAACTTACAAAAGTGCACAAATGGAAAACTTACAAAAGTGCATAACCGAAAAGGACTTATTCCTAAAATGTCTTTGACTCAAAAAAATGTAAATAATCTAAATCCTATCCTACAAAACAGAAAGAGGCAAATATCTAATTTGAAAACTTACCTTTCTTACCTCTCGGCCAAGAAATGGAAGGTGGCCGTCCTTATGGCGTGCACGCGCCTTACTCCTAGTCTTCGACTTGGAGTAGGGTTAGGAATATTTGGGCCCTGACCTCTCTTGCCACTAAAGCCCAAGTCTCTGAAGTCTCTTGCATTGTTGAGAAGCCTTTGGACTCTTTTTTACACTCTTGGCCCAATGTCCTTCGTCGATCATCCTCTAGGAGCTTGTCGACCCACAAGCTGAATTTGTGGAAGAGTGCCCTTGATATGCTCCTTGTCATTGCTCCTAGTGGCACCACTGGTGTAGAGACTTCCTCTAGATGCATGTCTTGAAGGTGGTAGCTTATCTGGTCCGAGTCTCCTTGTGTAGATGTTGAAATGGTGGTGCACTCGGCTGGATCGGCTGTACCGGCTGGACTGTGCGAGGTATTGGCCGAAATGTCATCTGAGCCGGCCAAGTTGATCCCAGAGTCGACGGCATCATCAATTGGACTGGTGGTGTCATCCATGTCGCCGCCAGTTGTGCCGGAGGTTTGGGCCTCTCCGCCAGAAATGTTGGTCGGTCCGGCCCGGCTGGTCAAAGGTCCAGTGGTACCGCTTGGGCCGGCAGACACGCCAAATGGCCTGGCTGTCTCGGGCAAGCTTCCTGGTCGGCCAGTATGGTCTCCTGGCCGGCCATACGACCTGATGTCCCCATCACCTGGTTCACCTTTGATTGTGTGATTCGATCAGAGCCCCCCTCCCCTCTTCTTTTATTTCCCTTGCCCAATTACAGCAAAAGAGATTCTCAGCCTTGCGAGTCACGACCATACCGCTTGTGAGATTGATACTCAATCTTACATCACCAAGCTTCACCGGTAATTTTTTCAAGACCACAATAGGATACTTATTAGACCTATCTGCCAAAACCAATGATATGCGAGCTTTTTTGAAGTTTGGTAAACCTAGTCTTTGAAAAACGGTCAGAGACATTAGACTCACACTAGTTCCAAGATCCACCACGCATTTACCAAATGAAAAAGATCATAGGGTATAAGAAATTGTGAAACTACGTGAATCTTGAAGCTTCTCATGTATAGAGCTTTGAAGTATTGCACTACAATCATGATTGACTATTGTCATTCCTTCCTTGACAATCCTCTTCTTCTCCATCTCATACTGCTTGAACTTTTTCATCATTGGATGATCATTCAGTAAGTCTGGGAGTGGTCATGTGATTGAGCTTAACAAGCTCCTGAGCTTCTTATAATGTTGCTCGAGAATTTTCTCCTTAAAAATTCTCGTGGAATAGAAGTTTCTTGATTGCCTCCAGATCATAGGGCTCTCTCCTCCTCAATAACGTCATGGACCTTTGGAGGGACCTTTTCAGCTTCTATTGAGATAGGGTCAACCGTCTTACCATTTGTTTCATTTAAAAGCTCATCTTCATCTTCTTTCCTTTTTTGGTCGATATCCTTTGTATCCTTTCTAGATGTGGGTTCCTCTTCACTACTTAACATGATGGTTTGATAGTGAAGAGGATGAAGCCATATGAGTTACCTGGCTATCTAGGCTTTCAAATGAGATGACAGATGTTCATATTTTGCATTGAGTTCCCCAAAAGCATTATCCACCTTGCTTTGTATCTCAGCCATCATTTTCAGTTCCATCACCCATTTTTCTTGACCTGCTAAGAGTTTTTGCAATAGGGTTTTGGTGTCATCATCTTGAGTTGGTCTTAGTGCCGGTGAAGCATTGAGTTGTAGGGGATTCTTGATGCTGGTTGTATTGCAGTTTTGGTGGAAACTCTTGACGTTGAAACTTAGGCCTTGCTACATAGCCTTACTAAAGACTTTGTCATTGAGGTTTGTATGGAGTGTAGCCTGGATCCTGTAGCTTATATGGAGGTATCATTGATCTTGTGGATTCTCTACATCAGTGCTTCGGTTGGAGAAAATTAGGGTGATTGTGAAAGTCATGGTTATACCTCTTTTGGTAACCGGGTTGCCCTCTAATGTAGAACATTTCTTCTTGACTCTATCGGACCTTGGTTCCTATTTCTTCGTACCTATTATACCCATCAAATTCTAAAACATATTTAACTGCTCATTAGAAGACTTGCAATACCCTATCATGCTTCTCACTGAGTGCTTTCATTTCGCTTCTACGCTCATCCTCATAATCTATGTCTCCTCGTGAAGCCCTGTCATTGTCTTCTCCATAATTTCCATCACTTTGTGCTAGATTTTCCAAAATGATCATCCCTCTCTCTGATTTTTCCAAGAAAATTTCATTCCCTTCGGTATCCAGAAGCACGCGAATTCTTGGGAGTACTCATCAGTTGAAAGTGTGTAGGAGTGATTCATCAAAGACTTCGTGGTGAGAGAATTGTGATGTGTAGCCCTTAAACTGTTTCCATTCCTAACAGAAACTTTCAGTACCTTGTTGCACAAAACTTAAGATCTCCTTCCTCAACCTTGCAGTCCTTGAAGTCGAGAAAACATAGCTAGAAAGGTCTTTGCATTGATCCCAAGAGGTGATGGCATTGTGTGGCAAACTCTTCTTCCATTTGGGGGCCTTATCTCCAAGAGAAAATGGGAACAACCTCAGCTTGAAAACATCTTCTGATATCTCACTGATCTTAACAATTTCATAAAACCTATCAAATTGATCCAAATGATGTAAAGGATCTTCCATTTGGCAGACCGTGGAACTTGGTGCTTTGCACCATATTTATCAAGTTTGCCTTGATATCAAATTTGTTGTTTTCAACAGGGGATGGACGGATTACAGTTTGGTACCCATTTACTTTTGGAAGATCAAGCAATCCAATGGCTCTAGGAGGTTTTTGAGGGTGTATCGAACCTCTTGCTCTCCATGCGTTCTGATTCTCTGTGCCCACTCGTTGGGTTTCGTTCTCATCCTCTTGTGGATATATCAGTGTTCCATTTCGAAATCCTATATTAGATGATACATTCGCTCATTCCTTGCTTTTGCAGCTTCTCTTTCTAATTACATGATATCGATGTCACTAGGTTGGAGGTTTCTTTGTTTAGGGCTTCTTATCTTCATGCACCTGTAAAACTCAATTAACAAAAGAGAAAATAAACACCTAAACTCTAAGTGAATCAAAGTCCTAATGGCTAATGCTAACTTCCACAGCAACGGCGCCAAAAAACATGATGGGTTTTATGTTTTAATCCCTAATACAACTCTATCACTACAAGAAAACATCAAATTACCGACGAAAATACCTGTCGGAAACCTGTTAGAAGCAAGTGTGTCTGATGTATTTTCGACAGTTTTCTTCTGTTGGTACTACGTTGTCAAAAAAATAAGTTTCGTCGAGAATTTATCGGCCATTCCCGATGGTTAAGCGATGGACGATGTTTGTCGGTAATTCCTGAGGGATATACGATTATAGCACTCTGTCGGGATTTCCCGATGGACAAACGATAACATCAATCCGTCGTAAACACCCCAACGGAAAATCGATGACAAACATCTGTCAAAAAACTGACAGTTATGCTATGAAAGGAAATCGTCGGAAAATCCCAATGGAAACTTATATCCCTCGAAAATTATCGAAAAATCATCAAAACTTTGTGATGACATATTCCGTCCAAAAAACCGATGAATTCCGAAGATAGGCTCCGACGGTCATACTTGATGGATATGCGGCGACATAATTTATGATTTAAAACATAATTATTAAATTTTAATTAATAAAATAATATTTTTTTAAAAATCATAATATTTTTATTCTTTGATAAATGTTATTTAGCTTTTTCATTTTATATTCCTATACAGAAAAAATGAATTTGATTTTTTTTTATTATTACTAAATAATTTTTTTTATGCAGATAAAAAAATCAATTATAATTCCATATTACAATAATTTATATACATATATTAAGAATAGAACAAATATATATTTACATAAATTAATTTATGTATTTAAAATTTATATTTAATTATAAATAAATTCAAAATAATATTTTTAAATAAAATTTAATTTAAATAAAGAATAAAATAATATTTAATTTAAATATAATATTTAAGTTTAGTAAAATATTTTTTTTTATAATTACATTGGTGGAGTAGGAGGAAATTCATCTAGTATATCCGGGAATTTAGATTTTATATAATCCATCATTAATGAGATCATCTTGCATGAGACCAGTATTTTTGTTGGTGTGCACATCCTCGAGAAGTTGCAAGTGATCTAGAAGCGTTTTAAATTCTTGCGTCTAAAATAAAAATATATTAAATTAGTATTAAAATTTTTTAAAACAAGAATAATTATAAATAATATAATAATAAATTTTATCAATTGGTTAGCTTGATTCAGAAAGCTAGTCGATCCAACCTTGTGAATGGAAATTCCATTGCCTCCTCGATCGCTCTTCTGATTTTACAAATTAGTATTCGAGATGACCTCGGTACTGGAGGATTCTCAATAACGAATAAATGTATTCCAAACCTACTCATTCAATCCTTTTGGTTTATCTTTTCCCTTTTTCACTTTTGTGTTCCACTCGTTTATGTGTCGGGAAAATTGCACCACAGTTTCTTTTGATACCTTTCTTCCACCAACTTTGTGTTGATGGGATCTCACGTAAATTCTTGTTATGGAATATATTTACTATTACTAAAAGTATATTTAAAATAATTACATATTTAAAAATAAATTAACCAAATTTAAATGTAACGCAAACGTCCTGAACTACATCTGACGTTTTTTGTATGAAATATCTCTAAATTTTGTATATGGTTTGTTCAGAAGGGAATGAAACATCTTTAATTAATATTTGCTTATTACATTATTTGAAATACCAAACGTATGAATTTTCATTAGAATAACATTAAAACTAATTATTTTATATATGTATATATATATATATATCAACTTAAACTATTATACCATACCGAATTGTCTTGACGTCTTGGATTGACCATAGTAAGAAGTTCATGTTCAGGCCACTGAACTAACTTTTCAATTGTCATCGGTTGAAAAATATTATTTCTAGATTTTGGAGCTTGAGTTGGCAAAAAACTCGGATTCGAAGAATCACCACGTCTTTGATACTTGTGATATGACCTTAAAATAATATACATATATTTAAAAATGGAATAATTATGCGTTTTGAATTGTTTGCTTTAAAAAACATATTTCTGCGTCTTTTAAACCCCAAGTCAAAAATTAGTTAATTTATTATACTTATTATATTAATCAATTCACCAAATTTGTTGTCACATAAATTTTTCTGTTTAGAATTATTTTTATACAATTTTACTTATATTTTAAAATATTATTCTTTAAAGTTTGAGAGAATTGTTTTTACTGAACTTGTAGAATCATATTGGATTCAATGGTTCGGTTGTTAAGACAATACTATTGACTCTTTTTCACATTAATTTAAATCAACTATATAAGCCAAAATATACTTGATAAAATCACATATGCCAAATATATCGGTATTTTCTAAAACTCAAACTTCTAATATTACAAATAAATTAGAGTGGTGCAGCGTAAGTGTAGTGGGCCCATAATCTTTCTTATATTTTTTAAAAAATTAATATTTAATATTTTAATATTTTTCATGTTAATTAATTCAAGTGAAATGAAACGTATTTGAATCACCAAAGCAAATAGTAAATTTAACAAATAAATGATTTGAAAAAATGAATAATCTGTTGTTTAGATAGGTTAAAACTTGGTGAAATAATATTACATATTAAATATATTATATACATATAAAAATTTATTTAACAAAAATGAAATACTGTCTTTAAATTACAGAATTTTGGATCAAAGTAAACTCGTTCATGTCGTCGGTTATCGTGAAGAAATGTTGAATCAGTTCTATTTTAACTATAATTAAAGAGAACAGTGATTGTGAATGTGTCATTCGTGATTTTGCATCAAGTTAGAAATTAAAACATATTTTGCTTTAAGTTAGATATTAAAACAGATTTTGCTTTAAGTTAGATAGTAAAACAGATTTTGCATCAAGTTAGATTATAAAACAGAATTTGCATCAAGTTAGATTATAAAACAGATTTTGTATTAAGTTATATTATAAAACAGATTTTGCATCAAGTTAGATTATAAAATAGATTTTGCATTAAGGTGAACACAATGGAAAATTGAAAATTTTCTATTGTTTGCAAGTGTAGGGAATAGGTCAATACCCTAACTCGTCAGGAATCTGTCAAAAATTACTTGAGGCATACCTCGGTAATTTTTCAGAAAGTAAAGACGATTTATCCAAGGCATTCCTGACAAGATAGGATATATTGTCGGAAATTGTCAATACCTTATGTCGTTGGAAATCCGTCTGTAATTTCCAACGGATTCTGGATAGATACTTCAGATTCATAATGGAATCCATAGGAAACTCCATATGGATTACTGAAGAACATTTTTGTACCTTAGGTGTCTATCTATCGGTTTATTCCGAGGAAATACCGACGGAGTCCTGCAATCCATCGGGAATCACCATTTAAATCTTTTTATCCAATCCAGAAAGCTGTATCTATCATGATAACTTTTCAACACCAAATATATATACCCAAAATTAAAGTACCATAAAAGTTGTAGATAATCCGTCGGAAACGTTACATTTGAAAATAATAATTAATATTTTAGAACTTTTGTTTAACTAAACTATGTAAATAAATATTTAAAATTATAAATTTTAATTTGAATCTAATGAATAATCTGAAATATCTGAATTTTCACCATCAAACTCGTCAATCGCTTCTTCTGAATCTTGAAATACATTGTAAGCTCCGTCAGTGGTGTCATCACCAACAAGGTTAACTTCAAGAGAAGTCCCGATGGCACCTAAGTTACCAGTTGTGTTTTGCTGCATAGGGTCTTGCTCGGAAACACCACATACCATTCCTCTAGGATGTATTGATGTCACAACAAGGATCTTGCTTGTTCCTCACACGAGCAAATCAAATATAACAAACCTGATCCGCTTGTGATGCAAGTATAAAAGGATCATATTTTGAAGTCGATTACGAGAGTGGACAAATGTAACATTGAATTCTTCTTGACGTTGATCTATGACATGATCACACTAGTCATAGTAGAACATAATACACACCAAATCAATTATTTCTATATAGTGATCTTCTAATATTTCACGAAAAACACTATAGTTTACAATTTCACCAGATTAAAATGATATACAATAATTACAAGTTGTTTGTAAGTTTCTTTCGCGATGACTCTTAAAAGCATATCCATGAGGCACTACATTGGATAGGATTTTGCAATAAATGTAAGACCACTCAACAACTTAACTAACCACATGGAAAACGTTATCTCCCTAGAAGAATCCGTAGTAATCTACAAAATAATTGAAAAATATATATATAAAAAACTATTATTGAAAATTACATAACTTTGATAACACTAACGTAAAAGAGTAACCATCTTGCAAATTTGCTCTTTTTAAGTTCGACCAACTCATCATTTGTGTAATTTGATGAATACATATTCGATCCATGTATATCCTCTGAATTATAAACAAAATAATTAAAAATATATATTATAATAATAATTAAAAAATTAGGAATTGAATGTACTTTTCATTAGCGCTGAGTTTTCGGCATAAACTGATTAAACCAAACCGACTAAACCAAATTTTTTTTGTTTTGGCTTTAATTTAATTATAATCATTAAACCGATCGGATAAATAACTAATTTTATTCAGTTTATAGTTTAGTTTGGTTCGGGAAAACCAAACCGACGGGTTTCTAAAAATAATAAAATGTAGTCTTTTAGAAGTCGCAACCCTAATTGTTTTGAAAAAATCGCAGCCCTTCTTTGTTGCGGCAACCCTTACCGGCCCGAGTTCTTCTGCTCTTCTCTATTCTTCTTTGTTGAGAGTTCTTCTTCATCTTCATCTTCATCTTCTTCTTCTTCTCTTTATCGGTTGCGACTTCTTCTCGGTTGCGACTTCTTATCGGCTACCACTTCTTCTTGCGACTTCTTCCTACGACTTCTTCTCGGTTACGATCCGGTGAGTTTAAAGGTGAAGTATTTGATATGTTCTTCTCGATAATATGATATGGAGTATTTGTTAGGGTTTTGAGAAGATGAAGTAGGGTTTGATAGGGTTTGAGATTGTGTAAGTCATTGTGCTTATAACTAAGAATTCGGTTACAATCTAGTGAGTTTGTAGGGTTTTAAATCTGGGTTACGTTTTGTTTATCTTAAGGGATAGAATTTGGATTTCATGTGTGTGGTATGTTCCAATCCCTCGAAGACTTATCATCTGTTCAAAAATAAAAAATAAAAAAATAAAACTCCAAATTAACCGATTCGGATCTACGAATGAACTTAAGATTGTTTACGAGAATTGTCGTTTCCGTTTTGGCGATTTTTTTTGGAGCAAAGAAATCTAGATGATGATGAGAATCTAGATTTTTTGGGGATTATTAGGCAGAGATTTGGTGATTTTACGATGGAGATTTGAACATAAATGTCCATTATTATTATTTTTTTGTTCATGAGCAATTTTCTTATTTTTTAGTTTAAAATGATAAAAATGACAACATGTAGATTGCGAACATGTAGTGTTGCTATTTTTTTCATAAAAGTCCCACATGGGCACAATTTCAGTTTTGGAGGTTCAAAACATATACCAAAATTTTATAGAACACCGAAAAAAGCACAATTCTCATAGAAAATCGAATTAACCAAATTCAGATTTGATTTGGACCGAATTAGTCCGAATTAGATCAAAAACTAAATTAACCGAATTAGACCAAATAATTGAACCAAATTAATTCAAAATTAACTAAAAAATCAAAATACAAAATATTAAATCGATTAAACCTGAATTTGATTCAGTTAAACCGAAAATCTATTTATAGTTCAGTTTATTTCAAAACGGTTTTATATGCTAAAAATTGAACCGATTAAACCGACGAAATAACCAAACCAAAATTTTGGTCGACTTTTCTCAAAACCAAAAGAACAGAAACCCAAAACATCCAATCCGATCCGAATAAACAAAAAAACTTAGGCCTAATTTTTATATTCCAAAACGTCATTGCAATTTGTCAAAATATACATATGTACGTCACTGTGTTGCTCCTCTGATATGTGTCGCATCTTTTTTATTTTTCTTATTAAATGTCCAATTTTTGCAAAAAATTTGGATACGTACAATGGATAGCTTGGTTTTTCTCCTCTATCATCATGTTGTGCGGGTTGTCTAGTTTTGTTTGGACTTGCGATGGAAAATACTAGCTACCAAAATTTGATATTTTTTCATTAATACTTTGTGCAGAAATTGAACCTTCAACTCTGGCAAGATTTTGACTTTTTCTTTAGGTGGAACATATATCTCTCAAAAAGATACATCCATCAGTACTGAACGAGTCCACCAAATGCTGCTTCTCTAGGGAAGTGAATTGCAAGATATTCCATAACATAAAAAAACACTGGTGAAAATGTTTTCTCGTGATTGAAAATGAGAACCGATACTTTTTCCTCTAAATTTCAGATGTCATATACGGTAAGTGATCTCGTACATAAATCTCAGAAAAAGCACCAATCCATGCATAATAAACAAGTTAATATCATATAATGATAGATAAAAGTATGGTTACATATATAAAATAATGTAAATATACCTACAATTTCTCCGTGAATGTTTTTAGGTAGAAGATCGTTAAAGGCAAATGGAGTAAGTCTTTGTATGACAACATGATTATTAGGACTTTTCATCCCTGAAAATTTGCTTTCTACAGTATCAATACAATTAGGAGGATTAAATGCGTATCCTTCTCGAAATTCGATACTATGCTTAATCCACTCAAAAAACTTATCTTTTCCATACGCATCCAACCGGAATGCGGGAGGCAATGATTTTCAATTTGACATTACATGTAGTTCCTTTCGGGAATAAATATCAGACAAATCCAATCTAGCTTCAAAATTATCTTTTGTTTTCCTTTGCACATTTAGAATGGTATTCATTATGTTGTCGAAAAAAATATTCTCAATGTGCATGACATCTAGATTATTGCGTAGAAGATGCTCCTTCCAATATGGTAAATCCCAAAAACTATTCTTCTTGTGCCAATTATGGTATTGGCCACAACCATCAACAGGGTAATGTATGTTACCTCCACAAGAAACCCTACTCTCAGTACCAAAATATCTAACTTGAGTTATCATATAATTTCCGTCTAGCATAGAAGGTGGACCATCAATTGTTTTTTCCTAAATAATGTCGTGCTCCAGCGATATGGATAATCTTGTGGTAAAAATCATTGATGACAATCGAACCAACTAGTTTTTCGTCCGTGTTTCAGCTGGAACACATCATTATTATCTTGACAATATGGGCACACTAACCTTCCATGCGTCGACCATCTTAATAACATACCATATGCTGGAAAATCACTTATGGTCCACATAAGTACTACTCGCATCAAGAATTTTTGTTGGGCAGAAACATCGAATGCTACAACACTATTTTCCTATAACATTTTCAACTCATGAATTAGTGGCTGCAAAATAATATCAAGCCATCGCTTAGGATGCTCTGGACCAGGGGCGAGAATTGTTAGAAAAAAAATTCTCATTTCATGCACAGTGATGGAGGCAAATTACAACGTGTCCAATAACTGGCCACAACGAATATAGCCTCTCATGCTTCTCGATAACTGCCCACAATGAATATAGCCTCTCACGCTTCCCGAAAGAGTTGAATCCATTTGTAGATAACTTGAGGTATGTTACTAGGATCATATGAAAAAATAGGATAGACCTCTTTAAAATGTTTTCATGCTTCCGCATATGAGGAATGCACAATTTCTCTATTTGAATTATATTCTGCAGGCCATCTCACAGGCTTTGTCATGGGTTCAGATTGATATAACCTCTCTGTTATTGGCAAATATCACATCCGTTTATATGGAATAGGTACTATGCCGCTTATCTCCTGATATCGAGATTTGTCACCAAATTTTCTTTTTACATAAAAATTTTTCTGCTTAGAATTATTTTTATACAATTTTACTTATATTTTAAAATATTATTATTTAAATTTTGAGAGAATTGTTTTTACCGAACTTGTTGAATCATATTGGATTCTATGCTTCGGTTGTTAAGACAATACTATTGACTCTTTTTCACATTAATTTAAATCAACTATATATACCAAAATATACTTGATAAAATCACATATGCTAAATATATCAGTATTTTCTAAAACTCAATCTTCTAATATTACAAATAAATCAGAATGGCACAGTGGAAGCGTGGTGGACCCATAACTCACAGGTCCCATGATCGAAACGTGGCTCTGATATAGATATTTTTAAAACATCTTTTTAATTATCAAGAAGTAAGTCTTATATTTTTTGTAAAAAATAATATTTAATATTTTAATATTCTTCATGTTAATTAATTCAAGTGAAATGAAAATTAAGTATTTGAATCACCAAAGCAAATAATAAATTTAAAAAATAAATGATTTGAAAAAATGAATAATATGTTGTTTAGATAGGTTGAAACTTGGTGAAATAATATAAAATATTAAGTATATAATATACACATAAAAATTTATTTAACAAAAATGAAACTTATTCACGTCGTCGATTATTAGGCAGAGATTTGGTGATTTTACGATGGAGAATTGAAAAAAAATGTCCATTATTATTATTTTTTTTGTTCATTAGCGATTTTCTCACTTTTTAATTTAAAATGATAAAAATGATAACATAAAGATTGCAAACATGTAGTGTTACTATTTCTTTCATAAAAGTCCCACATGGGCACAATTTCAGTTATGGAGGTTCAAAACATATACCAAAATTTTATAGAACACCGACAAAAGCCCAATTCTCATAGAAAATCGAATTCACCGAATTCGGATTTGATTTGGACTGAATTAGTCCGAATTAGATCAAAAACTAAATTAACCGAATTAGACCAAATAATTGAACAAAATTAATTCAAAATTAACTAAAAAAATCAAAATACAGAATATTAAATCGATTAAACCTAAATTTTTAGCAATTTAACCAAAAATCTATTTATAATTTGGTTTAATTCAAGATGGTTATATATACTAAAAACTGAACCGATTAAACCGATGAAATAACCAAACCAAACTAAAATTTTGGTTGACTTTTCTCAAAACCAAAAGAAACAAAACCCAAAAAATCCAACCCGATCCGAATAAACCAAAAAACCCAGGCCTACTTTTCATATTCCAAAACGTCATCGCAATTTGTCAAAATATACATACGTAAGTCATGTTGCTCCTCTGAAATGTGTCCCGTCTTTTTCCTTTTCCACTTAAACGTCCAATATGTGCAAATAATTCTGATACATATAATGGATAGCTTGCTTTTTCTCCTCTATCATCATGTTATGCGGGTCGTCTACTTTTTGTTTGAACTTGCGATGGAAAATACTAGCTAGAAAAGTTTAATATTTCTTCATCAATACTTTGTACGGCGATTGAACCTTCAACTCTGACAAGATTTTGATTTTTTCTTTAGGTATAACATATGTCTCTCAAAACGATATATCCATTGGCACTGAATGAGTCCAACAAGCGCTGTTTCTCTAGGGAGGTTAATTGAAAGATGTTCAATAGCATAAAAAAACAATGGTGAAAATATTTTCTCATGATTGCAAATGAGAACCAATACTTTTCCTCCAAATTTCGGATATCATATGTGGTAAGTGATCTTGTACATAAATCTCGGAAAAGCACCAATCCCTGCATAGTAAACAAGTTAATATCATATAATGATAGATAAAAATATGGTTACATATATAAAATAATGTAAATGTACCTGCAATTTCTCCGTGAACGTTTTTAGGCAGAAGATCGTTAAAGGCAAATGGAATAAGTTTTTGCATGATAACATGACTATTATGACTTTTCATCCCTGAAAATTTTCTTTGTACAAAATCAACACAGTTAGGAGGATTAGATGCGTATCCATCTGGAAATTTGACATCATGCTTAATCCACTCAAAGAACTTGTCTTTTCCATACGCATCCAACTGGAATGAGGAAGACAATGATTTTCCATTTGACATTACATGTAGTTTCTTCCAGGAATAAATATTAGACAAAACCAATCTAGCTTTAAAATTATCTTTCATTTTTCCTTGCACATTTAGAATGGTATTCATTATGTTGTTCGAAAAAAATCTTCTCAATGTGCATGACATCTAGATTATGGCGTAGAAGATGCTCCTTCCAATATGGTAAATCCCAAAAACTATTCTTCTTGTGCCAATTATGGCATTGGCCACAACCATCAATAGGGTAATGTCCGTTACCTCCACAAGAAACCTATTCTCAGTAGCAAAATATCTAACTTGAGTTATCATATAATTTCCGTCTAGCATAGAAGGTGGACCATCAATTTTTTATAAGACATTTGTTAATATTTTTGTTTTGGTAAAATTGTGGAGGAGAGCGTATTTATAATCGAAATTATAAAGATTATCCCGAATTTTTAATGGAATTTTTAGGATATTCTAAAGACTAATCGGATATGCGGATAACATCAAAAACCAATTTTTGATGACCTTTCTGATAGATTTCCGATGGTTTCTGATGAATTTCCAACCGACTCGGACAGATGTCTAACGATGTTCTAGATTTATTATATCGGTCAATCAACCATATCCCGACGATTTCCCGATGGAATTCTGTTGGACAGTGAAAAATTAGGTTCTGTTGGGATGTCGTCAAAAAATCCGACGGATGCCAACGATTTCTGAAAACCATACAGATTTATTGAACAAACTCGAATCTTACGAGGAATTGGTCAACCTATAGTATACCGACGGAATCCCGATGAATCACCAATGAACACCGAAAATTTCGAGTCTGTCAGAAAGTCATCAAGAATTTTTGATGGCAGTAAAGTCGTCAAAAATTCTCGACGGCTTACCGACTATAGGGTGACGCATATGGTACCATCAGGAATCCATCGGACAGTACATGGATAACTCTATCGATTTCCCAATGGTATTTCAATCGTAAGGAATTATTGACGATTTTCTGACTCGTTCCCGACATCACCATATCCGTCGGTAAATCGTTAATTATCCCTTGGTAATTTCTGACGACTTTACTATCGTCGAAAAATCTTGTTATGCCATCCATCTTACCATTAAAATCAATTGTTATCTTTTGCTGACCCTCATCTCTCAAACATAGACTCAAATTTGCTTGATTCTGGTGACTTTTGTGGTGGTGTTTGATAAGAGGAAGTCTCGTAATTCCTGGTAAAACAACTGTCCTGAGCTGGTTTCTCGTACGATGGGTTAGATCCAAAACTTTTAGCACTCTTGTAACCTCTTTTATGAGCAGCGTTAGTAAAATTCATGTTGTTTTGACCAAACTGAAACCACTGACCTTGATATCCTCCACTAATGTAGTTGACATCCTAACTTTTTTTTTAGTGGTATCAACGTCAAATGTAAAATGGACATTTTTTTGTTCTTTCCCAACAAGAGACTATGCATTAAATCCAACTTAGTTTGAACTTTTACTATCTGATTACAGAAAAATGGTCAATTCCACAATAAACTTGTGAATGTGAGATTATTTATACATAAACTTTCACATCATGTCAATTTCCGCAGAAACTTTATTTATTCTTGAATTTAACTTATGAACATTTAAAATAGGGCTTATTCAACACAAAAACACGGATTCCATTTGTCTATGTTAAAAGTGATGACGTGGATGCCACGAAGATGCCACGTGGAGCCATATCAGAAAATGACGTCGTTTCTCTAATCGTTTTCGAATGAATTAAGACTAAAACGACGTCGTTTTGGTTAAATTTTTTTCTTTCTAAAAATAAAAACCAAAACGACGTTGTTTTGTTGAATTTTTCTTTTATTTTTAAAAAGATTAGAATGACATCGTTTTGGTATTCTATTTTTTTAAAAAGATTTAATTGCAATTTGGTCATCCACGATGGAAAATAATCATAAGAATTTGAAGAAGATATTTATTAAGATTTTTTTTGTAAAATTGTGAAGGAAGAGAGCGTATTTATAATCGAAATTATAAAGATTATCACAAATTTTAAATGGAAATTTTAGAATATTGTAAAGAATAATCAGATATACGGATAACATCAAAAACCGATTTTGACGACCTTTCCATCAGATATCCGATGGTTTCTGACGAATTTTCGACGGAGTCTAACGGATGTCCGCCGAACTTTTAGATATATTGAATCGGTCAACCAACCATATCCCAGTTGTTTCCCGACGGAATTCTGATGGTCAGTGAAAAATTAGGTTTTGTCGGGAAGTCGTCCGAAAATCCTGGATGCAACCAGATTTCCAACAATCATACTGATTTATTCAACGAACTCAAATCTTACGTGGAATCAGTCAACCAAGATTATACCGATGGAATCTCGACGAATCACCAATGGACACCAAAAATTTCGAGTATGTCGGAAAGTCATCGAGAATTTTTTATGGCTATAAAGTCGTCAAACATTCCCGACGGCTTACCGACCATAGGGAAGCGCATATGGTGCTGTCAGGAATCGTCAGAAGTCGATGGGTAATTCCATCGATTTCCCAACGATATTTCAGTCATTGAGAATTACCAACGTTTTTCTGACGTGTTCTCGACATCACCATATCCGTCGGCTAATCGTCAGTTATCCATCGATAATTTGTGACCACTTTACTACCGTCAGAAAATCTTAAAATGCATGCCATGTACACGGATATGAATGGAACGTTTGCGGCCTTCAACACCCATGTAAAGAAGCTAGATACAGAGGTCGCTCAAACCACAAAGTCAGTGAAGACAAGAGTGTTTTTTCCCAGGGAAGATCGACATGAACCCCAACAACATGTCAATTTAATCACCTTGAGAAATGGACCTTGTCTTGCTTGAAGAATCTGAAAATGATGAGAATTTTGAGGTTCCAAGGACGATGGCGAACGACACCATAGGAGAGTGTCGATCGACACCCTCCAATATTGCATCAGATTCGATCGTCCATGAAGTAGAATTGAGAAAGGATCATTCCAATGTCGACTATGCTGACTGTTGACCAACACCATTGGTCGGCGTCGTTCGAAACCTACTCTAAATTGCACTGAAATCGATCAGCGACATGCTAATACCGACCAAAGCTAATTTCAGTGTCGACCAAGGCTATTCTGGTGTCGACCAAGTCTATTCTAGTGTCTACCAAGTCTATTATAGTGTCGACCAAGGCTATTCCAGTGTCACCACAATTATTCTGAAAGCTAAAAATCAGCTCGAATCAATTGTAGAACGCGAGCCACCTAAGAAGTAAAGAAAAGAGATTGAGGATGCTAGATGCAAGACAATGATGAAAAGATTCGTTGTTGAACTGTCCTTTGTTGATGCAGTTAAGACTTCACCCGCTTTCAAAAGATATGTTAAGAGGATGGTTGCAAGCAATGTGATTCTTGAGGAAGGGGTAATGATGATTACTAAGGATGTTAGTGAAGTTCTGATGAACAAAATGCCAGTAAAGCTATTGGATCCTAGAAGCTTTGTGTTAGACTCTTCGATTTTGACTGATTGATTTGACCGTGCTCTTTGTGTTCTTGAATCAGGTGTCAACCTCATGCTATTTTCAGTTACTCAATGTATGGGGAATGACACATTTCAAGCCAAAAAGGGAGGCTTTGATTTTTAGCTGATAGATCAATTCGGTTTCGAGAAGGTTTACTTGAGGACGTCCCAGTTAAGATTGGTGAATATTTCATCCCTGCAAATGTCATAGTTCTAGAATATGATTAAGAACCAAATGATCCTCTTATCTTGGGGAGACCATTCTTACCAACTGCTAGAGTATTTATTAATTGCAAGAACGGACAGATAAATCTCAATATCGGTGAATTGTCATGAAATTTAGCATGTACAAGCTAATGAAGAGACCCACCATCGTTGGTCAGACCTTCTTCATAGATTCCTTCACTGATATCACACAAGAAGCATTTCAGGCATGCATCCTAAAAATATCCTTGAGAGGATATTGGTTTGTTCAACTAGTTTTAAATCCTACTTGGATGACATTACTATTAGGTATGTCAAGATGTTGAATACTAGTGAGCAAGTGAACAAGCTGGTTGTTCAAGAGGAAATGACTAAGAAATATGAGAAAACTGTGATGCTAGGCGATTGGAGTGAAAAACAAGCTCCAAAAATCGATCTAAAACCACTCCCTACAGGGCTAAGGTACGTGTTTTTGGGTCCAAATTCCACTTATCACGTGATTGTTAATGTTTCTTTTAAAAAGCGCATAATTCACTTTACTGCTAAGTAAGTTACGCAAATTTCGCAAAGCTCTTGGGTATTCTCTTGCTAATCGTTCAGGTATCTCACCGGACTTGTGTACATATAGGATTCATCTTGATCACAAGCAAAATTCATCGATTGAGCATCAAAGGAGTTTGAATCCAAATCTTAAAGAAGTGGTTAAGAAAGAGATAATGAAACTTTTGGAAGCAAGGATCATTTATTCCATCTCAGACAACTCTTGGTTCAGCCATTTTCATGTTGTACCTAATCAAAGAGGAAAGACTATAGTGAAGAATGAGGGATGAGTTTATTTCTACGAGAAAAATCATTGGACATAGAATGTGCATTACAAGAAATTGAACGCTGCTACACAGAAGGACCAATTCTCATTGTTGTTGCTGGAAAAGTTGGAAAACCATCCATAATACTTTTTTTGATGGTTACTCAGGGCTCTTTTAGATTTCATACATACGGAAGACCAAGAGAAGACAACATTTACATGTCCCTATTGCACTTTTGCACACCGCAGAACTCCATTTGGATTATATAATACTACAACGACCTTCCCAAGGTGCATGATGGCTATCTTCACAAATATGATAGAAGACATCATAGAGGTGTTTATGGATGACTTTTTGGTGTATGATCATCGTTCAGAGACTTTCTAGACATCTTTTGCAAGATACTTTAGAGGTGTGAAGAGAAACACTTGGTTTTGAATTGGGAAAAATGTCATTTTATGGTCAAGGATGGCATAGTTCTTCGGCACAGAGTTTCTGAGGCGGGAATTAAAGTTGACAAAGCTAAGATAGACGTTATGATGAGTTTGCATCCGCCAACTTCATTGAAAGATATTCAAAGTCATTAAAGATTTAATGGAGATTCATCAAATATTTCAGCAGGATAGCCCGTCCAGTAACAATCCTATTATGGAAAGATAAAAATTGTTTACATCTGGCTGTCTCATTGCTTTTGAGACGATTAAG
Source organism: Pugionium cornutum (assembly GCA_018901935.1). Taxonomy (NCBI): domain Eukaryota; kingdom Viridiplantae; phylum Streptophyta; class Magnoliopsida; order Brassicales; family Brassicaceae; genus Pugionium; species Pugionium cornutum. Next base: position 27,457,755 of record CM032161.1, read on the forward strand.
CAAGCATCGATGAATACTCCAATTGTGCAACCTCCAGATTAGGATTTACCTTTTGAGGTGATAAGTGACACTAGTGATTTCGTAGTTAGAGTAATTTTGGGTCAAAGAAAGGACAAAAAACTTCATATCATTTATTATGTCAACAAGACATTGAACGATGCACAAAAAAAAACTATACTACTACAAAAAAAGAGTTGGTCGCAATAGTATTTGCTTTTGACAAATTCCGGTTGTATTTGGTTGCTCTAAAGTTTTGGTCCACACGGATCACTCTGCTTTAAAGTATCTGATGCAAAAAGGATGCAAAACCTCGTCTATTGCGTTGGATTCTATTGGTGCAGGCATTTGACATCCAGGTTAAGGATAAAGAGGAGGAGACTTCAGTGTCGTTGATAACACCCCATGCTTATTGGGAGTCAATAATGCTCAAGTTCTCTCTTTTTTTTATTGTTTTTTAATCTTATGTCTTTATTTCCGACCTCTTGTATTGATCACACTGGGAGAAATTTTGGTTAAGTCTGGGGAAAACATGCTGATGTTTTTTTTGTGTTGAGTCATTTTCATGTTTTCTTGAGTCAATTGTCGATTTATTGAGTCAAAATCTGTTGTAAACACACTTTTTGTCTTGATTTATTGTATTGACTATTTCATTGTAGTGACCATTGTTGCAGAATCAGTCTAGATTTGACTAAAGAAAAACCAAGGGTTGGACAATTAACTAGAGACGTCCATATTTCCATCAAAATCCACAAAGCCCGAGTTAATTTCTGAGTTTTTCCCTTTACTTCATCGATATGAATTGTGTTTATAGCGCTTGACTCTTTGTTCATACCTAACAAATGCAACCTGTGAAAAATGAAAAAGATGGTACCCTTCTCCCTGATTTATAATAAAAAAATAAAAATATGTAATAATTTCTTTTGAGTAAACGGATAAGAAAATTTCCTAAGATCTTAGTGTTTTACTTCGAAAGAAATTATCACACAAAAGTTAGAAGCTAAGAACAAATTTGTGTTAAACCTTCACTTTTTGCCTTTATTACATGGAACACAGATGATGTTTGAATCAAGACTTAATTTTTGTATACCTCGAATAATTTTGGGATTTGCCAAATTAACCATGCTTTGATATTTAGGTGACCTACCTTCTGATGTCATAGATGTGATCAGTTTATTGAGCTTTGCTTATGCATAGATGTGATGCATTTTATGTAACAGTTATTTACCAAGAACCATCTTCTCTTTTAGGCTTCTGCTTATCAATAGTATAGACAACCTGACACTACAACCTTTGCTTCTAGAGCCAAACTTTATTTCTGCTCGGCATGTCTTTATAATAAACCTTTTAATACAAAATTTGAGGAACTCAATTCCAAAATCTATAGCCTCCTTAAAATGGTTGTTGGTTTTCCACAATACTAGCAATATTTTCCTATTTCAACATCCATGTTGCTTGATGTCTTATGATCATATTTTGAAGAGATATTGCTATCCGGAGCAGCTTTTACAAAAGTTGTTGATGACTTTGATGCATTTCCATGAAATCCAAATCCTCCTTTGTTTTAACCTTTTGATCTTGATATTTAGTCCCCTTTATTCAGCATCTGATATTACGTAATTGATCTTTCAGCAAAGAATTTAGATTCGATATTTTTTCCTTTTTGCTTTAAATTCCTTTTCTAGTTCAGAAACTTTGTACCATAACTCCTTGTTTGCTTTTGTAAATGCATCATTTTCTTCTGGCCTCTGAATTCGTGTCTCCACCATAATTTTTTTTTTTTGTTTTCAAGAGGCATATTCGAGTCATCCGTAAAACTGACACTCTAATTTCCTTCAAATAAATAATTGACTTCACCTTTAATGACACCAAAATAAGAATCACAGTTAAGTATTTTTACGTGGTCATTTTTAGTATTTGAATCACTTTTACTCGAGTTAAAAAGAGATTTTTTTTCTTTTTAAACTTCCCAAGACATTATCCATTTGTGGGACCATAACTTTTGCATTCATAATATTGCAACATCCCTTTTTCTTGGATGTAAGACATTTTGACTTAAAATTGTCATAACTTTGACATTCCAAAAGTTGTTTGTTAGCCTTTTTCATCTCCTTCTAAGAATCTTATTGTACTTGAGATGAGTTCCCTCTTCTTTGTGTTTTTTTCCATCTTTCTGAAATATTTATTCACTATCAGTGCCATTGTGTTTTCAAAATTATCTTCTCTATTGGTTTTTTTTATCATATCTACCACTTGTTCAAATTTTATTTCATTAGTGTTTATGACAATATCTATTGAAGACTTGTGAGATTGAAATTTTTCTGTTACGCTGCGGAGAAACTTCTTGAAAAGTTTCTTGTATTTGTAGTTTTTTTCCAAAAAGTATGACCTCATGTGTAATACAGCTCAGTTTATGTACTGCTCAATTGTTCAATTGTCTCATCTTCACCCATAGTCATGGTTTCAAATTGAGATGCCAGCCTGTAAATCCTGATCCTTTTCACATTATTGATTCTCTCAAATGGCATTTGAAGAATATTTCATGCCTCTTTTGGTGTTTTCACCCTTATACTCTACTGAATTGATTCATTTGCAGTGAGTAAAAAATTGCAAACACAAAAATTTCTATAGTTATATTAGGCTTATGATTTTTCTTCTATAATCGCATTCTTTGGAGTTTTTGGTATAATCTCATCTTCCTGATTTCGATCACAAGAGCAGACCATCCATTTTCAACTGCTGCCCAAACATGATGATCAAGGCTCTATATCATCTGTGTATATGAATCTTCCAATAGCCATAGTATTCAGCATCTAAATTTAGTAGTTTGGCCATTGCCACAAACTTCTGTGAAATCTCTATATTTATCTCTAGATCTCACATGTAGCAAGATAAACACAAACCTTAATATATGTATGCTCTGATACCAATTGTAAGTATAGAGAACTCGACAAACATACTTCTAACTTGGAAATCACCAAATCCAAAAATTTGTATACTATATTGTGTATAAGTTCATCTTTTACAATGATTACAATTATTCAAAATTTACACACACCTAAACTTCTATTTAGGTTGTACCCGACTAATATATAGTCTAAGCTAATTGCTTTTAATCCTATTCACCCAACCGTGAAACACAAAAAATTCCAACACTCACATTCTCAACTTGCTGTTTTAAATCTTCGAAGATACACAACCTCACACACGACGCATAACACCAACCATTTACATCCTTACGTTGTATATACTACACGAAATTCATATAATTTTCAACACTAAAATCTTTTTGAAATCTCTTAAAGAAAGTAAAAACTTGATATCCAAGTTTATTGATGGGGTTTTGAATTTTTTAATCCCGAGTACAACTCCAACTGCAGAGCAAATCAAGTAGTAAGTGGGTATCGAATCCTCAAGGAAGTAAGAATAACACACTAAGAATACACGAAACACATACATCTAGGCAAATAATAATTGGGTTTTTTATTGGTTATCTAATAATCTAATTGCAAAGAAACTAAAGATGGGTTAAATTCGATAAGCAAGAAATATGGGCAATGGGCAAGGCATTCGATTCGGGGCAATCTTCCTTTGACTAACGATTCTACAGGTTCAATTGGATAAATCCCTAAGACTTAGAACACTATCTAGTAGAATAATTCACTCTCGTGCTAATAGCTCATTCACCAGCCTATAGTCTACAAGTCTTTTGCACATCAATCTTTCGTCTAGTGATCATTGTGTGCGAGTCTAATCCTGCCCACCTATTGATACAAGCCTTGATTCAAGGATGTATGCGCGTGGGCTGTTTGTAGAAGATTAGGTGAGAAACTCAACCTTAGGCTTCTGGATGGGGGTTTTCTGGTTGGTAAAAGATGGAAGGGTGAAGTGAACCACACGAGGGGTGATGAACCTCGTGATAAATCACAAACTTAGAGCTAGGAGGGCTGGTCTCAACTAGGTTCTAAGCGCACAAGATTCTTAGAGAGAAAACTTGTTGGAAAAAGTTCTACTTTATTAATATCAAAAGGTTGTCGAACTACAATGCTGGAAGGAGCCTTATTAATATGCTCGACAGCTTGACCTTCTAGGGTCGACACAAATAAAGAAAAGGAAAGTTTACAAAAGTGCACAAAAGGAAAGTATACAAAAGTGTATAACCGAAAAAGGACCTATTCCTAAAATGTTCTTGACTCAAAAATGTAAAGCAACTAGATCCTACCCTGCAAAACAGAAAGAGGCATATATTCGAATGTAAACTTACCTTAACTCACCTCACGGCCAAGAAATGGAAGGTGGCCGTCCTTGTGACATGCACGCACCTTTCTCCTAGTCTTCGACTTGGAGTAGGGTTACAAATCTCTAAGCCCTGACCTCTCTTGCCACTAAAGCCCAAGTCTCTGATGTCCCTTGTGTTGTGGAGAAGTTATTGGACTTTTCTTTGTGTTTTTGGCCCATTGTCCTTAGTCGATCTTCCTCTAGGAGCTTGTCGACCCACAAGCTGAATTTGTGGAAGAGCGCCCTTGATCTGCTTCTTGTCATTGCTCCTTGAGGTACCACTGGTGTAGAGACTTCCTCTAAGTGCATTTCCTGGAGCTGGTAGCTCATTTGGTCCGAGTCCTCTTGTGTAGACGTGGAAGTGCGCGTGTACTCGGCTGTACCGGCTGGATTGTGCGCGGTACTGGCCGGAATGACTTCAGGACCGGCCAAGTTGATCCCGGAGTCGGCGGTGTCATCAGGGGGACCGGCGGTGTCATTCACGTCCCCACCAAGTGTGCCGGAAGCTTGGGCCTCTCCGCCGGCAATGTTGACCGATCTGGTCCTATAGATCGCGGGTCCGGCGGTACTGTCTGGTCCGGCAGGCGCGCCAGATTGTCCTGCTGTCTCGGGCAAGCTTCCTGGTCGGCCAGTCTGGTCTCCTGGCTGGATGTACGACCTGATGTCCTCATCACCTATCATCTTAGACATCAGCTCTCGTTAGCTAAGATGCAATCAGGATGTTTAGGCCTACCTACATGTTCTGTCTACACTTCTCAAGAGTAGAACATCATCCATCTAAGCATCGATTAGCTACTTCAATCCCTAGCATTAAGCACATCCTAAACATCAGGGATTTGTCATCTAATCTACCTAAACAATCCTAAGTCAATATCAGATTCCCCTAATCTACCTTACCCACAATCTATATAGAAAACTACTCAAAAATGTTCATTAAAAGAGTAAGCATAAAGAAGTAAAAGCAATTAAACATAAGATAAGAGATAGGATAGAGAAATCCTTCACAAAATCCCTGACTCGATCTCTATGCTCTTGAACCTTGACTCGATCTCTATGCTCTTGAACATTGACTCGATGGGATGGGTTCAGAAGGCTTGCTCTTGAACCTCGACTCGATCTCTATGCTCTTACCTTTGTCTACGGGCTTGGAAATGTTGCTTGGTGCCCAAGGTGTCTTAGGCTTGCTGCGGATGTCTTGGCTCTTACGTTTGATGTGCTGCTCAGCCTGGACAGATAGGTGGAACAAGTCTTTGAAGTCATTGTAGATTTGCCTTTCCACCTTGCGGCTGATTCTTTCTTGGAGTCCATCCAAGAATTGTGCCATCAGTGCTTCTTCATCATCATTGAGCTCCAGCCTGTTCCTTAGCTTCTCGAACTCTTCATAGTACTCCTCTACTGATCTGGCACCGTGTTTAAGAGTACGAAAACGACGTTGTAAGTCCCTATGAAAGTAAGGTGGAACAAACCCTTGTCGCATGACATCCTTCATGTCGACCCATGAGTCTATGGACCTCATTCTTTTCCTCCTTCTATCAAATACCTCATGTTCCCACCAGATGAGGGCATTGTCCGTGAGTTGTGCTACTGCCATTGAGACTCTCCTAGGCCCTGGTTGGTTGTAATGATCGAAGATATGATCTATTCTTCTCTCCCAATCTAGGTAAGCCTCGGGGTCTACTTTTCCTGCAAAACTTGGAGGAGTTAGCTTAACATCAGGATGAGTTACCCAGTTGTATGCGTGTTCATCTCCATCCTCATGATGTCTAGGAGGCATCCTTGGTCTCTGGTGAAGACCATATGGCTTGAAGCCATCATCTTCTGCCTCTGGTTGCCGTGGAGGTCCTCTCGGCCTAGGGTGATAGTCATGAGGTTGCACGTCCTCATCTCCTTCTGGCTGGGGTTCCTCCTGTTCGTGCCGTGTCCTAAGGTGCTCAGGACCCTCAGCACGGCCTTGCTAAGCCCTCACGTGCCTTATAGCCTGGAATCTCACCGGCCTCTCCACGTGCTCCAACCTCTCGCCGATTGATGCGAGTTGCGTTTGGAGTGTGGTGAACATCCCCATCATGGCCTCGGTTGCATCTCTATTTTCTTTTCCCATTGTGTACTACAAGGAAGAAAACAAGTTATCCTGCTCCTAAAATTGATTAGGAGGATGCTTATATAGAGAATTCAAAAAAATATGCAAAAAGGAAAATCTGAGAAAAGGAAAGATTTCAAAAAAAATGGAAGATTCGAAAAATGGAAACTTTCTTGACAACTTGTGCTAGCTGTCCAATTCGAATTCTTTTGGTATTTTTCCTATTTTCTTTTTCTTTTCTTTTTAATTTAACTTAAAAAATGGAAAACGTGAATGGCAATGCAAAAGTGAATCTAAACCCTAGTGATACACGTAGGAGCTAGATGCACTCGGTTTAGAGTTTGATGTTATTTTTTTTTATTTTTCTTGAATGAAACTTAAACTAATGTAAGAACTAGAAACAAAACAAGTTAAAGGATAGAAACAACCTGGTTTAGGAGCTTTAAGCTCTGATACCAAAATGATACAAGCCTCGATTCAAGGCTTATATGCGCGTGGGCTGTTTGGAGAAGGTTAGGTGAGAAACTCGACCTTAGACTTCTTGGATAGGGGATTTTGGGTTGGTATTCGATGGAAGGGTGAAGTGAACCACACGAGGGATGATGAACCTCGTGATAAATCACAAAATTAGAGCTAGGAGGGCTGGTCTCAACTAGGTTCTAAGCGCACAAGCTTCTTTGAGAGAAAAACTTGTAAAGAAAATTCGATCTTTATTAATTAGCAAAAAGGTTATCGAACTACAATGCTGGAAGGAGCCTTATCAATATGCTCGACAGCTTGACCTTCTAGGGTCGACTCAAATAAAGAAAAGGAAAGTTTACAAAAGTGCACAAATGGAAAAGATACAAATGTGTATAACCGAAAAAGGACCTATTCCTAAAATGTTCTTGACTCAAAAATGTAAAGAATCTAGATCCTACCCTGCAAAACAGAAAGAGGCATATATTCGAATTGAAACTTATCTTACTTACCTCACGGCCAAGAAATGGAAGGTGGTCGTCCTTGTGGCATGCACGCGCCTTGCTCTTAGTCTTCGACTTGGAGTAGGGTTAAGAATCTTTGGGCCCTGACCTCTCTTGCCACTAAAGCCCAAGTCTCTGAAGTTCCTTGCATTGTTGAGAAGCCTTTGGACTCTTCTTTGTACTTCTGGTCCATTTTCCTTAGTCGATCTTCCTCTAGGAGCTTGTCCACCCATAAGCTGAACTTGTGGAAGAGTGCTCTTGATCTACTCCTTGTCATTGCTCCTGGTGGCACTACTGGTGTGGATACTTCCTCTAGATGCATGTCCTGAATCTGCTAGCTTATCTGGTCCGAGTTTCCTTGTGTAGAAGTTGAAATGCTTGTGCACTCGGCTGGATCGGCTGTACCGGTTGGAATGTGCGAGGTACTGGCCGGAATGCCTTCAGGACCGGCCAAATTGATCCCAGAGTCGGCGGCATCACCAAGGGGACCAACGGTGTCAGCCACATCGCCACCAAGTGTGCCGGAAGCTTGGGCCTCTCCGCTGGCAATGCTGGTTGGTCTGGTCCTATTGGTCGAGGGTCCGGCGGTACTGCTTGGGCCAGCAGGCGGGCCACATGGCCCAGCTGTCTCGGGCAAGCTTCCTGGTCGGCCAGTCTGATTTCCTGGCTGGACATACGACCTGATGTCCTCATCACTAGTGGTGCAACATCTTTGGCCAGATTGAACATCAATGACGTACTCATCCAGACAAACGCCGAGCATAAGGAAACAATGTCAGTCATGGAGATAGAAATGACTAAGATGAAGTGTATGATGAATTATATAAAATCCAAATTTCCGGATATGCTGGAAGAATTTTCTCCTCCTCCACCAATGTAATTTTAAAACAATTAAGATATTTTATTAAACTTAAATATTATATTTAAATTAAATGTTATTTCATTTTTTATTTCAATTAAATGTTATTTAAAATATTTATTTTGAATTTATTTATAATTAAATATAAAAATTCTGTATAAATTATGCCGTTGGATATCCGTCGAGTATGACCGATATCGGATCTGCCAAATAGCCGATCTCGCATGGCTGATCTCGGGCCAACCCGAACCCAAATTATCTTAAACTTTACTTAACTGGTTTTTTTCCAAAATTAAATCTAATTGTTAGGGACACTATATGAACCATTTTTAAATGTTTTTAACCTAAGTTTTGTTTAAGTTTTTCTTAGTTTTTGTCTCTGAACGTTTATAGAGAGGAGGAGACTGGTTTCAACCTTTGTTCTTGAACTCTTGGTTTTTAGTGAAGAATTTCTCTACCCTATCTCTTATCTTATGTTTTATTGCTTTTACTTTTTATGCTTACTATTTTAATGAACATATTTGAGTAGTTTTCTGTGTGGATTGTGGGTAAGAGGAATTAGGGAAATCTGATAGTGACTTATGGTTGTTTACGTAGATTAGATAACAAATTTCTAATGTTTAGGGTGTGCTTAATGATAGGGATTGAAGTAGCTAATCAATGCTTAGATGGATGATGTTCCCCTCCTGAGAAGTATAGACAGAACATGTAGGTAGGCCTAAACATCATTATTACATCTTGGCCAACGAGAATTGATGTCTAAGGCGATAGGTGGATAGGATTAGACTCGAACCCAATGATCACTAGGCGATATATTTGTAGTCTATAGGCTGGTGAATGGGCTTTTACCATGAGAGTGGATCAGTGTACTAGATAGTGTTCTAAGCCTTATGGATTTATCCAATCGAACCTATAGAATCGTTAGTCAAAGGAAGATTGCCCCGAATCGAGTGCTTTTCCCACTGTCCATATTTCTTGCTTATCGAATTTAACCTCTCTTTATTTTCTTTGCAATTAGATTATTAGATAAACAATCAAAAATCCAATTAGTATTTGCCTAGATTTAAGTGTTTCTTGTATTTCTAGTGTGTTATTCTTACTTCCCTAAGGATTTCATATCCAATTACTACTTGATTTGTTCTGCACTTGGAGTTGTACTCGGGATTAAAAAACTTAAACCCCCATCAATAAACTTGGACATCAAGTTTTTACTTTCTTTAAGAGATTTCAAAAAGATTTTAGTGTTGAAAATTATATGAATTTTGTGTAGTATATACAGCCTGAGGATGTTAATGGTTGGTTCTATGCGTCGTGTGTGAGGTTTTGTATCTTCGAAGCTTTAAAACAGCAAGTTGAGAAATTGAGTGTTGGAATTTTTTGTGTTTCACGGTTGGGTGAATAGGATTAAATGGAATTAGCTTAGACTATAGTTTAGTCAGTTACAACTTAAATGGGTGTTTAGGTGTGTGTAAATTTTGAATAAGTGTAATCATTGCAAAAGATTAAATGATACAAAACATAGTATAAAAATGTTTGGATTTGGTGATTTCCAAGTTAGAAGCATGTTTGTCGAATTCTCTATAATTACAATTAGTATCAAAGCAGGCATATATTAAGGATTGTGTTTATCTTGTTACATGTGAGATCTAAAGACTAGTATAGAGATTTCACATTAGTTTGTGGCAATGGCCAAAATATTGATGTTAGATGCTGAATATTGGAAGATTCATATGACACAGATGATACAGAGCCTTGATCATCATGTTTGGGCAGAAGTTAAAAATGGATGGTCTACTCTTGTGATAAGAAATCAAGAAGGTGAGATTATACCAAAAACTCGAAAAAACGCGATTATAGAAGACAAAATCATACGCCTAATATAATTATTGTGTTTGCGATTTTCTACTCACTACAAATGAATCAATTCAATAGAGTATAAGGGTGAAGACACCAAAAGAGGCATGAAATATTTTTCAAATTCCATTGGAGAGAACCAATAATGTGAAAAGGATCAGGATTGATTGGCTGGCATATCAGTTTGAAACCATGACTAGGGGTGAAGATGACACAATTGAACAATTCAGCAGTACGTAAATTGAGTTGTATTATGCATGAGGTCATAGTTCTTGGAGAAAACTACAAAGACAAGAAACTTGTCAAGACGTTTCTCCGTAGCTTACCAAAAAATTTTTGAATCTCACAAGTCTTCAATAGATATTGTCATATACACTAATGAAATACAATGTGAACAACTGGTAGATATGATAAAAGTCTATGAATTAGAACTGACAAAGAGGACACATTTTTCTGGAAAAAGTATAGCACTAGTTGTCACATATAATGAAACCAATAGAGAAGATAATCTTAAAAACACAATGGCACTAATAGTGAAAAAATATTTCAGAAAGATTGAAAAAACATAAAGAAGAAGAACTCATCTCAAGTACAATAAGAATCTTAGAAGGAGATAAAAAAAAGTCTAACAATCAACGTTTGGAATGTCGAGGTTATGACAGTTTTAAGTCAAAATGTCCTACATCCATGAAAAAGGGGTGTTGCAATGCTATGAATGCAAAAGTTATGGTCACACGAATGGATAATATCTTGGGAATTTAAAAAGAAAGAAAAACCCCTTTTAACTTGAGTAAATGTGATTCAAATACTAAAAATGACCAAGTAGAAATACTTAACTGTGATTCTTATTTTGGTGTCATTAAAGGTCAAGTCAATTATTTATTTGAAGGAAATTAGAGTGTCGATTTTACGGATGACTCGAATCTGCCTCTTGAAAACAAGAAAACATTGTGGTGGAGACACGAATTCAGAGGCCAGAAGAAAATGATGCATTTACAAAAGCAAACAGAGAGTTATGCAACAGAGTTTCTAAACTAGAAAAGGAATTTAAAACAAAAACAAAAAATATCGGATCTAAATTTTTTGCTGAAGGATCAATTACATACTATCAGGATGCAGAATAAAGGGGCTAAATGTTAAGATCAACTGGTCAAAACAAAGGAGGATTTCGATTTCATGGAGATGCATCAAAGCCATCAACAACTTTTGTAAAAGCTGCTCCGGATAGCAGTATCCCTTCAAAATATGATCATAAGACATCAAGCAACATGGATGTTTAAATAGGAAAATCAAGTGGTTGTTAGTATTGTGGAAAATCAACAGCCACTTTAAGGAGGCTATAGATTTTAGAATTGAGTTCTTCGAATTTTGTATCAAAGGGTTTATTATAAAGACAAACCAAGCAGAAATAAGGTTTGGCTTCAGAAGCAGAAGTTGTAGTGCGAGGTTGTCTATACTGTTGATAAGCAGAAGCCAAAAAGAGAAGATGGTTCTTGGTATTTTGATAATGATTCAACACATATGACAGGATCACAAAGTATTTTGAACAATTTTTGATGAAGTTTTTGATGGTACAATCACTTTTAGAAATGGAGCCAAAAGTAAGATTAGACGAAAAGGTGAAACAAATGAAGATAACAAATCAAAACTAATGTATGTGTATTTTGTTGATATTTGAAATCTAATCTGATCAGCATCAACCAACTGCGTGATTATGAAATGGTATTCACATTCACTTAGTGTAATTCTCAAGCAAATGATGAAAATGAAACAGCAACATTGGAAAGATTGCTCTTTGTAAACAACTGTTACATAAAATGCATCACATGTATGCCTAATAAAAGTTCAATAAAATGCATCACATCTATGACATCAAAAGCTAGGTCACCTAAATATAAAAGCATGGTTAATTTGGATCCCAAAATTGTTCGACGTATACCAAAATTAAGTCTTGATTCAAACTTTATCTCTACTCAATGTAATAAAGGCAAACAAGTGAAAGTTTAACACAAATATGTTCCTCGCTTCCAACTTCTGTGTGATCATTCTTTCAAAGTAAAATAATAAGATCATGAGAAAGTTTCTTATCCGTTTACTCAAAATAAATTATTACATATTTTTTATTCTTTTATTATAAATCAGAGAGAGGGATACCATCTTTTTGATTTTTCACAAGTTGCGTTTGTTAGGTATGAAGGAGTCAAGCCCTATAAACACTAGTTATATCGATGAAGTACAAGAAAAATCTCAGAAATTAACTCGGGCTTTGTGGATTTTACTGAAAATATGGACGTCTCTAGTTAACTGGCCAGTTCTTAGATTTTTTCATTAGTCAGATCTACACTTATTTTGCAATAATGGTCACTCAAATGAAATAGTCAATACAATAAACCAAGGCAAAGAGTGCGTTTCCAACATATTTTGATTCAATAAATCAACGATTGACTCAGGAAAACATAAAAATGACTCAAAACAACAAAAAATAAACCTGAGCATGTTTTCCCCCAAATTTAACCAACCAGTGTTATCAATACAAGAGGTTAGAAATAAAGACATAAGATAAAAAATAATAAAAAAAGATAGAACCTGAGCATGATTGACCCTCAATCAGCATGTGGTGGTGTCAACGACACTGCTGTGTCCTCCTCTTTTTTTTGTCTATTTCACAAAAACAAAAAGTGCAAAAACTTATAAAAAAATCAAAATATGTACTGATTTACAAGTGGATTGCCTCCCACTAAACGCATGTTTTCAATCATTAGTTTAACTCTTCTGGACTTAGGCAATTGGGAGATCCGATAATGGAACAATGTGTCCATCCATAATATCGGTGTGAGCCCAATAATGTTTGAAGCATTGACGGTTCATGGTAAACTCTTTCCCTTCAACATGCAATAAGATAATAGCTCCATATGGTTAGACCTCTTTGATGGTGAAAAGACTTGACCAACGAGTACGAAGTTTTCTATGAAACAATTGTAAACGAGACTTGTATAGAAGTACATGGTCATTGGGTTTGAAATGGCGAGCGATGATTTTCTTATCGTGATATGTTTTTGTGCGTTATTTGCAGATCTTCGGGTTTTCATATTCATGATTGCGGATCTTATCGAGTTCACTGATTTGAAACAATCTCCTCTCTACAATGGACATAATGTCAAAATTTATCATTTTTACTGCCCAGGCTGCCTTATGCTCCAACTCAACCAGAAAATGACACGTTGTTCCATATAACATATGGAATGGTGTCATGCCATGTGGTGTTTTGAACGCAGTTATGTACTCCTTGCATCATCTAACTTTGTATACTAGTATTCGCAAGTTTTTCCAAGTGTTTTCTCTAGTATTTCCTTGATTTGTCTATTAGAGACTTCAATATTTCCATTCATCTGCTAGTCATAAGAAGGTTCCACTCAATGCTGAAAACTATGATGTTTCAAAAGTTTCTCAAAAACCTTATTGATGAAATTATGAGAACCTCTATCATTGATCACTACTCTAGACACTCAAAATCTGGAAAAGATTATGGATTTGAACATCTTCATCACCATTGACGCATCATTTGTTGCACTAGCAATCGGTTCAACCCATTAAGAGAAGTAATCCACACAACAAAGATGTACTTTTCCCATATAATGGAAGAAATGGTCTCATAAAATCAATGCCCAACCAGTCAAAAACCTCAACCTCAAGATGAAATTTTATGGCATCTGATGTCGCTTACTAATCTTTCCTTTCTTCTAGCATGCATCACACTGCAAAATTAACCTGTGAGCCTCTTTGAACGTCATCGGCCACTAGAATCTTGCTTGCAAAAATTTGGAGACGGTTTTTAATGTGGCAAAGTGACCACGATAAGTAGACCCATGAAAATAATATGGCATATTTTGAACCTCTAATTTTGGTAAACATCTTTAGTAGATCCCATCGGAATAGTGTTTGTATAAATATGGTTCATCCCAAAAATATTGCTAGATTTCGTGCAAGAACTTTTTCTTAGCATATCCTGTAAGCTCGTCATGTGTCCCTTTTGTTTCTAGATAATTAGTAATGTCATGAAACCACGATTGCGTAGGAGTAGCGACAGTCGCTACAACATTGAACTCTGCTCAAAAATCATCATCTTCAGCCATTTTTTAGAGTCATAGAGTGGATGTCGATCTATACCAAATTGGTGTCGGTCGACACCACACCTGGACAAAAAATCCTTACCTCGATCATATAAACATTTTATTCAAGCAATATTTCATCTATCTGGACATTTTTTTTCAATCATAATCCTTGAAAGATGGTATGCTACGCCGTTTTCACCACATTTTTTATCCTTAACCTCGATGTCAAACGCTTGTAGCAATAGAATCCAATGCAATAGATGAGGTTTTGCATCCCTTTTGCATCAGTAACTTCAACGGAGAGTGATCCGTGTGAACCACAACCTTAGACCAACCAAATACCACCGGAATTTCTCAAAAGAAAATAGTACTACGAGCAACTCTTTTTCCGTAGTAGCATAGTTTCTTTGTGCATCGTTCAATGTCCTGCTGGCATAATAAATGATATGAAGTTTCTTGTCCTTTTTGACCCAAAATTACTCTAACTACGAAATCACTAGTGTCACACATCACCTCAAAAGATAAATACCAGTCCGGAGGTTGAACAATTGGAATACTCACTGATGTTTGCTTAATCGTCTAAAAAGCAAGAGACAGTAAGATGTAAACACAAATTTTCATATTTGCATGATACGTTTGTGACTGGATGGGCTATCTTCCTGAAATCTTTAATGAATCTCCTATAAATATTTGATGACTAAGGAAACTTAGAATCACTTTCAATGAAGTTGGAAGCTGCAAACTCATCATAACGTCGATCTTAGAAACTCCGTTCCCAAGAACTATGCCATCCTTGACCATAAAACAACATTTTTCCCAATTCAAAACCAAGTTTTTCTCTTCACACCTCTCAAGTACCTTGCACAAGTTATCTAGAAAATCTTTGAACGATAACCATACACCAAAAGGTCATCCATAAACACCTCTATGATGTCTTCTATCATATTTGTGACGATAACCATCATGCACCTATGGAAGGTCGATGTAGCATTACATAATCGAAAGGGAGTTATGCGGCTATGAAAAGTGCAATAGAGACATGTAATTGTTGTCTTTCTCTTGGTCTTCCGGATGTATGGAAATCTGAAAGAACCCTGTGTAACCATTCAAAAGTAATATGGCTGGGTTGCCAACTTTTTCAGTCTCTGAACGATGAATGAAAATGGGAAGTGGTGCTTCCATGTAGCAGTGTTCAATTTCTTGTAATGCACATCCTATGTTCAATGATTTTTTCGTAAAAATCAACTCATCTCTCATTCTTCACTATAGTGATCCCTCCTTGATTAGGTATAACATGAAAATGGCTGAGCGAAGAGTTGTTTGAGATGACATAAATGATCCCTGCTTTCAAAAGTTTCACTATATATTTTTTGACCACTTCTTTCAGGTTTGGATTCAATCTCCTTTGATGCTCAATCTATAAAGTTGACTTGTGATCAAGATGAATCCTATGTGTACACAAGTTCGGCGAGATACCTGAATGATCAGTAAGAGAATACCCAAGAGTTTTGCAAAATTTACGCAACTTACTTAGCAGTAAAGTGAATTAGGTGCTTTTAAGGAAACATAACAATCATAGGATAAGTGGGATTTGGACCAAAAAACACATACCTTAGCCCCGTACGGATTGTTTTAGATCAATTTTTGGAGCTCGTTCTTCACTCCAGTCGCCAAGCGTAGCATTTTTCTCATAATTATTAGTCAATTCCTGTTGAACAACGAGCTTGTTCCCTTGGTCACTAGTATTCAACATCTTGACATACCTAACAATAATATCATCCAAATAGGATTTAGAACTAGAAACCAATGCTCCCTCAAGTAGATCCTTAGGATGCACGTCTCAAATGCTTCTTGTGCGATATCAGTGAAGAAATCTACGAAAAAGGTCTGACCATCGATGGTAGGTTTCTTCATTAGCTTGTCCATGTTAAATTGCATGACAATTCACTGATATTTTGATTTATCTTTCCGTTCTTACAATGAATCAGTACTCCAGCAGCTGGTAAGAATGGTATCCCCAAGATAAGAGGATCATTTGGTTCTTCATCATATTCTTGAACTATGAAATATGCAGGGATGAAACATTCACTATTCTTAACAGGCACGTCCTCAAGTAAACCTTTTGGGAACCAAATTGATGTATGAGCTAAAATCAAAGCCACCTTTGTTGGCTTGAAATGTGTCATTCCCATATATTTAGTAACTGAAAATTGCATGAGGTTGACACCTGATCCGAGATCGGAAAGAGCATGGTCAAATATATCGGTCAAAATCAAACAATCTAACACAAAGCTTCTAGGATCCAATAGCTTTACTGACATTTTGTTCATCAGAACTGCACTAACATCTTTAGTAATCATCATTACCCCTTCCTCAAGACTCACATTGCTTGCAACCATCCCATTAACATATCTTCTCAAAACGGGTGAAGTCTTAACTCCATCAACAAACGGCAGTTCAACGATGACCCTTTTCATCATTGTCTTTCATCTAGCATGTTCAATCTCTTTTCTTGACTTCTTAGGTGGCTTAGGTATGGAACCTTGAGCTTGTAGACGCATTGTACAATCAATTCGAGCTGATGTTTGGCTTTCAGAATAGTTGATGTGACAATGGAATAGCTTTGATCGACACAAGAATAGCCTTGGTCGACACTAGAATAGTCTTGGTTGATACTAGCACATCACTTATCGATTTTAGTGCGTTTGAGAGTAGGTGTCGATCAACACCCACCAATGGTGCCGGTCAACCCTGAGCATAGTCGATATTGGAACGATCTTTTCTCAATTCTACTTCATGGAGAATCAACTCCGATCTAATATTGGAGGGTGTAGATCGACGCTCCCCTATGGTGTTGTTCAGCACCATCCTTGGAACCTCAAAATTCTCATCGTTTTCAAATTCTTCAAGAAAGACGAGGTCCTCTGTACTCTTACCCTTTCAAAATACTAGTTTGATCTCTTTTTCATTTCTCAAGATGATTGAATTGACATGTTGTGGGATTTTACGACGATAGTAAAGTCATAGGAAATTACCAATGGATAACTAACAATTTACCGACAGATATGGTGATGTCGGAATGTGTCAGAAAACCGCTGGTAATTCCCGACAACTGAAATATAATCAAGAAATCGATGGAATTACCCATCGACTTTCCGACAGATTCCCGACGCCACCATATGCGTCGACCTATGGTCAAGAAGCCATTAGAAATTTTCGACGACTTTACTGCCATCAAAAATTCTCGACGACGTTCCGACAGACTCAAAATATTTGGTGTTTGTTGGTGATTCGTCGGGATTCCGTTGGTGTACTATTGGTTGACTGATTCCATTTAAGATTCGAATTCGTTGAATAAATCTATATGGTTTTCGGAAATCCGTTGGCATCCGTCGGATTTTCCGACGACTTCTCGACAAAACCTAATTTTTCACTGTCCATCTGAATTATGTCGGGAAACCATCGGGATATGGTTGGTTGACCGATTCAATAAATCTAGAAGGTCATCGGACATTTGTCGGAGTCCATCGGAAATTTGTCGGAAACCATATAAATTCGTCTAAAAATTCCTCAAAAATTGGTTTTTGATGTTATCCGTATATCGGATTATTTTTTACAATATTCTTAAATTCCCATTAAAAATTTATGATAATCTTTATAATTTCAATTGTAAATACGCTCTCTTCCTTCATAATTTCACCAAAACAAAAATCTTAACAATTATATTCTTCAAATTCTTATGATAATTTTTGATCGTGGATGACCAAATCACAATTGAATCTTTTTTTAAAAAAAATAGAAAACCAAAAATGAAATCATTTTGATATATTTAAAAATAAAATAAAAATTTAACAAAAACAATATTGTTTTGGCTTTTTATTTTATGGAAAAAAATCAATCAAAACGATATCGTTTTAGTCTTAATTCATTCTTAAATGATTTAGAGAAATGATATCGTTTTCCGATACGTTTCCACATGGCATCTTCGTGGCATCCACGTCATCACTTTTAACGTAGACAAACGGAATCCGTTTCTTTGGTGGAATAAGCCCCGTTTTAAATGTTCAGGAGTTAAATTCAAAAATAAATAAAGTTTTTGTGGAAATTGGCATGGATTATAGTTTATGTATATATAATTTCACATTCACAAGTTTATTGTGGAATTAACCATTTTTCGTAATCATATAGCAAAAGTTCAAACTAAGTTGGATTTAATGCATACTCTCTTGTTGAGAAAGAATAAAAAGAATGTCCATTTTGCTATTGACGTTATACCATTGAAAAAGAAGAAGTTAAGATGTCAACTAAACTAGTGGAGGATATCAAGGTCAATGGTTTCAGTTTGGTCAGAACAACATGAATTTATCATACCAGAACCAGCTGAGGGCAGCGGTTTTACCAAAAGTTACAGGAGTTCCTCTTATCAAACACCACCACAAAAGTCACCAGAATCAAGCAAAATAGAGTCTATGTTTGAGAGACTTGTTGCGGGTCAGCAAAAGATAACAATTGATTTCAATGGTAAGATGGATGCCATAACAAGATTTTCCGATCGTAGTAAAGTCTTCGGAAATTACCGATGGATAATTGCCAATTTACCGACGGATATGGTGATGTTGGGAATGCGTCAGAAAATTGTTGGTAATTCTCGATGACTGAAATATCATCGGAAAATTGATGGCATTACCTGTCAACTTTCCAACGGATTCCCGATGGAATCATGTGCGTCACCCTATGGTAGGTAAGCCGTCGGGAATTTTCGATGACTTTAGTGCCATCAAAAATTCTTGACGACTTTCCGATATACTCCAAATTTTTGGTGTTCGTCGGTGATTCGTCGGGATTCCGTCGGTATACTGTTGATTGACCAATTCTATGTATGATTCGAGTTTGTTGAATAAATTTGTATGGTTGTCGGAAATCCATTGGCATACATGGAATTTTCAGATGACTTCCCGACATAATCTAACTTTTCACTGTCCATCAGAATTCCGTCACAAAACTGGCAGAATTCCATCGGAAAACCTAATTTTTACATCAAGGTCATCAGACATCTATCGGAGTCCGTCAGAAATTCGTCAGAAACCATAGGAAATCCGTCAGAAAGGTCATCAAAAATTGGTTTTTGATGTTATCCGCATATCGATTATTCTTTAGGATATTCTAAAAATTCCATTAAAATTCTTGATAATCTTTATAATTTCAATTATAAATACGCTCTCCTCCTTCACAATTTCACCCAAAAAAAATCTGAACAAATGTCTTGTTCAAATCCTTATGATTATTTTTGATCGTGGCTGTATAAATCTCGGTATGATTCAACGACCGAGGAATTGACAGATGAATTTGCGCAAGGTGTGGAGGAGTTCATGAAATATTTTTCAAACAATAAGATGACATCGGAATACGGTAACATGTATTGTCCATATATTAAATGTCGGAATCATACATTAATCTCTGTTAGAGAAGTAATCATTTGTATAGGAGTGGATTTATGTAGGGTTACAAAATTTGGTCTTCACATGGAGAAACTGATGCAACAATGCAATATTATGGTAGTACTTCAAAAAGGTTTGATAGTACTACTGTTAGAGTAGATAAGCCAGCATCAAAAGTTGACATAAATGCAAGTACTGTACATATGCTGAATGATAAGTTTCGTAAACACAGAGCATCGTTAAAGATGGATTAGAATAGAGGAACCTAATTTGGAAGTCCGCAAATTTTTTGATATGATATATGCATCAAAGTAGCCATGGTATAAAGGATGTAGAGATGGAATATCACCTTTATCGGCTGCAAGTAGGTTGATGATGATAAAGACGTATTTTAATTTGGAAATATTTTATGAATACGATAACTGATTTTGTCAGAGATATATTACCTAAAGATATTATTGCACGGGCTTCATATTACGAGGTTCAAAAACTGAATTTTTTTTTTTACAATTCTCATCCACGGTCCATGGCATCCTAAGCGATGGCTTGATATTTTTTTGCAGCCACTAATTCATGAGTTTAAAATGTTGTTGGAAAATGGAACCATAACTTTCGATGTTTCCGCCCAACAAAATTTCTTGACACGAGCAGTACTTATGTGGAGCATAAGTGATTTTCCAGCATATGGTATGTTATTAAGATTGTCGACGCATGGAAGGTTAGTGTTCCCATATTGTCAAGATAATAATGATGCGTTCCAACTGAAACACGGAAGAAAAACTAGTTGGTTCGATTCTCATCAATGATTTCTACCACAAGATCATCCATATCGTCATAGCACGACATTATTTCAGGGAAAAAAAAAATTGATTGTCCACCTCCTAAGCTAGATGGAAATTATATGATGACTCAACTTAGAGATTTCGGTGCTGATAGTAGGGTTTCTTGTGGAGGTATCAAACATTATCCTGTTGATGGTTGTGGCCAATACCATAATTGGCACAGGAAAAATATTTTTGGGGATTTACCATATTGCAAGGAGCATCTTCTACGCCATAATCTAGATGTGATGCATATTGAGAATAATGTTTTTGACAACATAATGTATACCGCTCTAAATGTGCAAGGAAAACCAAAACATAATTTTAAAACTAGATTGGATTTTCCAGATATTTATTTCCGGAAGGAACTACATGTAATATCAAATAGAAAATCATTCTCTCCCATATTCCGATTGGATGCACATGGAAAAGACGAGTTGTTTGAGTAGATTTAGCATTGTGTCAAATTTCTAGACGGATACGCATATAATATTCCTAATTGTGTCGATACTGTTGAAAGAAAATTTTCAGGGAAAAAAGTCATAATAGTCATGTTGTCATGCAAAAACTTATTTCATTTGCATTTAACGATCTTCTGCCTAAAAATGTTCACGGAGAAATTGCAGGTACATTTATATTATTTTATATATGTAACCATATTTTTATCTATCATTATATGATATTAACTTGTTTATTATGCAGTGATTGGTGCTTTTTCTGAGATTTATGTACAACATCATTTACTGCATATGATATCCGAAATTTGGAGGAAAAAGTTTTGGTTTTCATTTGCAACTTCAAAAAGATATTTCCACCAGCGTTTTTTATGGTATGGAACATATTCCAATTCACCTCCCTAGAGAAGCAACGCTTGGTGGACTTGTTCAGTACCGATGGTGTATCCTTTAGAGAGTTATATGTTCCACCTAAAGAAAAAGTTAAAATCTTGTCAGAGTTGAAGGTACAATCGCCGCACAAAGTATTAATGAAGAAATGTCAAACTTTGCTAGCTACTATTTTCTGTCGTAAGTCGAAACAAAAAGTAGTCGACCCGCACAACATGATGATAGAGGAGAAAACCAAGCTATCCATTGTATGTGTCATAATTATTTGAACAAATTGAACGTTTAAATAGAAAAGGGAAGACGCGACGCGTATCAGAAGAGCAACATAGTCACCTGCATATGTATATTTTGACAAATTATGATAACGTTTTGGAATATGAAAAATAAACCTCGGTTTTTTGGTTTATTAGGATCGGGTTGGATTTTTGGGTTTTGGTTCTTTTGGTTTTGTGAAAAGTTGACCAAAATTTCATTTTGGTTTTGTTATTTTATCTATTTAGTCAATTTCGGTTTTTAGTATATAAAACTATTTTGTAGTATATAAAACTATTTTGAAGAAGAAGAAGAAGAAGAAGAAGAAGAAGAAGAAGAAGAAGAAGAAGAAGAAGAAGAAGAAGAAGAAGAAGAAGAAGAAGAAGAAGAAGAAGAAGAAGAAGAAGAAGAAGAAGAAGAAGAAGAAGAAGAAGAAGAAGAAGAAGAAGAAGAAGAAGAAGAAGAAGAAGAAGAAGAAGAAGAAGAAGAAGAAGAAGAAGAAGAAGAAGAAGAAGAAGAAGAAGAAGAAGAAGAAGAAGAAGAAGAAGAAGAAGAAGAAGAAGAAGAAGAAGAAGAAGAAGAAGAAGAAGAAGAAGAAGAAGAAGAAGAAGAAGAAGAAGAAGAAGAAGAAGAAGAAGAAGAAGAAGAAGAAGAAGAAGAAGAAGAAGAAGAAGAAGAAGAAGAAGAAGAAGAAGAAGAAGAAGAAGAAGAAGAAGAAGAAGAAGAAGAAGAAGAAGAAGAAGAAGAAGAAGAAGAAGAAGAAGAAGAAGAAGAAGAAGAAGAAGAAGAAGAAGAAGAAGAAGAAGAAGAAGAAGAAGAAGAAGAAGAAGAAGAAGAAGAAGAAGAAGAAGAAGAAGAAGAAGAAGAAGAAGAAGAAGAAGAAGAAGAAGAAGAAGAAGAAGAAGAAGAAGAAGAAGAAGAAGAAGAAGAAGAAGAAGAAGAAGAAGAAGAAGAAGAAGAAGAAGAAGAAGAAGAAGAAGAAGAAGAAGAAGAAGAAGAAGAAGAAGAAGAAGAAGAAGAAGAAGAAGAAGAAGAAGAAGAAGAAGAAGAAGAAGAAGAAGAAGAAGAAGAAGAAGAAGAAGAAGAAGAAGAAGAAGAAGAAGAAGAAGAAGAAGAAGAAGAAGAAGAAGAAGAAGAAGAAGAAGAAGAAGAAGAAGAAGAAGAAGAAGAAGAAGAAGAAGAAGAAGAAGAAGAAGAAGAAGAAGAAGAAGAAGAAGAAGAAGAAGAAGAAGAAGAAGAAGAAGAAGAAGAAGAAGAAGAAGA
The DNA here is from genome assembly GCA_018901935.1 of Pugionium cornutum. NCBI lineage: Eukaryota > Viridiplantae > Streptophyta > Magnoliopsida > Brassicales > Brassicaceae > Pugionium > Pugionium cornutum. Next base: position 27,480,513 of record CM032161.1, read on the forward strand.
AGAAGAAGAAGAAGAAGAAGAAGAAGAAGAAGAAGAAGAAGAAGAAGAAGAAGAAGAAGAAGAAGAAGAAGAAGAAGAAGAAGAAGAAGAAGAAGAAGAAGAAGAAGAAGAAGAAGAAGAAGAAGAAGAAGAAGAAGAAGAAGAAGAAGAAGAAGAAGAAGAAGAAGAAGAAGAAGAAGAAGAAGAAGAAGAAGAAGAAGAAGAAGAAGAAGAAGAAGAAGAAGAAGAAGAAGAAGAAGAAGAAGAAGAAGAAGAAGAAGAAGAAGAAGAAGAAGAAGAAGAAGAAGAAGAAGAAGAAGAAGAAGAAGAAGAAGAAGAAGAAGAAGAAGAAGAAGAAGAAGAAGAAGAAGAAGAAGAAGAAGAAGAAGAAGAAGAAGAAGAAGAAGAAGAAGAAGAAGAAGAAGAAGAAGAAGAAGAAGAAGAAGAAGAAGAAGAAGAAGAAGAAGAAGAAGAAGAAGAAGAAGAAGAAGAAGAAGAAGAAGAAGAAGAAGAAGAAGAAGAAGAAGAAGAAGAAGAAGAAGAAGAAGAAGAAGAAGAAGAAGAAGAAGAAGAAGAAGAAGAAGAAGAAGAAGAAGAAGAAGAAGAAGAAGAAGAAGAAGAAGAAGAAGAAGAAGAAGAAGAAGAAGAAGAAGAAGAAGAAGAAGAAGAAGAAGAAGAAGAAGAAGAAGAAGAAGAAGAAGAAGAAGAAGAAGAAGAAGAAGAAGAAGAAGAAGAAGAAGAAGAAGAAGAAGAAGAAGAAGAAGAAGAAGAAGAAGAAGAAGAAGAAGAAGAAGAAGAAGAAGAAGAAGAAGAAGAAGAAGAAGAAGAAGAAGAAGAAGAAGAAGAAGAAGAAGAAGAAGAAGAAGAAGAAGAAGAAGAAGAAGAAGAAGAAGAAGAAGAAGAAGAAGAAGAAGAAGAAGAAGAAGAAGAAGAAGAAGAAGAAGAAGAAGAAGAAGAAGAAGAAGAAGAAGAAGAAGAAGAAGAAGAAGAAGAAGAAGAAGAAGAAGAAGAAGAAGAAGAAGAAGAAGAAGAAGAAGAAGAAGAAGAAGAAGAAGAAGAAGAAGAAGAAGAAGAAGAAGAAGAAGAAGAAGAAGAAGAAGAAGAAGAAGAAGAAGAAGAAGAAGAAGAAGAAGAAGAAGAAGAAGAAGAAGAAGAAGAAGAAGAAGAAGAAGAAGAAGAAGAAGAAGAAGAAGAAGAAGAAGAAGAAGAAGAAGAAGAAGAAGAAGAAGAAGAAGAAGAAGAAGAAGAAGAAGAAGAAGAAGAAGAAGAAGAAGAAGAAGAAGAAGGGACAAGAAAACCGCAGGGAGAAGAAAGTAGTAGGAGAAGAAGAAAGTTGCAGGGGAAGAAGAATCTCAATACCAAAAAACTAAGTTGCAAACTAGGGTTTTTGAATTATATAGGAGTGTAATTTTTGGTTCATAAAAACCGGTCGATTTTCTATTTCCGAACCGAACCAAACTGTAAACCAAATAAAATTATTATTTAGCCGATCGGTTTACTGCATATATTTAAAGTAAAACCAAAAACCGAAATTTTCGGTTCGATCGGTTTGGGTTTTTCGATTTATGCCGAAAATCCAGGCCTATTTATATATAACAATCGTGGCTAAAAATGCATAGAAAGGTAATGAAAATTTAATATAAAAAAAATACATAGAAAAGAAGTAGTGTTTTTTAAAAAGTCTCAAATCATATAAAACAAAAGGTTTCAAAAATATTAATCATCAAATAAATAAAGAACTAGAATTTCAAAAATATATTATATTTAAAAAAATCTATTATTTATTTAACTAAAATTTTAAAGCTTGTTTTTTGTTAAACCGTGTAAAGTTCCGAGTTTTTGGCCTATAATTTTATCTATTGTTTGTGGCCAGCCATTCAACATAATTACTTTTCTCATGTAGATTCGAACTAACCATTTCTTCTTTCGAAGAAATCATTAAACCAAAACTCACTTAATAAAATAAATGTTTTTATCAATTCTCTTTCGACAAATAAGATAACTAAGACATTAATCTCTCTAATAAAATATTTGAAAGAAGTGACATACTTGAAAATACATAAGGTTTTATCAATTTCAACTTGAAAAATAACAGCATACGCAATTGAAAGTATAAAGTCTGCAATATTCAATAATAAAAGAATATATTCCATATAATCTCTTAGATATAAACATATCGTTTTGAATATTTCCGAGAGTATATCTCTTATACTTGTATATATATTTGTGTAACTCTGAGATCAAGAGTCCAAAACAATCATCAGTGGTTGATCTCTACACAATATCTGAATATCGACCACACAAACAACTAAAAGCAAATATACTTATTTTTTTGTTAGAGGTGGAATTTGCATTCTAAAAATCGAGTTCGATCCAAAACAAAATCGATCCAATGATTCGAACATGTAATCTTGTACTATGGACAATTTTTGTCGGTTTCGAAAGAATTAAAAAAACGTTTCGAAACAACATTTATAAATATTAATATAACATTTATAACAAAGATTTCAAAAAATTTAACAAGTTAAAAATGTATAAAAAGAAAAATTATTGGCATCAAATAAAAATATGAAAATTAAAAAATAAATAGATTATTAAATATTTTGTTGTATTAACACTATATATAAACTAAGTTGCACTGTCTGATTAGAAAATAAAATTAAACATTTTTGTTTTTTTAATTAAATATAAGCATGTGTGCATTCTTCTCTTCTTGATCAAAGATGGGTGCATCTTCTCTTTGTTAAAAATTATGGCTCGAGAGATGGATTTTCCCTATCATTTGTTGATTAAAAATAGATAACAACTATATCCGGTGAAGCTGGAAATATCTTCTGTCTAGAGTCATAGTATCGGATTCCATTTTCCTATTTTTTAGTAACTTTTATTATATATATAAATTTTTGTCTCTAGTGTATCGAATTTTTTCTTCTTTCTGTAGTTTCCAACTCAGGTAAACTTCTCTGGAATTTAAATATCAAGACAACCGGTAACAAAAAAAATATTTAAAAAATCCAGTTATCTTTATAAACATGACAAGTGTCATAAAAATATCTTCATCTCTTGCACATCTTCACACTTTCTAAGACAACATAATGTCTGAAAAGATCCATAGACAGATAGCTCATTTTCATAATAGTTAAAACTGGAATTTTAGAACGTATTAGTAACCTAATTTCGGGTAGAAAAAGCTAAACTTGATTATTAAAGAAAACAAGAAGTTGATTTGTAATGTATATGGACCATATAACGTAGTATATTAAAAGAATATGTTAAATAAATAGAAATAAAAAAATGACTTTACCATTTTGACATTCTTTTAGTTGCCAGTCTTAGTTTTCTCATAACAAAAATTTTTGAAATTTTCTTTAGATGATTAGTTCCTAAAATAATGCTAAGTTTAGTTATCTTTGTATGCATATATCAAAGCTTTTAATCAATTGAGTATTCAGATTTCCATGACACTTCCTTATAGTTACTATATTTAGTACTCTCACGTGGGTCGGATCCACCCGCATGATCCACCCCGTATCGGGTTAAAGATTTTTTTATAATTTTTTTTTTACCCGTAAAACCCGCGAATTATTTTTTTTAAATATGTATCCGCCCCGCATTAATCTATCTAATTTTTGGGTGATCCGCGACCCGCTTTGTTTTTAAATTTTTTAAAAAATATTTAATTAAAATAAATTCAAATAATAATAAATCTAAAATTAATAATCAAATATATCGAAATTCGATTTTTAAAATATCAAATTACACAAAATTTAAATATCAAGTTTGGTATTAAATTGGTTTATGATTAAATTGATTTAAATTTTGATTAAATGATTTTGACTCAAAATTTGCGGATATCCACTAACCCTCAAAAAAATAAAACGAAATTCACATCCGTCTCGATCTACCAAAATTTAGACCCGCATCCACCCTGCATATGAAATTTTTTTTTCCTTCGATCCACACTTATCCTGCAGCGGGTCAAACGGGATGAAAACTGCGGGTAATGAACCAAATTGACAGGTCTAACTATATTATCAGTGTATGTCGTAACTCTATGCAGTAATTACTAACCATGACCGTATATGATAGATACTTTATTAACATTATGCATTTAACTCTATTATTTTTTTCGTAAAAAGAATAGTCGCGATTGTCGGCAACGGGTGGGCCCAATCGTCCGTGTCTAAAAAGTTTTGTGAATAATTCTTAAAACATTATGGGCTAAAAACACTTAGTATTCGTAATTGCCTAATAGCCTTTGGAAAGAAAATTCATAATTACCAATACTTTTCTTTTTGTGAAGATAGTAATTGTCTTATTTCTCTCATTTTTCTCAATGCTTCGGAATACTAAACACTCCTTGCCTATATAAGCAATATAAAATTGCGTTGAACATATTTTATGATCGTGATGGAGGATTATTAACATAAATCACATTGACCATTTTTATATTCTATAATCATGATACATACAACTATCCCCACACTTATTGTAAGGAGATGTCGAGATCCAATGATGAAAACAATTAAAATATTATCAGTGGTTAATGTTAACACGTGGTTCCTCCTGAAAAGTATACACCATAAAGTTTCCCTTCATGGCCGGTGACGATTCAGCTTCGAAAACGACGTCGTCGCATTTGGATGCAGAACGTTTGGAGCACGATTTGGAATTTTTTTTTTAATATCCCCTAACAAGGGACCCGATCCCAAGTGTGGGATTTTGTAACTTTGAATATTTCTTTCGGACACTTTTTAATATTTTCAAGTATTCACCAACTCTTCCCGTTTTTTCATTCTATTTTTTTTTAATAATTTTACATATTCATCCGAAATTATCTTGTTTGGATGCTGAATAACATACATTTTAATATCGTGAACACATCAAAGAAAAGCCATAGTTATAATCTTGAAAGTAATTTATGTTTGGGGATCTAGTTACGAAATTAACAAAGTTTAGGCTTAAAACGCAAACACGATTTATCTTTGTACGGTGGGTATTGTAATTTTGTTAAAATTACCAAAAGAATACGAGGACCCACGCGTCTCGAATTAATATTCAACAGCTCCACAAAGAAGCTATTAAAAGAAGCTTCCATCACGGATCAGATTCCCGAATTCTTCCTCTGACCACCGATCAATTTCTCCGATCTGCAGTTAGTATTTTGCTCTGGATCTTTTTACTTCCTCTTTAGTGAATCTCATCCATTTTTCTAAATCTTAATTTCTTAGTGCTTGTTATTGGGATTTGAAATCGTATGATTTATTAGTGGAACTCGCTTACTCTTTTTTTTTGTGTGTTTGTTTGTTTAGGATTCGTTATATATGTTGTTTCTCGATAATCAGCGATCGGGTTCATTTCTTTGCTTTTGTTGGGTTTCATCTATAATGTTGTGATTTGATGGTAGAGTTGAGTACTGTTGCTCTGATCCGATCTGTTTTTGAGTGAAAGAATCAGTGACTGTAATTTCACTAGTTTAAGTAGTTAAAGTACTTTCTGTTCGTTCCACTTTTGAAAACCACTGCGGAATTTTGACTACTTTTACATTTTGCGAATTTTGCTGTCTTTGATACCAGATCTTCGATGATTCCTGAATCTCGCTTTTTTCTGTTTGTTGGAAAGAAAAAAACTTTTGTCAAATGTGTGGTCTACAATTCTTATTGTTACAGGTGATAAAATGGCGCAGCATCTGTTGCACGGAACTTTGCATGCTACAATCTATGAAATTGATGCGCTCCATGGTGGTGGAATCCGACAAGGCTTCCTAGGAAAGGTATATATATGTATACCTTTGGTTTGTATATTGTCACAGACTCACATAAGTTCTTTTTTTATTTTATTTTTTGATTCCATAGTTATGAAGTTTTTTAAGGTCATTTTTGGGCATTTCCTTGAGAGAGTTTATACTTCTCTCTTGTCCGAGAAAAACAGATCTACGCGGGCACTCCAAGTTGATAAATTTATTTTTAATTTATCCTTAAGCTTCATGGATTATGATGCAATGCTTGTGGGATTTACCATCAAATATTTGTGGCAGACGTGATGTAGCATTGAGTAGAATTGCATCTTTGTCTTTGCCTATCGAGTTTTACTGGGATTGTTTTTGTTTATGTTTGTTCCGTCCTGATAACTTTTTATGTGGTTCAAATTAGGCTGTGGACCGATATGTTATGAAATGTGATGCATAGTTGTCCTGAAGTTATCTTTATTCTCTATTTTAACTTTCAGATGCTAGCAAATGTAGAAGAGACGATTGGTGTTGGCAAAGGAGAAACACAGCTATATGCGACAATTGATCTGCAAAAGGCTAGAGTTGGGAGAACCAGGAAGATAAAAAACGAACCTAAAAACCCAAAGTGGTATGAATCGTTTCATATTTACTGTGGCCACATGGCTTCTGATATCATTTTCACTGTTAAAGATGATAATCCCATTGGGGCCACCCTTATTGGAAGAGCCTACGTTCCTGTTGATGACGTCATTAATGGCGAGGAAGTGGATCGGTGGGTTGAGATCTTGGATAATGACAGAAACCCCATTCAGGGAGAATCAAAGATTCATGTGAAACTCCAATACTTTCATGTTGAGGAGGATCGTAACTGGAATATGGGTATCAAAAGTGCTAAATTCCCTGGAGTCCCATACACATTCTTCTCTCAGAGACAAGGCTGCAAAGTTTCTCTGTATCAAGATGCTCATATTCCCGAAAACTTTGTCCCTAGAATTCCTCTCGCAGGAGGAAAGAATTATGAACCTCAGAGGTGCTGGGAGGATATTTTCGATGCCATTTCCAATGCAAAACACTTGATCTACATTACTGGATGGTCTGTTTACACCGAGATTTCTTTAGTGAGGGACTCGAGGAGGCCAAAGCCAGGGGGAGATGTGACTGTTGGTGAGCTACTGAAGAAGAAGGCTAGTGAAGGCGTCAGGGTTCTTTTGCTTGTTTGGGATGACAGAACCTCTGTGGATGTACTGAAGAAGGATGGGCTCATGGCTACTCATGATGAAGAAACCGAGAATTATTTCAGGGGAAGCGATGTCCATTGTATCCTGTGCCCTCGTAACCCTGATGATGGTGGTAGCATAGTCCAAAACTTGCAGGTCTCTACTATGTTCACGCACCACCAGAAAATCGTTGTTGTGGACAGCGAGATGCCAAGCCAAGGAGGATCACAAATGAGGAGAATTATGAGTTTTGTTGGCGGTATTGATCTCTGTGATGGAAGATATGACACTCCATTCCACTCCTTGTTCAGGACATTGGACACAGTCCACCATGATGACTTCCATCAACCAAACTTTACCGGTGCTGCTATCACCAAAGGTGGTCCAAGGGAGCCTTGGCATGACATCCACTCTCGTCTTGAAGGTCCCATTGCTTGGGATGTCTTGTATAATTTCGAGCAGAGATGGAGCAAGCAGGGTGGGAAAGACATTCTGGTTAAGTTGAGAGATCTCGGTGATATTATTATCACCCCTTCTCCTGTTATGTTCCAAGAGGACCACGATGTGTGGAATGTCCAATTGTTTAGATCCATTGATGGTGGAGCTGCTGCTGGGTTTCCAGAGTCACCTGAAGCTGCTGCGGAAGCTGGGCTTGTAAGTGGGAAAGATAATATCATTGATAGGAGTATCCAAGATGCTTACATTCACGCTATCAGACGGGCCAAAGATTTCATCTACATTGAAAACCAGTACTTCCTTGGGAGCTCTTTTGCTTGGGCCGCCGATGGTATTACTCCTGAGGACATCAATGCGCTGCACTTAATCCCAAAAGAGTTATCTCTAAAGATCGTTAGCAAGATCGAGAAAGGAGAGAAGTTCAGGGTTTATGTTGTGGTTCCTATGTGGCCAGAAGGTCTCCCAGAGAGTGGATCAGTGCAAGCTATATTAGATTGGCAGAGGAGGACCATGGAGATGATGTACAAGGATGTTATTCAGGCCCTCAGGGCCCAAGGTCTAGAAGAGGATCCTAGAAACTACCTGACATTCTTCTGCCTCGGAAATCGTGAGGTTAAGAAAGATGGAGAGTATGAGCCTGCAGAAAGACCAGACCCTGACACAGACTACATGAGAGCGCAAGAAGCACGACGCTTCATGATTTACGTCCACACCAAAATGATGATCGGTAAGTTGACTTTTCGTTAGAGGAGTTTACGTAAGTGCATGTGACTAACTTGACGACCAATTTTGCAGTTGATGATGAATATATTATCATCGGGTCTGCTAACATCAACCAGAGGTCCATGGATGGTGCAAGAGACTCTGAAATTGCAATGGGAGGCTATCAACCACATCACTTGTCTCATAGACAACCAGCTCGTGGCCAGATCCATGGGTTCCGCATGTCACTGTGGTACGAACACCTGGGAATGCTCGATGAGACCTTCCTCGATCCCTCAAGCTTGGAATGTATTGAGAAAGTAAACCGCATTTCTGATAAGTATTGGGACCTTTACTCAAGTGAGTCACTCGAACATGACCTTCCCGGTCACTTGCTCCGCTACCCGATTGGTGTAGCCAGCGAAGGCGACATCACTGAGCTTCCAGGATTCGAATTCTTCCCAGACACAAAGGCCCGAATCCTGGGCGCCAAATCAGACTACATGCCTCCAATCCTCACAACCTAATTTCACTGATTATGCCTGGTAATGGTCTCTCTCTCTCTCTCTTTTTGAATAAGCTGTTGTGCCTTTAGAACTAATAAGTTAATCGTTGGTGTGATGATTCACCTTTTACCCCTCCCCCTTTGGTTTAAATTTCGGGCAATGACGTGGTGAGAATGTAGCTTTGTGGCATTGTGATATTTTATATTCTTCCTTTTACTGTAATGTACTGTTGAACTTATGAATCTATATTTGATCTTTCTTTTAATTTAATATCAGTGTCAACAACACAAAGCATTCGGATTCTGTAAGAATTAGTGTTTGGTTGGTCTCTCTTTGAACTTGTAACAAGTGAACTATCAAATCATACGATTTTTAGAACACTGATTGAGTTGGGAGTATTGTTGACAACTCGAAAGGTTAAAGATAAAACCAAATAGCTTTAATGATAGCAAAATAAATAAATACACGTCAAAAGGACTTCTTCTCGAATAGTTCATTCTAAATCTGGAAATTTCTTATTCCTAAAACATGTTAAAAACCTATTGGTTTAGTGACATTGGCAAGCTATGGTTTTTCGAATTCAACAGGACACGTGTATAGGTGAGCGCAAAAATGTCAGTGGTTGACATTCATCCAAGTTAATAGATTCATAAACTGAGACAAGCTTTCAATAATTCTCGTTCTTACACTTGCCGACTTGTGGCTTTCTTTTGAATATTTTAAAGATAAAAATAATATATTTTCAAGAAATAAATTTCTCCTGACAATAGAAGACACGAATGTTAGTTTTTTTGTTTAAAAACACATATTATATACCAAATTCCGAATTATATATTTTTATATCAGAAATAGCAGTCGTATATATATTGACAAAAACGTATTTTTAATTTAAAATTCGTTTATATATTAATTTCCTCTTTCCCACTAGGACATGTGAGTAACGAAGCACCAAATTCTAACTCGCACTCCTCTTCTTCCAACTTTTCTAGTTTTTCTATTTTTTTAATAAATATTAGTATTACCGAATTATATTTGTATAAATATAGGAGAGAGTCAAGAAAAGAGATCCAACCATAGAATTTCAACAGTTGTTAAGTTACAAGTCTGACCAAGTCTCTGCAAAAAACACACACACACACGTCTCTTCCCACAGCCAATCATCGATCGAAGCTCTGTTTCAGCTCAGCCCAGAATAAAAGACTCGATTTTTCTCTCTTTTTTCTTCCCGTTGGTTTTCTTGAGAATTTTCTTTCTAGGTATCTTCAAGGTAAAGAAACGTCACGCTCATGTATTGCATGTTGGGTTGTTCTAATGGCACCGTCGCTATCGCCGCCATGGTTTTCTCAAGCACAGCTCTGTTTCTCGCGATGAGTCGCCAATTCCATGGAAATCAAACCTCTAAGTTTCATGATCAGACTCAAGGACCAATCCTTCGTTCTTGTCTATTTTCAGGTACGTTCTTTTTCTCTCGTGTCGAATGTTTCTGAATGATTTTCCCGGAAAATAAGATTTTCTTGCGATGCAGAGGAAGCAAAGAAACAGAGGAAGAAGAGTAAGAAGAAAGTGCGCTTCGCGGAGAATGTGAAAAAGACTAAAGAGAACGGGAAAGAGTACCGAAGGATGGAATTAAGCCGGAGAACCGTACCGGATAGAGTGACTAAACAGGGAAAAACCGATTCAAATTGTAGAATCTCCACCATACCAGCGAATCGGATGGCTCTGTACAATGGTATTCTCAGAGATCGAGATCATAGAATTCAATGTTCATATTGACTTTGCTTCTTCACCGTATAATTCATAAAAAATAGGTTTGTAAATATTCAGTCTTATTTTTAAAAGAGAATATAATGAAAAGCTAATTGAGTATCTCGTTTTCATTTTCGAACTTATCATGAAAGAAAATGGTGCAGTTTCTTTTTGTTACGTTTGGGAAGAAGATGGTTTCTCTATGGCCTAACATTCTTTCCTCTGAAATTGATCAAATTTTGTTGGAAAAATTACTTCTTGGTTACTTTCACAATTCAGATTCATTCAATAAAACTGGCGAATTTGTGAAAAGAGATGAGGGAATGATAACAAACAAATGGTAACTAAACTAGTGTCGTTTGTCAATGAATTGAAATTTGAACATGTTACTCTTTAACTGATAGGTAAAAAATCCTAATTTGATTGGAATATTTCCACTCAATGGTCAAATTATCAAAATCCCTAAATAAAAATGAGAAATGGAATATATCCATCGTTGAGGAAAAATGGTGACGGCTTTGTCCAATACGAATACGAGCACGAGCTCTAAGCTCTTTCAACATACAATTCTTCCCTCGTTTAACCTTCATCGTCGTACTAGCTTCCTTCTCGCGACTCCTCGTCGTTTACGCTGCCTCGCCATTGTTGGTGGCCCTCCATCTCCTCCGAGTCCTGATCCGCCTCCGCCTCCGCCTGGGAACACCACTCAGCTTACGGGTTTGACTCTTTTGGCCCATATTACTTTATGCTGCACTTGAATTCTTTGCTGGTGTTATTGCTCGGAAGATTCAATTTTTTTCCTTGATGATGCATATGTGGTTTCCAGCATACCGAACCGGTTCTCTAGTGGGAATCAAAAACTGTAGAATCGTTTCGTTTGTGGTTAGTACTTGGTATTTACTCGTGCTGAGATCAACCATTGTTCACATGAAAAGTTCCAAAGCAGAAGATGATTCTATCCAGTTAACCTTCTATTCAAGTTCCATGGAACAAAAAGTTCACATTCTGTGACATTTTGGGGTTTTTGTTTAGGCAATTAGGATTGCAGAATCTCGTCCTTATGATCCAAAACAGCAGCTTTTACCTAGTGGGGATCTGCTCTTATGATGTGCATTAACTGTATGTTTAGTTGTTTAGCTATGTCAAGGTATATAAAAGAGAAAAAAGAAGTGAAAGAATGTGTGTGCTGTTCTGGCAATCATTCCATATGTTATGTTGAAGAGCTTAGGAATAATTGATACAGAACAAAGTAAGATGGTGGAAAAAGGTAAAATTGAAAACTCTTCTTCTCATGATAATCCTTATAAAACATATTCCCTCTGTTTCTTTGGATAGGTTTTGTGGGAGCTGTGACAAGGAATCAAGAACGCATAAAGATCTTCCTCGCAGTGCTATTTTGGATGTCACTCTTCTTCTGGGTTACAGTGACAGATGGGAGAGGTAAGGGCAAAGGCAAGAAGGGTTCGCGTTTCAAATAGTTTCCAAAAAAATTAAGAGGTTCCTCAACTACATACTGTAGATATAGAAACTGGTGTGTCCAGAGGATCAAATACCTGTAGAAATTCACCAAGTAAGCAAATATCGTTCATTGTTTCCTCTGACAATTTTGGCTATTTTGCTGGATATATGGAATGCAATTACCAATACATGTAAAGAAAGTAATGTCTCTTCTAGTCTTTAAAGACCTGACGAATGTAGAGTGGTGGGGGATTGTTAGTATAATTGCAAGTTATTTATGTTGATTAGGTGAGTCAAAGCCACATTAAAGATCAGCAGATGGTTTGAGTTTGGTCAAATCTTCATCTGAAAACCAAAAGATTGTGAAGGTATTTTTTTAGCAGAAGAAGATTCAAGAGCAAAAAAAAAAAGTTTAGCTTTGAGGGTAAAGTAAGAATCTAATGCAAAAGAAAGACCCACAACGTTAGTTTTTCTTATTTCCATGATTCAGTTTCAGGAGAATCTTTTATTTTCGCCTCAATGACTTCCGTTGATTCTTTCCTTTTGCATGGTTTCAGTGACAAAGGGTTTAGAATCTTCCTGTTATATGGAACAACATATATAAACTCTTCTTGTTCCCAATTTAGGACAAAAAAGAAGGAACTTGCTCTGTTTTCATAAACATCAATTATTTCAAATTATGGAATATTGTGTTTCTCGTCGAAAGTCTCCAACTTCACATAAGATAGTCTCTTCTTTCTTCATCTCGCTGCTCTTCGTCTTGTCTATCTTCTCTTCACAAACGGCCGTAGCATTCATTGGAACATACGGTGTAAACTATGGTCGCATAGCGGACAATCTCCCGTCTCCTTATGCGGTAGCGACTCTTCTTAAATCAGCAAAGATTAGAAACATCCGTATTTACGATGCTGATCACTCTGTCCTCACCGCGTTTCGTGGAACGGGGATTGAGATCATAGTTGGCTTAGGCAATGAGTTTCTTGCTGACATTAGTGTTGGAGAAGATCGAGCCATGAACTGGATTAAAGAAAACGTTGAGCCTTTCATACGAACCGGTACTAGAATTAGCGGTATCGCTGTGGGAAACGAGATTTTGGGTGCTACCACTATCGAGCTTTGGGAAGTACTTTTGCCTGCGGCTAAAAACGTTTATGCTGCTCTTCGCCGTGTCGGACTTCACACTGTCGTCGAGGTACATAACTGTTCTCGTTCATGGATTAACTATTCGATTACCACTTAAAATAAGTATCTATCAAAACTATGGGATTAAACATTTTACGTCTAATAATTTTTTTGGGTGGTAACAATTGTGATGAATTCTGAAATGTTATTTTACGTCTATTTTTTTCTCTCTAAAAAAGGTTATATTTTTATCCCTAAATTATATATTGATACAAAACAAAAATCCAAACTTTAGGTGTCGAGTCCACATTCGGAGGCGGTGTTTGCGAACTCGTATCCACCGTCGTCTTGCACGTTCAGGGACGATGTGGTGCCGTTTATGAAGCCACTGTTAGCATTTTTCTCGCAAATTGGGTCGGCGTTTTACATTAACGCTTACCCTTTTCTTGCTTATAAATCCGATCCGAGTCATATTGACCTCAACTATGCCATCTTTGAGCACACCAATGGCATCTACGACGCCAAAACTAAGCTTCGTTACGATAACATGTTCGACGCCATGGTCGATGCTTCTTATGTTGCTCTCGAGAAAGCTGGTTTCCCAAAAGTGCCGGTACGTAACTCTAAAGCACTTTGGTCGGTTTAAATATTTTTTTATCTTCGTGTGTTGCTAAAAATGCTATGTTTCCATAAAAACAACTATTCTTATCAAATATCTTATATTCTAACAGTATATACACTGTCATATAATTTGAACGTAAAGGCACACACAAACACAACAATGACAATTTTTTTTAGTTTCTGCTATATGTTAAACAATGTTTTATTTATAGAATAAACCACAAAAAAATTGGTGAGTATATCAATTTGTAATGGCATATTCTAAACTCAAATTAGTTTCTCTGTTTGCGTAAAAACAAACACATTTTTTAGTTTCTTATAAAGTTTGCAAAATGTAAACGTAGAGGCAACGCAAACGGAAGATCGATATAACTACGAAAAATGATTAAGGTTGTGGGTTCATTAATCTTAGAAAATATACATTGAATATAAAAGTAGATCGATACAAATGTAAACAGCAAGCACACATTCGAAATTCATAATTGATTAAATCATCATCTTATGGCGCGTAGGTGATTGTTTCGGAGACGGGATGGGCATCGAAAGGAGACGCAGACGAAGCCGGAGCGACGGTGAAAAACGCGAGAACTTATAATCGGAATCTTAGGAAACGGCTGAAGAAGAGGAAAGGAACACCATACAGACCAGACATGGAGGTAAAAGCTTACGTGTTTGCTCTCTTCAACGAGAATCTGAAACCAGGTCCCACTTCCGAAAGAAACTTTGGTCTTTTTAAACCCGACGGTAGTATTGCCTACGATGTTGGATTCACCGGACTCAAATACTCTTCTGCCACTCGGTGTCGTTTAGGGTCGTCCTTGAACGCTCTTCTTTTGGCTTCTGTTGTCGCGTCTCTTCTTCTTCATCGTTTGTTACCGTTGTCGTGAGAGTTGACGTTATTAGCCGTTGTCGTGGAGATTAGCCACATAAAATTCTTGATTTGTTTGTGATTAATTTAACTTTTAACTGTTAATATAAGAACTTCATACTTTATGTAATGTGCTTCTTCGAACGACATTGGACTTTTCTACATTTTTCTCTATGCATTTCATACAAAGTTTCCAAGGTTACAGTAAGGAAATATGGTCTGTGTATAGGTTTGAAGTTTTGGTTGGGACTGAATCACAGCCTATGTGATTTTAAAAAACTTGTGTGAGAATAATGGAAAACTTTTATATCAATCACATTTGATTTTGTTGAATATATATATTCCATGGTGGGTTTGGTATACATAATGGAAGGATATATGAACATACATATACGCATCTATAGATATTAATTTTGTATTTTACTATTACAAAAGCATGAAAGTGTGGATTACGCTAATGAAACAAATCTCGGGTGGTGGAGTAAGTCAAGAGTTTTCTTCTCTCTTTATCCGATTCCCATTTAATTTTGTTCATAAAATATTATTCAACCACTTTCTATTTATGTATTAATATATAAAAACACTTTGGGCACTCTCTGATTCATTTATCATCTGACACATAAATGGAACTACTAACGATATTTTGGCAGTGAACATGTGTAATGCACGTTACATGTTTACATAATAGTATTTGCATATTGTTAATTATATTATGTGATCTAATGTCTAATGAGTTGTTGTAACGTAAGCTTCTTCTTTTTTACAAACCGACGGATGGAACTAGATCTACCTAATTTTCAAGAAATTTTATAATACAATGTAATATGAATTCAAGATATCTCTAGCATAAACATAGAGTCAACAAATTTCCCTTGGAATTTTTATGTTTTTACACAAAGGATACAAACAGCCTCAAATGTCCAAATCCAACGATGTGAAAAAATAAAACCAAAGATTAGATTCGATTCGTTAAGCTGAACAAAGATTTGGCCGTGTAGGTGAGGTGAGAGAGCATTACTCCTCTGTAAAAGGATGCACCTGTTCATCACCAATCTCAACAGGATCATCACCGTTGATCTGGTCAAGCACGAGGACCAAACCCATCGCGAAAGCGCCGTCGAAACCAGGTTTAATGTGGAGAGTGAAGACGTCGCGGCCAAGCATCACGTTTGTTGACGCATCCACTTTGCGTTTGATCTCAGCCATAGTTCGCTTCTCTGTGTCGTATATGACGCAGCTTCGTTGCGAGAAGTCTCCTTCAATCGTGTACTCTTCTCCGGTTCCGTTGTAAACGTTTACTTCCATCGTGCACCGTCCGATTATCGACGATCTCCGGACACTAAAGATCGGTTTCTGACCCTCCGATCTCTCGCCCAGGAAACCTTCCCATCTCTGGTGCAGAGTCGGTCTCTGTTTCATCAAAACAAAAAAAACCAACTCCACGAGTTGACTCAGTATCATCTTTGAGCTAATTTACATTTAACTGAACAATGACAAGACGCATATAATTGACTCGGAACTAGGCTTAGATTAGATATTGCAGCTCAGAACAATTTCTTCAGATCTCCTTTTAGACAATAGTCTAGCAAAACCCTTTTGATCAAATCATCCATTTTTTTACCAATACAAAATAGTAAGATGTTTTCCAAGATTTTCAAGAATAGAAAACTTAAACCAGATGGATAACCGTCAATGAAATTCATTTACTAACTAAACCCATCTAATCAAAAATCCACCACAACAAGTAAAGCATCAAACTTTATTTTCTAACCACTGAGTCACCTTCACGAGTTAACTGTCCCAGCTCATTTCAAATAATTAAGAAAGAAACAGAGATTAGATAGCTGAGGGGCCGACTCAATTGATTACTAGTTGATTAGTTTACCTTTCGTCTAACAGTGAGGAGACACTTTCCGGTGGCGTCCATGAGGACAATCTCATCGTTATCTCTTGTGTCTGGTCCGTATGAATCTACCCTGAAGATAATCTCGCCGTTACAGCCATAGGCAGCGAAACCATCGCCGGTGTAGAAGAGAGAGGTCTTGCAGACGGTGAGTGATTTGTCTTCTCCGTAGAGATAAGCTTTGTCCACCACAACTCTTTCTCCCATCTTATTTTCCTCTTTTGGAGAGATCTCTTCAACTAATTCCATTTTATTTTCTTCTGTGTTGTGTGTATATGTGAGAGAGAGAGAGAGAGAGAGTTAGATTTTGTGGTTTGATTTAACGAATATTTATGAATGATATGGACACTGGACTCCTCTTTCCCATGCCTCTATTTATATAAGTAGTTTTAATATACTTAAAACACACGCGTTACGCGTATCTTTTTTAGCCTCTTTCCTTCAGTCTAAACTCTAAATCGTTATTGGCCAGAAATAAAAGTGTTATGTTTAATCTATTTTATTAAAAATAATACAACGCCGGTTTCTATATCCTACGAGTTGCGAAAAAAGAATGGCTAGGAATGTTCACTATAATTAGAAATTTTTAGAAATTACGACTAAAAAGTTTGGTCTGATTTGGCAAAATTTACCAAAATTTTTCGTAAAATATCTTTAAGTGAGGAGATTGCATGCAGTTTTGTTTAAATTTTTGGGTTATGTTTTACGATGACGAGCAAAATTTGTAACATATGATTTATAGTTAAAATAATTAGTAAAGAGCATTCACGGACACTTTATGACCATTTAATTATATAAATCAAAAAGATTGAAAAGGGCAGAATTCGAATATTTCGACAATAGTTATGTTCGTTTATTAGTCAAAATTTTTTACGGTTGTAGTTGTGGTTATGATAAAATTTTGTTCATTTATCTAGTTGCATTTAATCACATCGGTCAAACAATATATTATGTGTTACAATTTTTTTATTGCTGACTAAAACAAAACTGTGATTAAAAATATATGATTAACTACAATCCCAACCGCAAACAACATTTAAACAAATAACATATATTAGTGTTGTAATCGCCGGCAACAGAAAAACGAACAAAATCTACGCTAACAAAAAAAATCTAAATTTATATGTCTTGACTCTTGATATATTAATATGAGTTTTGAACTGAGATTTCTTCGGTTAATAAGAAAACATTTAATCATCTACCTAATTGATTAAGTTTGTAAATGAGTATCTTAACATTATTGTTGATAAAATGTTTTATGTAACTTTGAGAACAGACTCTTATTAACACACCTCAAACCCCTTTAAAATGCAGATCTTACCGTTTAAGAAGCTTTTCAAATAGTATAAAGTATGCAAAATGCATCATGCATATGAGAAACAAAAAAGAAATTGGAAGTTGATGATTGTGGATTTTTGTAAATTGAATTTTATACACCGTAGTGAGATCTATTTGTACGTCGATTTTCTTATAAGCGTTATGAAAAGTGAAACAACAAATGCCATCAATGTCCAAAATCGACGAGTCTAATTGAGTGAAAACACATACAAATCTTCATCTCTCGGTTCACATTTGCATTTGAATAACTACATTACACCGTCTTCTGAGTAATTAACTAATTATGGAAAAGAGTATATTAACTAATTATGGTAAATATGTATTACTATAAATTTTATAGTGTAATTACAATATATATGATTATGATTACTAAATATATTTGAAGCTAAAAAATATATTAACTAAGAGTTTACTTCCGTCAACTACACAAACTTATACTTATAAACTATGTTTGTTTCCACTTTTGGGGGGGTCTTAAACTACTTAAACTTACACAAACTTCAGAAATTCTTCTAATTGCAGAAATTCTTCTAATTGCAGAAATTCTATTAATGTTTATGCGTTAAATAGCTATTACATTTTGTTTTAATTCGAAAATCTGATTTTAATTTGGGTTTATTTTGATAATAAAACTAGATTTTCGAATTAGAACCATATTTAGTAGTTATTTAACGTGTAAACATTAACAAAATTTCTATAATAGGAATAATTTATGAAGTTTATGTAGTTTACGGAAGAAAAACACAATTTATGTAACTTAGAAAAGATCCAAAAAGTACATGTGAAAATAGGTTTATTCGCATAAATTCATGTAGTTGACGGAAGTAAACCCTATAATTTGAAGCTGAAAAATATATTAACTAATTATACCATATATTTTTATTTTATTATTTTTACAATTTTTTCTGCATATATGAATTTAATTTTTATTTTATTATTTCTGCAGAACCAAACTATGCATATAACTCTCAAAAAAGAGTTCATACGAAAATTTGAAAAATTTTTTAGATGAAGACCAATCTAAAATAATTATGAATTTTCAAATATCTCACGTTGGTAGAACGACCACCCATATTTACAAAATTCAATTTGTTTCTACTTATGATTTGCCGAATAATTTGAATGGTCTCAAATTTGTTTCTTTTGATGCTATTCATTAAGGCAAAAACAATCAAGATTTTCTTATTGGTGAGTTAGCGTATAATAAATTGTAAAATTTTGTTTTTCAAATCATAACTAAATTAGAAAATGTAATTTATAATTGAAATTGTTATTGTAGATGTTATTGGACAAATATAAATATTGGAGAAGTTAAAATTTAAATTAATAATATGAAATAAATAAAAAAAAAATCTGTGCACAGATAGTATCTAGTATATATGATTATGATTACTAAATATATTTGAAGCTAAAAAATATACGTATACGTACAATATAACAAAACAAGACAAACTGAACTAAACTGCAAACATAGCCAATAATTAGAATAATCATTTAACTACAAAAAAGATTGCATCGTCTCAAATTCTTTTTCGTTCGCGTCGTTGTTTAATTTAACACCACGCAAAATGTTCATTCAAACTAAAATATAATATTTCAGAAAAATACAAAATTGGCATATAGAAATGCCTAGAATATTTGTAAGATGCTTGAAACAAAAAACTTTCTTTCGTGCGCAAATTAAAAAAGTCAATATTTGATCAGCAACATGAATTATGGTCGGAATATTTCGACTACGACAAAGACAAATACACTTTTTTTCAATAAAAATTCCAGATAACAAGTATATTGTTTCTGAAATATTAAAATCATGATCATACTGAGTGAACCATGTCGACATTAGACATATCCACATCGAAACTTAAATTAGTAAATTTTAATTTTAAATTGACTTCTTAGGAAAACATTTTGAAACTCCTTTGCTATTATTTTTACTCTGTCTGATATCTTTTATATAAAAATGTCTAAATTGGATAAGATATATTGACTGTTAGGGTTTAATAATATACATTTATTATACTTTTTGAAACAATTATAGCTTTTTGGAAAACGATTCTAATTCGTCAACAAAATTATATCGAAATTCTAAATTTTTTCTAAAATATATGGTATAAGCCAATTTATTTTTGTTTAAAATGTTTGATATAGAAATCTATAAAATTTGATATATTATTATAAACCAAACCTGATGATCTAAGTATGACTAAATAATATTTATAAAAATTGGATTCAATTCGAAATGCATAATAGAAAAAAGACTTGTTAAAATTCCATAACTGACATGAACTATTATGTCTTTTATGTTTTCAATTACTAACTAGTTTAAGAATTATGTGATAGTTATCTAAGAAAGATATTGCCCCAAAGGGAATCATATCCTTCGATGCAATAAATATTTCGATATTCTCCATAATCTTGAATTAGGATCGTGTACAAATTAGTAATAGATACACCGGTAATGTATTTTTATGTGATAAACTAGCGAACATCATGTCGGTACAAAAAGTAAAGCCCAATAAAGAGGAAAAAATAAAATCAGTACTTGCTTAAACTTAAGTCAGGTGTCGTTTTCAAACCTTATATTTATTGTTTTCGTATGAATATTTTTAGCTAAAAAACATTTCCTACGTATTCCTTGGAAATCTCCGCCTCGTATCTCTTATATAAGCCGTCTCTCTAAATCCCGAAATGTCCTTCTCCGTTAACTGTAACGGTCATGTTAGACGCTGCAACCAAAACCGTCGTTCCTCTCCGTCGCAGATCTAATTCTCTCAACGGAAATCACACTAACGGGCTTCTACAAGAACACAGCCACCAACTCGGGTCCATAGATAGCCAAATGGAGAACACTGCGAAGAAAACCGAAAACGGCGGAGGAAAAGGAGGATGTAGAAGCACGGCGACGTTTATGAATTGGACGACGCGTGACGTTGTTTACGTGGCGAGATACCATTGGATACCGTGCTTGTTTGCGGTCGGAGTTCTGTTCTTCACGGCCGTGGAATACACGCTGCAGATGGTTCCCCCGAATTCTCAGCCGTTCGATATTGGGTTTGTGGCCACGCGCTCTCTGCATTGCGTTTTGGCTTCTTCTCCGGATCTTAACACCCTTTTAGCTGCTCTAAACACGGTATGTCGTAGGAATTAATTTAGGTAGAAAAATGATTTTCCACGATTCATTACGTCTCACCTAATATTTTGTTTTTTTCTTTGCAAATTTATTATATGGACTTAGTCAAATAAAAAATGGTGGGGTTGTGATGGAAACAAATCCCAGATCTCAAGAGTGAGAAAAGGGCAAATACGGAATAGTAGTATTAAAATGGTCTTAATCGATAACCTATGGATGAGAATGAATTTAATGTTGTTTAGCGTTAATATTCATTTTAACAACTGTTTTTTGTTGTCTATTTCTTTATAACAAAGTACAGTGTGATATTAAATCGCTTTTAACTTTAAAACGCAATCGACCTGGATGACATGCAAGTACAAGGAGATTGGTTTATATATTATATATTTGAGTTTTGAAAGAAATATATAAATAATATATACTGTATGTAAAAAAATGGTGGGGACAGGTGTTCGTAGCGATGCAAACAACATATATATTATGGACATGGTTGATGGAAGGACGACCACGAGCGACTATCTCGGCTTGTTTCATGTTCACTTGTCGCGGCATTCTCGGTTACTCTACTCAGCTCCCTCTCCCTCAGGTTCTCTCTCTCTCTCTCTCTCTAAAATATATATGAAATGTGTATATGTATTTCATAAATATAACTATAATTTAGTGATGTTCTACCAAATTAGATGTAATGTCTAATTGTTGATCGATCAAATATCCAATCCTGGTCTGGAAAATAGCTAAAAAATAATAATAACTAAGATACAAAAAATAAAAAATAATTTCACAATATATCTACATTTTAAATAATACTCCATTATATAGACATATATATTCAAGAATATCACATTTCTTAAGTTTTTCATATATCCTCATTAGTTTTTATTTACAAAAATATTACATATAAATCATCCACTCATTCACGTTTTACGGTTCTATTCTAGTCATTCATTTGTATCTTTCACTTTTTTTCCGTGATATATGTAACATCAATATGTCTGTTACTGTTGAAGAAAAAATGATTGAAGTTATTTTATATGAATCTCTTAACAGGAATTTTTAGGATCAGGAGTGGATTTTCCAGTGGGAAATGTCTCCTTCTTCCTCTTCTTCTCAGGCCACGTCGCCGGCTCGATGATCGCAGTGTTGGACATGAGGAGAATGCAGAGGTTGAGACTTGCGATGGTTTTTGACATCCTCAATGTATTACAATCGATCAGGCTACTCGGGACAAGAGGCCATTACACGATCGATCTTGCCGCTGGAGTTGGCGCTGGGATTCTCTTTGACTCATTGGCCGGTAAGTACGAAGAGATTATGAGCAAGAGACACCTACCTCCTGGTTTTAGTTTGATCTCTAAGGACTCTTTAGTCAATTAACTTCGTTCTCTATCAAAATGTTTTGTTGAATTAAATTTATTTTCTTTTAAAAGGTTATAATCTAATACGATCGAGTTTGTGGTTGTGAAGTTACCTTTGTTTTTTTTTTGTGATTTTTAATCGTCGTGAATTAGGTCTTCGTAACTACAAGTCTGCTTAAGACTGTTTCATCCAATCCAATGTAAAGCATTGTAGGAGATTCCATTAAAAAAAATCATAGCATATACCATATAAAATTGGTTGAAATGGGTTTCGTATGAGGTTATATATAGAGACAGGTACATCTATCTATAGTTTGGCCTTTGGGGAAAGCAATAGATCAGAATTTATTTATTTTGTTTTTGTTTCTGTTGGGGAATTCTTCAATAATATATACTAGTTTTAAAACTTTTTAGTTCAACTAATATACATTACAACAACAAGTGACATAGGTCGTATTCACTTACCACTTATGTACATACATACTTAACCTCAAATGACATGAAGTTAACCGCAAGCTAAACTTTTGATGTAATTGCTGGACTTCATCTCGTGACTGAGTAGTACGATGAAACTAGGTTTTTGATTGATAGTCTACACGTTGTTAAATGAAACATTTCTTTTCAGTGGAATGGGCTCAAATAAAAAACACAGGCCTATTTGGGGAGTCTAATTTCAAGCCCAACTTATGATATTCAGAACTGTAATTCAACAATTATTGGGGCGGTATGATAAGTTTCCAAGAACAACAAGGGCTTTCCAATAAATAACACAGAAAATTTGAAGAGAAGGTCCGTGTTTTAGTTCACGCCCCAAATTGGCAATCCAAAGCCCTCGATTATCTTATCCTCTCTCTCTAGCCGCAATGTAAAGATCAGATCGTGCACGTCTTTTGTCATCACAAGCACACGAAAAGACCGACCCTAATATATATATACGCATATGTAGTGTATATATGTATGTAAATGTAGGGTTTAAGCTTTTTCTTCTCTTCTTCTCTCGGCTATCATATCGATTATGGCCTCTCTATTGACGTCTCCTTTAACAAAGACCAAGCCCTTTTACCTCTCTTCATCATTAACGCGTTCTCCGCGAACTCTAAACACATCACCGTCATTGTATTTCACCGGAATTTCTTTCAACCACTACCAAAAGCTCGCCCCTTTCAGGCCTCGTAGTCTCGTCGCCGCATTCTCTGAAGAGGGTCCGAAGAGAGATGTCACCGCAGCTGCAGCCGCGGAGGCGGGAGATTACAGAAGGATAATGCTCTCTGATGTGTTGGTGAAGAAGAAGGAAAAGGTCTTCTGGTGGGAGAGAAATTGGAAACCGATGGATTTTGGAGCTGTCGCTGTGGTTTTGTCGATGCATTTGCTTAGCCTGTTGGCTCCGTTTCAATTCAATTGGAGAGCTGTTTCGGTCGCTTTTGGGCTTTATATCGTCACAGGTCTTCTGGGTATTACTCTGTCTTTCCATAGAAATCTCTCTCACAAAAGCTTCAAGCTTCCCAAGTGGCTTGAGTACTTGTTCGCTTATTTTGGAGCACAAGCTCTTCAGGTGATTTGATGATGATGATGCAGCTGTCTCTATATACGTTTTCGTACTTTGAATGTGTAAAGCTGAATAATTTGCCCAAGTTGTGCAATTGATTTTGTGTTGTGTTATTTCTTCAGGGAAACCCAATTGATTGGGTGAGTACACATAGATACCATCATCAGTTCTGTGATTCAGACAGAGACCCTCATAGCCCACTTGATGGATTTTGGTTCAGTCACATGAATTGGATGTTTGATACCAATACAATCACCCAAAGGGTAACGATTTGTGTTTTTTTCCTTCTCATATTAAGATTTGTCTGAAAAATGATTTCGTTTTGTTTGTTTGTTTCCAGGGCTAAAAAAATTTGGTTTTGTTTTTGGTGTTTCAAGTGTGGAGAGCCTAATAATGTTGGGGATTTGGAGAAGCAGCCATTTTATCAATTCCTTCGAACCACCTACATTTTGCATCCGCTGGCTCTAGCATTTGCTCTATATGCGATTGGCGGTTTTCCCTTTATCATTTGGGGAATGGTATGTTAACGAGCCTAACCATGCATTTCGGATCTATCACTTTCAATTCTAGAACTAGATATAGGGCTATGATGTGTTTTAGGTCCCGCGAAGAAACATAAATCCACAAAAAAATACTGTGTAGCTATCAATTTTCTGGGCCAAATCTCCTCACCTGATTTCCCTTGACAACTTGCGTTTTCTTGTCATTTAGTGCAACTTAGATTATTGACCTTAGGCACACAAGTTTTGTTAGTTGAACAAAGCCAGAACCAGAAGTAAATATCTTATCTTTCTTGTAAGAAAGATAGTTGGCTCATGCTCTTCTCGTGATTGGAGATTAAAAATTTTGGTTGTGTTTAGAAATAAACAAAATTTTAGATGCTAAAAAGTGAAATTGCATTGACAGTTTTAGCAAATTCCCAAACGGCACGAAAGGAGGAAAAAATGCAGAAAAAACCAGATTTTTTTTCCATTTTATTTTTCCTACCATTAAGTCTCGCCCCATGGATGTGTAATCTTTGTAGTTTTTGGGTACTCTGCAGGGTGTAAGAATAGTATGGGTATATCATATAACTTGGCTAGTGAACTCAGCTTGTCATGTATGGGGTTCACAAGCATGGAACACTGGCGATTTGTCAAAGAACAACTGGTAAAATTCATCATTCATCACTTCTTAATAACTCGATCCATTGAAGAGTATCTTTATATAGAATTGTACTTAAAAGAAACTCTGAATTTGTAATCTTTCAGGTGGGTAGCAGCTCTAGCATTTGGAGAAGGATGGCACAACAATCACCATGCTTTTGAGTTCTCAGCTCGACACGGCCTAGAATGGTGGCAATTTGATATGACTTGGTATGTTGTTAGATTTCTCCAAGCCATTGGTTTAGCAACTGACGTTAAGCTTCCATCAGAAGCTCAGAAGCAAAGAATGGCATTGACCAGTGACTGAGTCGCTATGCAGATTTAAAATTGGGTTTTTTTTTGTGTTTACACAAAGGTATATATACTCTGTGCAAGAGACTCTAACACAAACTGATTATGAATTTTAAAATATCTATAGTTACATCCATACGAAAGGAAAAACGATTAAAGAAAAGAAATTCATGGTCTGTTTGGCCATGGCGTCCATGGCAATTCTAAGTACTCAACTGGTTTGAGTTTTGGAAAAACGGTTTTGAAATCCCATTCAAATCCTCTAAACACGATTCCCTTAGGGGTTGCCTCGTGGGCACAGGACGATTTAGGGCACATCTCAGCGTCAAGATAGGTGTTTTGGATAATGAGTGTGGCTGTGCCTAAGACGGACCTGAAATGGCAGATGTGAATCGCAGGTATCTTGTATTCGCCTTTTATGAGGATGATTGGGAATGAGAATTGGATTCCTGGTTTTGTAGATCGGTGCCAACCGTAGTCTTTGCGTTTAGACTGACATCGATAGACCATTTCCGAGCGGATTAGTCCGGTCATTGCGTTACGGATTGTTATGTTCATGTTTACGTAATCTGGTTCCTTGAGAGCCACGGTGTCGGAAGAGATCATGATTACTTGTACCACAAGAGACCATCGAGCTAGGGTTCTGAAGATGTTGTTGTTAAGATTCATTCTTGTCTTTTGTCTTTTCTTTTTTAGTCCTCGATCATTCGTGTCGTGTCTCTCTCTATCTCACAAAAATATATGTCACGAACAAACGGTTTTTTTTTTGTATGTCGCGAACAAACAAGTGGTTACATATGCTATAAATGAGAGATTTATTTTTTACTCAACCTAACAGAAATGTTCATGTTTAAGCTGTATAGCTTTATTAGTCTGTACAGGTTTTTTGTGGACCTTTCTCCAGCAGTCTCGGCCCAGATTAAGCTCCATATTAAAAAAAAGTATTTAATTATATAATTTCAAAATAAAACATTACTTATTTTTTACGCAAAATGGATTTAATTAATAACAAAACGAACTGTATAATACAAACAGTCAAAACAAACAAAATTCAACTAGTTTTGTTTTGAAAATTGAAAACAACATTTATGATTAAAAAAAAGGTTTAAATATCATTTTATAACCATGAGCTGCCATTGGAGTTCGTAGGTGAATGAATCCAAATGCTTTATTAAATATTAGTTTACTAATCAAGACTTAATCATGAGTTACATTATATAGCTGGAGGGGAATAAAAACACATCAGATTTGGGGAGACAACCTTTGTTATAGGTTGCTCATTTAGTCAACTTAGATGGTGCTAACAGAACAAGATCGGGAAAATTCAGTTTGCGCAAGACAATAAGATAATTCATCTAAAAGTAAAAAAAGAGGTGAAACTATAAGAGAATGGCAATGGCATGTCAATTGTAGTTCGGCTCTCCACACCGAGATATCTGATGAACTCAGTTTGGGAAAAACGAGCTTGGAACGAACACACTTGACTTCTCCAAAAACAATTGGTACGTTACGTACTCTCTCTACATATCTACAAACCTTGAAATCTAAGTAACTGTTGGGAGAGGAACACTCTAGCGATAGCAATAGACATCAAAAGAACCATTTAGTAAAACACTGGAATTATTAGAAGACACTGATGCTTCACCTTTCACCTACGACAAATGAATAAGACGATATACATATATGTATAACCTACAAGCGCGGAGCTCTCCTCTCAAAGTGTATAATAATGACTTGGGAGGCTGCATTGTGCGAGCTTTGGTGAATACACCTCATCTCTGCTTTTGGTCCGACCCAGGTACCGAAGGGAGGCTCGGTCCTGCACTGTTTTCTGGTGGTGGGGACATTCCCCACTTCCCTTCTTGTCCTGGTGGTTCAATGACGTAGACCCCACCATCCGTGAGACCAACTGAAAATTGGCTTGGTTCAGATGGATGGGCTGTGATGGTGGCTGGATATACTCTCGAGCTGTTTTGGGATAGGAACCAGATGTTGTTTGTGTTGGTCATGATGCTGCCAAAAGTTGAAGTAAAGAAGAGAAATCTTACCTCGGGTTTGAAGGCAAATATGAACTGGGACCAATGCGGCATTTCAGTTGCAATGTTGCTGTAAAGATATTCACACTTCCATCGTCAAAGGCTGCATAAATTGACTGACTATCACATGAGTATACAGCATCTGTGACTGAACTACTTGACTCCTTCGGTATCCACTGAATTAAGAGAAAAAAATATCAGATCAAGTCTAGAAGGACGTTGAGTAAACATTTAATGCAAACCTTTTACAGACATGGATGAAACAATGTAGCAACAAACCTGCTTCATGCTCTCTAACTTCGAAGCATCGTATATAGCTAACTGGCTGGCATGGATAACAAGAACATGTGTCTGATCTTGATGGAACTGAACGCGTGTATGAGCAACTGGGTTTGGCGAATGCCCGCTTGGAACTTGTATCTGTTTGCTAGCTTGTTTTTCCCATCCATCCATGCTCCACACGCATAGCTGTACAGATACAACAAAAATGTGCAAAACAGATAAGAGCCGCAGACAAACGCAGTAGCAAGATCTTTAACTGAACATAACTGGAACCGATTAATATAATACTAGCCAATGTTGCAAATGAGCATACCTGAGAATCAGCACCAGAGGAAACAAGAACATTTAGAACGTTTGAGAATGCTAAACCAGTCACTCTCTTCTGATGACCATTCAATTTACTTTTAACCTGCATGCATCATTGCCATCCAAACGCTGTTGTGAATATTTGTTTCTACGAGAAACCAAAAAAAGGCTTTTAAGACTTTCAATTGACTCACGATACCTCATCCACTCTGACATTGTAAATTTGGATAGACGAGTCATCCATTCCTATAGCTATAATGTTATTGTCTTGAGGATGGAAGGCGAGGGAAGTTGCTGCTGGCGGAGGCGCCATAAATGTCGTCATCGTCTGCAAAATAAACAAAGAAATATAAATGAGTGCACTCAACACTTACAGCAGAGTGATAAATAGGCGCGACTCGACCATGGAGGTACCTTAAAAGTCATCATGTTGAACAAGGAAATTTTTGCTCCTGAGGCTGACATGACATAAGAATCATTCTTTGAGAGTGCAAAGCATGGAACGACATCTTCTTTATTTCCATCACGTGTATCATTTGTCATTAAAACTCCACTAGATGGCTGCCAAAGCTGTGGTGGGACATTGCTGCTTGCCTACCAAGTAAATATAAGAAGCTATAACTATGACTACCGAAATCACCACTAAATGTTCTATAACAAGGGATATGATGTACCTTTCCAAAAAGATTTCGCTCACTCTTTTGCCATTTCCATAGTTTATGTACAGCATTTTCTGCTAATGCCAATATAGCACCTCCAGAATTTGTATATATTAACTTCACAACCTGCATCGAGAAACAGGAAGACATCATGACAAGTTAAGTAGAGAGAGTGCATACAAAGGATTCCAATAATAACTTTTATGCAATTGTAAGAGAAGAGACATAGCTGTTATGGGTGGGTAGGAATTGACCCACAATATCTGGAAGGAAAGGTCTGCAACACATCCTTGTTCGAAAAATAAATAGAAAATGAAAACATGTTTGTAAAGATTGGATACATACTCTTGTTGGTAGTAGGCTGTCAGGAAGCCGCAGAGTATGAAGCTGGGAACTTTCGCTGATCTCTGTCAGCTTCCAAATCTTTGATTTCTCTGCCTCATCGGGGAATGGTTTGATATCTAGCAGACTTCGATTATCTCCATTCTGAAACCAAAAGATTGTGAACAAACTTAGCAGAATTCAGGAAAGTGCCAGTGTTTTCCTTCAAGGCGTTTGCATGACTAACAGTACACTTTGATCTCTGTCAACATCACTAGAGAAACAAAGTGGACATTTTGAATTGTCAACTATCTCCAATGATTTAATATGTAGATATCTAACCGAACAAAATATCTTGACATTTTACAGGTTTACCAATCCAGTAACAGATGCCACTTGTCCACTTCTTTCGGCCATTGACAAACTCATTCCAGTGCTTGAACTTGGAGTGCCAAATGTGCCAGCAATAGGACCCTAAGAACATAATGATGCATTCAACTTGTTTTTCTGCAATAGCACCCATATAGAGAAGAATTACATAAAATATGATAATAAGTTTCTACCTTTGTGACTGACCCAGGAGCCGCTCTAGAGCTTTCAGGGCCACGGTTTGGCATGGAGTGTAAAATACTTGAACCTTCAGCATTCGCTAGTATCTTAATTCCATTCTCAGTAGTTGAGACAGCCAACAGAGTTCCTTCTCTATTGATCCTTAAGCAAGGGGAAGACTGATAATTTTACGTTAGCAACCATTTCTTTTAAAGCTTACAGCAATTGAGATCAAAATAGACCATTACCGGCAATCCCCCTTCTGCATTGGTTGTAGTCAAGAGATCAACACTATCCATATCCCAAAATTTGACTTGAAACTCATCACCAGCTACTAAAAATTTATTTTTCAAGGTGTCAAACTGCACTATTCCCACAGATCGTTTCCCCAGTCCAAGGTAAGTTCGCTTCACAGCTCCTTCGCTTTCATTCCATTCAACAATAAATGATTCCCCCTCCTTACTAGTACCGCAAGAAAATAATCTACAAGAAACAAGATTAGAGATATGAGCAAAAGATGGTTTGGATAAGTATAACATAACAAGAATAACAGGGAATTATTTTACCTAGTTCCATCAGCACAATATGCCATTGCCGTGCAAGATCGACCAGGTGCATCATAATCCACTCTAGAACCCATGTTGTCATATAACCAAGCCTTTATTTTCCCATCAACAGCAGTTGAGAATATGAACTGACAGAAATAAAAATCCCAACAATCTCAAGGGCCAAAGAGAGCAAAAGCGACAATTGCACACACTCTAAAGATGTGGAGCATTAAACATAAAACAATAGCTCAAATCACCAATTCCCTATATAGCAAGCACAAATAAATTATCAGAAGAACACGAGTTCCAAGCTTAACCTTTGTAAATAGAATCTGTTATAGATGCTTCTATTAGTATAGGTCCATGAATTTTTCTGCTAATAATTAAGCTTGGAACAAGATGGAATTACAGGAAATTAGGAATTCTAGTTGAGCAGCAAACTCCAAATTAACACTCGGCAAAAGACGATTTCATCTTATGGAATGCCCTAACACAAAGAGCAAGAGACACTTTATGCACATTACACTACCTGAATATTCTCTTTCTGGTGTGGGCACACGGAATAAACAGGTGCCTCATGGCCTTCAAATGTGTGCAATTTATTTCCAGTAACAGCATCCCAGACCTGTATAGAAATTATTATATAATCAGGATGGTCTCATTATCAAACTCTGAATACATATGCCAGGATTCGAACCTTGATTGTCTTGTCTTCTCCACAAGTCACAAAACACAATTGCTGATTTGGTTGGGAGAAAGCAAGATCGTTGACATTCCCAGCATGAGCATCAATCTATAACGGCAACAATAAGCAACATCAGCGTATTAGAAATTCAGCTACTTCAAAGATCCAAGAATGCTGTTCCGTGATAAAAACAAATAAGGACCCAAACGAGTAAAAACAATATTATCAAAATCCTACAGACGAGAATTTTTTTTTATAAAAGTTCATGAACTATAAACTATAAACTATACTAGTGAATAGATCGATGCCTGTGTAATCCATATATAACAATGAATATCACAAAAACATAAGCGGAATGGTAACCTACCAAGACACATGGTGGTGCAAAATCACATCAATATAAAGTTGAAAGTAAGAGACAAACCTCTAGATGATTCCGTAAATCATCTCCACCATGATATGAATATATATGCACAATGTGCTTGGAATATGCGACACCTGGAATAGGAAGTACACATTACGAGCACTTGATTTACCATAGAAATTATATTCCGACGAGCCCTAAACCCAGGGGGACACAAAAATACCTGTCACAACAATACGACCAAAAGATCATAGAATGGCTTACCCAAAAGACCTCCATCAGGACTCCAAACAACTCGGTTTACTGCTGCAGTGTACTCGCTAGCAAGTGAAGCCTAATACACACAAATGAGAACAGACAGTAGGCCAGCAAAAGGAAAAGATGTCCCTCATATAGTAAATGGCCATAGTGAAAGCTCAATGAGTTATCTCAGATAATTAGCTATTAACCTAAGTTTGTTCCTCGCAAGAAAAAAGAGAGTTTTATCTAACTAACAAAAATACTCCCACTATATATCTTTAATTGTTACAATACACAAAAAAAGATGAGCTATACCTGAAGATTCACAGTGCAAACAGCAAGATCCCAAACTTTAAAGCTTCTGGAAACAAGCTTCTCCCTGCTACCAACCTCCCATATTGTGATATCACCAAGATTGGTGCCAACTAGGAAACAAATGTAAATCCAACATAAAACAAGATGAAGTAAGCAGATTGTACTATGAAGATAAAAATTTGTGTTGTCTGATACGAATTTTGCAGGTAACGCTGATAGAAGCAGAAAAAAAATCAGAAGAATGATGCATGCTTCGGTGGAGAATACCAACCAAGAAGCATAGTTTGCTGTACTGGATGAAAATCCATACTCTTGACGGCAGAACCCTGACTCAAAACCCTGCTAACGTTTCTGGGTAATTCATCAGTAGAATTAGTTGCATGAGCATGGCTTTGCCCTGGATATGTGACTGGCAAAACATTGACTGGAAGATTACTAACCTGCAAATAGTTAAAAAATAACTGTGACTTCTAAGTTACCAGAGATGAGAACTTAAGCCAAACAAATAAGCACCCGTTAATACCCCGTCTGAAATACCAAAAGGTCTGGGTCTCTTCAATACACTTTCAGAATCTGCAGACTGATAATCCATGCCTAGGCTATTAGTTGGAGGAGTCCTGGGACGCTTCAGCATCGACACTGTGAGGAAATTACAAATAGCAGGTTAAAAAGAGATATCTATTGGCACGTAGAATAAAACACAAATGGATCTCCACAGTTTGAGCTCCAAAAATTGGCAATAAAGACAAAAATTCAGAAAATGACACTTCAAGGCTACTGGACATTAAAAGTTTTGTTTCTCTATAAGTTATCTATAAACAAGAATATTGTGAACATACTCTCTCTATTATTCACCATAGGCGAGTTTACCACTACAACTCAGGAAAACGTGACTCGGGAGATATATTCAAATCATTTTCATGCAGTTCGGGGAGGCAAAGCAGCACAGATAACCACTCAACTGGTGGAGATCTAAATCAGGGATAGTACTTCAAATAATCACACAACTAATACTTTAGGGAAATAAATCTCCACCACAAATAAATAAGAAAAAGTTAGCCATGAAAACATTACCAGCACTGCTGGGGGCACCTAAGCCGATAGGCCCAGCAGAAATAGTAGGGTGTTGTACAGATGGATTAGGCATCCATCCTGCAAGAGACGTTGTAAGAGGAGCAGGTGTTGACTGAAATGGCTGAACCAAGAGATATGCATATAGACTAAGAAGTTAAATTCCTGTGCTAAAATTAATTAAAAACAAGCAGCTTTAATCTTAGAACAACTTACACCGTGAGCACCTAATGGCGGGAAGCCTCCGACTTTAGGGACTGAACCCATTAAATGATTAGTTGTTGAGGAAGGAGCGTGTGCACCATTTGGATGCCCACAAGTATGGTCAATAAAGAGTGTTTTTATATCCGGGTTAGACCTAGGATTCTTGCAGAGCTGATGCTGCCAGTTTAGACTACAATTTAGCAGAAGCATCTTCAGTTAGTTGTTCCATTAAAAGAAGAAAAAAAGAAAAAAATAGGAGAGAAGCAATAAAAAATAAACATGTACCATAGGTTAAACACACCTTTGATTTATCAAGGTTCTCAATCTTGAATTCTTCAAACTGGGAAACTGAAGCTTATCCCGGAAGAGAGGATTTGCCTCAATTAGTTTTTTAAGTTCGCCCAGCATTATACCTCTTGCAGACTTGGTATCACCATACTTGGAAAGCTGCTCATTTTCCCTTTCAAAGTTACAAGTAAATGGATTGTTAAGTTTTCATCAACATCATAAGAGCATGCTTTTTAATAATCCAGTGGTCAACCAAACCACTTATCAAATCAAGAATGAGAAGCAGTAACATTTTGATTGAAATTTCTTTCTTCCATGCTTCAGTTCGAACAAACATTATACAAGGGTTAAGGAAGTAAAGACTCTACCTGAAATTTGTTAATGTTAAGAGCATGGTGATCTCCTTAAAAAGCTCTTCATTGAATGTCGAGAACACTTTTAGCTCCTTAACAAGAATTTCAACGGCCTTTGCATGATCTTTCCTGTGATAACAAAGACGAAACAGATGAATATATATATGTATATATATATATATAAATACAGGAGCTCTGAATCCCCCATCTGAGGGACTCCATAACACAGTTTGAATATTGGCATCAAAATAGCAAACACAGAAAGCTTACTTGTCCAGTGCTTCAAGGTATTTCTGCTTTCGAATCTCAAAAAATATTTTCATCGAGTATCTATTATCATCTACTTTAGTGAAACCAGAAAGGTACTTCTCTACATCGTCCCATTCACCAGCTGTTACACTGTCTTCAAAATACCTCATGTTGAAGAAAAATCCAGACTCCTTCTCCAGCCTATCACCACACAAGTCTCAGAAATCGACATAAACCAGCCAAGAAAACAAACTAGACAAACAACACTCAACCAAATCTATTTAGAAATGAAGACAAAAAGTTTCAAAAACTCTCCTACCATTAAAAAAAAAAGTCGAAACTTGACGAAACAAATTCAACTGATAATGCTAAAGTAAAATCAAATATCAAAATACAGGAGAAATTAGTTATCTCAGCGTACAAACTTTACTCTAATCCCGAACAACCAAACAAAGCAGTTACCATTAAAACAATGAAGTTTCAGGGTAAATAGAAAAAGGGTTAACCTGTGTACAGTATCTTTGAATTTCTCTTCGTCCAGAAACTGGAGTATCAAAAACACGAGTTCTCGGCTGAGTGACGACATATCTTCTCTCCAAAAGCAACAGATCGATCACAACAACACTCATGAAGCACTTAAACACAAATACCCAAGACTTAGGGTTTTAAACATTCTCCTAATAAAGCAAAATGATTTAAGAAAAACAGATCTAAGAAAGAGAAAACCGAAACACAACCAGTCCAACTGAAAGGCGAATCCCAAGGTGCGAGATGCGCACGTGCGAGAATATACGAGAGGCCCTCGCAAAAAAATGTAGACAGAGTTTTGAATTGACTTTGGAGAAGGAGAGAAACGAAACAGAGAGACTTTGAGAGCAAAGAGAGAGAGAGAGAGAGAGAGACGTGGCGCTATTTATGAGGACAATTTCTGATGCTGTCTCGTTTTCGGAGTTTCGTTTTTTTTGGATTTATTATTTTTTATATTTTTTTATTGTGTGGCTGTTTGTACTTTAGTCTTTAAAAGGAAGCATATATGAATTTACTAAAAGGATTAACGACAAAAATGAAATATTAATCTGCAATTTTTTTTACTTTAATTGTTATAGTTATGTATTAATATAGTTCGTTTCTTTCTTTCTTTCTTTATTTATTTTTCAAACGAAACATTAAATAAGAGTATCTCACATTGGCTTATTTCTCTGTTAATGTGTTGAATTTAGTATTATGATATATTATCAATTTATGAAATCGAGTCATCAACTAAATCACAATGATATTCGTGGATTGGTATGAAACAAGAGAAATTTAAAGGTGCTGCTCAGTTATGCTTTTTGGCAAATAATCTCAACCGAATAAATCGAATTAAAACTGAATCGGAAAAATAAATTTTGGTTGGTATTTGATTATAAATAAATAACCGAATATATATTATTTTAAAAAATTATGGTTATTGGTTACTAACCAAAACCAAACTAAAAACCAAAATAATATAAGAAAAATTAAATTATTTTCGGTTATCCGAAATATTTTCGGATATTTCGGATATTTCGGATATTTTAGTTATTTTTATTATTTTTTGTTATTTTTTATTATTTTTGTTATTTTCAGTTATTTTTGGTTATTTTTTGGTTATTTTCGGTTATTTGGGTTATTTGGGTTATTTTAGTTATTTCGGTTATTTTTTGTTATTTTCAATTTTTAAATTTAATAATCGAACCGACCGAAACTGAAGCATAACTGAATCGAAACCGAACTGAAATGTAAAAATAATTGAATGGATCTTTGATATTACCAACCGAAAAAACTAAAACCAAAAATAATCGACCGAAACCAAACAAAATATTCGAATCACCAAACTTATACTTAGTAGGCATGATAAGGTTGATGCAGAAAAACAAATAACGTTAAGAAGAATATTTAATGAGATGCGATTATATGATGGTTAATTAATTAAATGCTGTTTTATATAAGTCCACTCTGTGCCCTAATATGATAAGGGTACGTTCTTATAAATATCCCAACCGGCTTACAATAGCCTCACATTGGTTTCGGGCTTTTAAGTCGAGCTTAGTGGACATAAACTGGCCCAATCGAGATTAAGGTTTCTTCTACTTGTCTACTTTGGAAAAGTGATTCAATTGTATATGATAAACATGTTAAAAAAAAGTAAAATATCATTGATCTAGTAGAACTAAAACTAGATCATATTTAATTATGCAACAAAAATTTGTAAGATAAACTCTAATTCTGAGTCTAAAAAATATAAAGATCAATCAGTTAGACAAGACATACAATACTATCAATGATTGCAATTAATTACCACATGATTCCTTGAGCCCATGTTAGTGAAGCATCACATCAAATAGAAATTCATGATAAGAACAAACATTCCTTTCTGGTCACGCTGATTAGTTTAATGTTTTTGTAAAGAAGATCGCAGAATCTTCACTCCTTTGTTTGTTTAATATTTGAAACATTGAATAAAAAGGTTACGATGAGTTGTCGTGACTCATCAGCCGGCCCTCAACAATGTCAACAAATTTCAACATTTAAAAGATCAAACATACGAAAATGTAAATTACAGTTCAAATATACATTTTACTAAATCTAAATTCAAAGTTTAACTCTTGTTTATGTTTTTCTTTTTGGTATCAGCTTTATTTTTTAGTTTCACTTTAAATTTAACTAGATTTATACCCACGCCATGCGTGGGAAAAAATATTCGTACATTATATTTTATTAATAAATATAAATTAAATATTTATATAATTTTAAATTTTATTTAAAATTAATTTTAACATTAATTTTTGTATATATAAATTAACAAAAGAAAAATAATTATTTTTATGAATTTAATAGTATTTTTTAGTTAGTTTAATAAAATATATTAATACTCTAACCAAATTAATAACAATAACATATATTGTAATTATTCGAATAAGTTAAGCATAATTATATAATTATTTGAAATTTACTGTAATGATGAAACGTAAATATGGTATTTTTGTTAATAACACGTGAGAGTAAAGTTATTTTCTTAAATTGTTTTTTAAATAATATATTAGGGATTAGGTAATAACTTAAATATATTTATTATTTTTTGAAATTATTTATAAATTAACGTATTAAAAATTTAAAGAAATAAAAATTATTGTTTTTGCAAATGTAATACTATTTTTTGGTTAGTTGAATAAAATATATTGATTTTCTAACCAAATTAATATCAATGGCATGTATCCCTAATATATTATTTGAGAATCTTTTTTAACAAAGTAACCTTATCTTCACGTGTTAATAACAAAATTGTCATGCTGAGTTGTCAACACCACAGCGACTTTCGGCTTAAATATATAAAAAAGTTTAAATTACTAGAATAATTACAAAACATGCCACTCATATTAATTTGGTTATATAATCTATGCATTTTATTTAACTAACCAAAAAATATTGTTACATTTACAAAAATAATAATTTTTATTACTTTCACTTTTTTATACGTCAAATAAAAATTTTTCAAATAAATATAAATATATTTAAGTTACTACCATAATTATAATTACTCTACTACTATTAATTTGGTTACATAACCAGTATATTTTATTATATTAACCATAAATTATTACTAATTCCCAAAAAGGTTATATTTTCTTTTAATCATATATAAACTATTACAAATTCAAAATTATATCTCATTAATTGTGTATAAATTTTCTAAAATTCAAAAAATACTATTACATTTGCAAAACAATAATTTTTATTTCTTTAAATTTTTTATACGTTAATTTATAAATAATTTCAAATAGATATAAATAGATTTAAGTTACTACCGTAATATCTAATATATTATTTGAGAAATATTTTAATAAAATAACCTTACTCTGACGTGTTATTAACAGAAATAACATGTTGACGTATCATCATTACAGTAAATTTCAAATAAATATATAAATGAGGTTAACTTATCAGAATAATTATAATTATATCATTGTTATTAATTTAGTTAAAGAATTAATATATTTATTAAACTAAAAAATACTATTAAATTCGTAAAAAATAATTATTTTTTTATCTTAATTTGTATATACAAAAATTAACGTTAAAAGTAATTTTGAATAAAATTTAAATATTTAATTTATATTTACTAATAAATTCTAATTTGTGAATATTTTTCCTACGCATGGCGTGGGTATAAATCTAGTTGTAATTATTCTAGTAACTTAAACCCTTTTATATATTTAAGCTGAAACTCGTTCTGGTGTTGACACGTCAGCATAACTTTTTTGTTATTAACCCGTTATGATAAGTTTACTTTGTTAAAAAGTTTTTCGAATAATATATTAAAGATAATGTGGAGAAGAAAAAGCAAAGCGTGCAAAAAAAAAAAAAAAAAAAGAAGAAAGGAAATAAGTTAAACTTCCTCTATTTCTCCCATCAAGACGAAATCAGAGCTCTACTCAAAGACTTCTAAACCTTCGTCAGAAGAAAAGCGTTACTTTTCGTTTGTCCTTTTTTTTCTCCTTGCCGGAACCGCGAGGAAGAATTTAGAGACAGAGGAAGCTGAAATAAAGATTTTTGTTCTTTTGGATTGTTCAAAGATGCAACTTTTTAATAGCTGTTGTGGAAAAGGATTTGATGGGTATGGGTTTATCTTAATTCAATTGATTCGATGATTGTTAGTCTTCCTCTTACGTTTTTGGATTTTCTCTGATTCTACCTTTGTTGGTTTACTGCAAAAATGTGTAATTTAACTAAATCGGCTGTGGTGTTCGTTCTTCATTATATCATTTTTTTGGTTGTTCGAAATTTTGAGCTTATATATGTTCAACCCTTCACGGCCTTTCCTTCATCTCTAATGTTTTTGATGTAAAGCTTGTGCCTTTGTTAGAAGTTTGAAAACAATCTGTTGGAATCAGCTTCAATCAAATATACATGACCTGATTGATTCTTCTGTTGTTGTTTCTGAATGTGTTTATGAATGATCTGAAATTGGATTTTTGAGAAAACTGAGGCTGAGTTTGGTTTGATGTCACAATAACAAAGGAATAATAAAGGAAACACAGAGCCATCTTGGAGGATATTTTCATTAAAGGAACTCCATGCGGCTACAAACAGTTTCAATTACGATAACAAACTCGGTGAAGGTCGATTTGGCAATGTGTATTGGGGCCAGCTATGGGATGGATCACAGGTAATTGGATCTCAACATTTTTCTCTTCCACCTATTTTTTTTCTACTGGTCTTGTGAGGCATATTCTACTGGTCAGTTTTGATTTCGTTGATAATTTGTCTTCGTGCAGATTGCAGTCAAGAGATTGAAGGCATGGAGTACTACAGAAGAGATAGATTTTGCTGTGGAAGTCGAAATTCTTGCCCGTATTCGTCATAAGAATTTATTGAGTGTTCGTGGCTACTGTGAGGAAGGACAAGAACGCCTTCTTGTATATGATTACATGCCTAATTTGAGCTTGGTTTCACATCTTCATGGCCAGCATTCAACTGAATGCCTTCTAGATTGGACCAAGCGATTGAAGATTGCCATAAGCTCTGCTCAGGCCATTGCGTGAGTCTCAGAATCTAAAACCATTCATGAAAAGTTTATATATCATACTTTATGACATTTTTGTCCTTTGCTCAGCTACCTACACCACCATGCTACCCCACATATAGTCCATGGAGATGTGAGAGCGAGCAATGTGCTGCTAGATTCTGAATTTGAAGCTCATGTTACGGATTTTGGATATGGTAAGCTGATGTCAGATGACGGGGAAGGTGGAGCCCCCAAAGCCAAGAGTAACAATGGGTATCTCTCACCAGAATGTGTGGCATCAGGAAAAGAATCAGAAACGGGTGATGTGTACAGTTTTGGTATCCTTTTGCTGGAACTGGTTAGTGGCAAGAGAGCAATTGAAAGGCTAAACCAAACAACAAAGTGGGGTATAACCGAGTGGGTTTTACCACTTGTTTACGAAAGAAAGTTTGGTGAAATCATGGATCCCAGGCTGAGCGAGGAGCATGTAGAAGAAAAGCTGAAGAAAATAGTATTGGTAGGGCTAATGTGTGCTCAGACAGAGCCAGAGAAGAGACCAACAATGTCTGAAGTGGTGGAGATGCTGATGAATGATTCAAAGGAGAAAATGTCTGAACTTGAAAGCAATCCACTCTTCAAGAATCCATATAGCAGCAACGAAAACAATGGAGAGCAGGTTGGAGAGGAAAGCTCAGATGTAATCTCAGAAGAGAAGGGCCATCATCAACAACGACAACAGCAACTACAAGAATAGGAGTGGTTATTAGGCACAAACATTCTTTTTTCTCTGATTATTCTTTTATCATCTTTTGTTCATATCTGCTAGTTTTTCTCCATCACTCTGATCATTCTCCGGAGGTCTTGCTTATTTTTTTTTAGTGTGTTTCTTTGTTCATAACATTGATTTGATCTCTGATATTGAAGTTTGTTAGGTGTGGTATGACACATAAAAGGCAATTGCGACTGAATGAAACTTCTTTCTTACCTACACACGATTATTTTACACTGAGCTGGGTTAGGTACACGCTTTTTATTTTCTGAGTCAGTTATAGTTCTGAATCTTGGAAGAAGAAGAAAAAGAAAAAGAAGATCGGATCGAAAGGATAACAGAGATTAAAACAGATTATGAAGAGGGCGTGAGTGAGATTAGGTCTTGTGAACTGTGGGAACAAGAAGCTTCCGTATTTGAAGATAGCTGCGCCTGCCACTGAACCAAATCCGAGCTTCAACAACTTGTGGAAGCAAAAGATCAAAGGGAACCTAAGGGGCTATTTTCAAAAGATCTCACGTTTTGCGTCCAAAACGCTAACGTAACCCAAAAGCTTCCCCCACCGTATTCATTTACTTTCATAATACAATCAACATTTCGAGGAACAGAAGTGTATCACAACTCGCAAGTTTTATATATATTAAAGAAGAAGTGTATTACAAGCGAAGTCATAAAAATATTACAGTATGTTTTTTTTTGTAACCAAAGACAGAGACAGTTTCGCGTAAGAAACCTGATAAACTCATTTCTCAAGGATCTTTCTCAGAACAGTTCTTGCCAGATCATCCCTTCTTGATCTTCTTCTTTTTCTTCTGATCCGGCTTCTCTGACTGATATTCCATATCCGGACAAAGAGCAACGAAGAACAGAGTTAATCTGCTTCCTTAATCTGGCATTATCAATCAAAACCTCGCTTAGCATCTTCCTTACTACATCATCTGTTCCATGATGATCTCCCGATGTTAGCTTCAACTTTTCCACTTCCTCCGAGAGAAGCTGCGTCTGTTTTAAGAGAAAACATTAACTTTTGCGTCCCACAATTAGTGTAAACTCAGCATCAAAGTATACTTGGTTATACCTACCTCAGCAATTAGAATACCTATTCGGTTATCAGTTGTTGCTAGTAGATCGATGGCTTCAGATGGAGATGATGAAGTCATTATTAATTTACCCTCCTCTTCAATGTGGAACTTGATATTGCACTCTCGAAGCCGATTTTGTAGAATGTCACACTCATGCAGCAATTTCTTGTTTGCATTTTTTACAAATTCTTCTCTATCCTTTTGCCGTTGTGCAATCCTCTGAACATTTGATAAAATGAAAGCCTTTAAACTGCCGGAATCCAATTGCTCGTAGAAGATTTTACAGAATCGACAAACTTGTATAAATCTCATGCACAGAGCGTTTTACCTCCATCTCCAGTTTTTCTTTCATTGTGCGGCTAAGCTCTTGACGCATTTCTGATTGAGTGGTTCGGAGAGATTTGACCTCTTTGACAAGAACCTTCAATTTTTCTTTTGATATCACTTCCAACTCTTCATGCTCTTTTTGCAAAGTCTCAAAATTTTCTCTTAGATCATCGATCTGCTTCAGCAACATTTGATTTTCTTGAACAATCGACTGATTTGTAGTCTCAACTTGTGCTTTCTCCTCCTGTAAGCCAAATATAAAAGGTCATCTATTGTTAAAATGCAAATGAATTTTCTGTCACAGAACGTAAGGGAATCACACCTTTATAGAGTTTAATAATGATTCCATCTCCATGCATTGCTTGCGGAGTTCCTCCATATCCCACTGAATCTGGGTAAATCTTTCCTTTTCATTTAGAACTGTTTGCTCCATGCCTTGCTTACAGATCTCTCGAGTTGTTTCAAGTTCAACCTCTAAATCTTTTACCTAGGCCAACCCCAAACATACAAAGCAACATATTCATCCATTCACAGAGAGCAAGAAGGCATACGAGACAATAATGACACTGATCACTTTACTTTATTTAACGCAGAACATGACACTGGAAACTAGACAAGGGGATTAAAAACACACGTGATAGTTGTGCACACCTTTGTTGACAAAAATTGTCGAACAGCTAACTCCTGATTAAGCCTTGAGATGAGATCTTCTGTGTCAGCTTTTGCTGTTTCCAGTCTCTGTGTTAACGTATCAATAACCCTCTTTAACTTTTGTCTCTCCTCGGACTGAAATACTATAGCCAGATCCTTCTGAGTATCAGAACTTGCACCATACACATTTCCATGAGCTTCATCATGAATGTCCATATAGCCATGGTTAACTACATCACGTTCCTCAGGAAATGACGCCTCAGAATCTCTTACATGAGTTATATCCTTTTCAATGGTCTTTTTTTGAAACTTCCAATCACCTCCATCCAACCTCTGAAACCCATCTCCACTGGAAATGCCCTCTCCAGTTATGGTACCAGTTTCTGCAGCTCCATCAGTTCTGGAAAGACATTCTATTTTTTCATGAAGAGTCTTATAAAGAAGACCATTTTCAGCGATTAATTCATGCCAATTAGTTACATTAGCGTCAGAAGCTGAATTCCTTGAAGCAATATTTTTGAGACTAGATGTCTCATCCGCAGAATCATTGACATGATCCACGGTAACTGATAAACTACCAGGAACATCAGAACTGGTGCTAGATAAAAGAGACGGATTTACCACAGAGATATCTTCAATTTCACTGAAATCTGAAGAGAGAAAATAGCATGAAGAATTAGGACATATGCACAATACATGAAAGGTTTCA
Source organism: Pugionium cornutum (assembly GCA_018901935.1). Classification (NCBI taxonomy): domain Eukaryota; kingdom Viridiplantae; phylum Streptophyta; class Magnoliopsida; order Brassicales; family Brassicaceae; genus Pugionium; species Pugionium cornutum. The sequence continues at coordinate 27,523,162 of CM032161.1, forward strand.
GACAACATAGAGAGTAAAGAAGCAATAGAATATCAAATACAACAGATTTTAAGAACTGAGCAAAGGAAATACAAATTTCCCCGAACAAGAGAATTATCTTTTGCCCCTCAGACAAATGGACAGAGTCAAATTCCTAAAACTTCGTACATCTATAAAGGGATGACAGCTCAGATAAATTCGCATCCTCTTTGCATTACTTTCACTAGGCAGAGAAAAAGCCAAAAAAGAAGAGCACATACAAGACCTGACAGCAGCTTCTAGCTCGAGAAATGTTGCAATCAGAGCACTTCTGGATATATCGATATCTGACAAAAGCCTATTCATCCAATCTTCCAGAGAGCACCTTCTCTGCAATAAACTAAACATTTTGAGAATATTATTGCTGTCACTAATCATAGACTTGAGAGAAATATCTACCTCTTCCAAAAGTGTCTGGTTTTTCATCCTCAGAATCTTCTTTGGTGGTGTCTGAGGTAGGTTTTTCTTCACAAACTCTTTTCTAATCTAGAAAGTGGGAAATATAAGATGATAATGCTGTAGCCTAGTGACAATGTCTGAATATCATATTCAAGCAACTCATAGTTTTTTATAATAACGGTGTATGATTTCTACACTTCCATAGAGAAAGAAATGAGCAAAACTAAGAAAAAGGTATAGTGGAAAAAATGTACTGACTGACGAATATAACTCCAAGAAATCATTGAATCTTCTAAGTATCAGCCTAGCAGAGGTGATTCCTTCGGGAGATTGTATGGCCACTTGCACTCTATAAAACTGAAATGGACAGAAGTAAAAGCTTAAAAGCTAAGAAAACGCTGGAATACTCTTACTATTACTAACATATGATACTTGATGTCATCAGGTGCAAATTAATGCATAAGAAATCTTGTCGACTCAGGAAAAAAAAATTATGTAATTTTTGTCATGTGGAATAGAAGACGGACTTGAAGAAGAAAAGCCAGCAACACGATCATACATACCATGAAATGATAATTAGAATGATTACACCAACAGTACTAGATGTAAATAAAATACATACCACGGCAGGATATGAAACTTCACTTGATTTCGGAAGGTCAGCCCAAGAGGGGACAGTGACACAGTAACTCCAACCAGTTCGAGGGTCATGTGGCCAAACTGTGTTCCGTCCTTCCTAGGAATTTTTTACAGTTAGGACCAATGTCCAAACAAAAACTGTAAACAATACAAAAAAAACATATAACAAGAACCATGTTTTCATTCTCAAGAAACAGCGGTATTAGGGAAGCTCAAATCTAAGAATGCTTGCTAATTTTATGTTAAACCCAAGTATGCTCTGCTCTCTGCTCTCTGCTCTCTCTCTCTCTCTCTCTGCTCTCTCTCTCTCTCTCATATATATATATATATATATATATATATATATATATGAGTACAATACATTCACATAACTGCAAAAATAAACAAATGGAACGAAAAATAGAACACAGGCTAAAGAAACTTATGTCTTTGCTTATTCTCTTACTACAGAACAAGGAAAATGTATAGAATTTTCTATATTCATTCTCCTGTAGAGATTCAGAGACACAAAAGTGTAAAGACCAAAAGCAAAAACAAAGCAACGAAATTAATCATCTCGAAGACCTAACCAATGCAATGAATTCAAATACCCATTGACGAGGAGGAGCACTCCAATCCATCCCCAGAGGTAAAGGTGACCTCCCGTCGTGGCGATGTGCCGGAGTTACTATCGGATCAGTATCCGCTTCTCCGCCGCGACTGTAGCTAATATTGGGGCGATAATCATCGTTCTCCCCGTGGAAAAGAGGGCCAGGCAAGAGAAATCGGTGAGATAGCGGCTCGCTGAAGGGACCGGTGATGTCGTTATTAAAATCAAGAAGAGAGAGATCGTGAGCGTAGAGATTCATGCCTTTAGTTACTCTATTGATTCCTCTTCTCTCTCGATTTCTGTCTTTTTTTGTGTGCTCTTTCTGTTCGTGCACCGTTGCAACCACCAAATCAAACGGTGCGTTTAATATCCATCGGTTTCAGTAACCATCAATATAAATTTATAATTGGTCTTCTGCACAGCAGTCACTCTTGTCGAATGGTTGACTGGTCGTTGAACTTATGGTTTAAGCCACCGGGGGTTCGACCATCTATGTAAAGATAATTCAAATTGAGTGATGACGGGTAGCAAGTGCCGTCCGAGCTCTTTTTTTATAAAGCAATATCAACTTTTGTTTCTGTTAAATGCTCTGTTTTTCGAAATGATTCTGCGAAATCCAGTAATTTTTTCATAGCACTAAATTATCGATCTACAAGGTACTGTTCATCTCAACGACCTCAGAATCTTTAGCCAATGATTATTCTCATTTCATATCAACGATCAATTCAAGCAACCACACTCCCACCAAAGCATTACGAGTAGTCTAACTCCGGACAGTCGTACACATGTTTCCCTTCTTATACGGGAAGGAGCGTTGTCTTTGTGGACTTGTGGTAACTGGTCAGCAGCTGCATTGCCATGTTTCGAAATTCGGATTTTATGTGCAGAAAATCTGCTCTTTGGATCTCGGATTTCGCTTAAATCGGTAGACCGACGATCGAAGAAAGACGTTAGGCTCGGCGTTGAGTAGCTGTTTTTAATACGGCGGCGATAAATATTACAGAAAAACTATAACATATTAATTTAGAATTAGTTTTCAACATATAACTTTATAAGTCTAAAACATTACAACGAATGGAAATCGAATCAAATTTGTTTTTACTCTGAAAAGCTCGCCTGCAAAAGATATAAGATTATTCGGATTTTTTGGAATTTTTTCTAGAATTTCAAAATTAAAAGAAAATAATAGCCAAAATACATCTAAAATTAAAAATACTTTGAATATGTTTTACGTTAGGCCAATTCTAAGAGATTTTTGTACACTCGTGTAAACAATCACGCTCGCCTTCATTTTTTCTTGAAAATTGCGAATTAGCTATTAATGAAATATTCGTTGAACTAATTATCTTTTGTATTTGGCTTAAACCGCTTTCGTGTCTATCAATTCCTTAACTCTTTTGTACTTATCTTCTTCGTTTGATGTTGAAATGGAATTACCCAAAAATAATCATACGTAATCGATTTCAGACCGAACAAAGTGTCATATGAACTTTAAGAAAATAAAATACTCTTAAGTACGTTTTGTACAATAATGATGTCTCTAACGTATGTTTTCTTTTAGTGGGCATTTGCCTTCAATTAAAGGAGATATATTAAATGTCAAGATTAATGACTTATGTCAAAATGAAGAGAAATGATTGAAGCATGAGCGAAGAATATGGTCGAAGAAGAATGAAACTGGTATATTCTATGGAATATACCTACCAAACCAATTAAAACTAAAAACTTGGATATTCCCATTTCTGAACAAAAAGAGCTATCTACCGTTGGATCGATCAGTGGACTAATCATGTTGAGATCTTCTTCGCATTTCTTCATGATCTTGCTTTTCTGTTTAAAGGCTACCAAAAGTGGGATGTGATCACTAAGGCTAGATACCAACAAAGCTCGTGAATTTTATGCGTTTGTTGATGTTAATTATAAAGAAAATGGTTACAAAAAATGTGCAATGTGTTTGTGCGATGTCACCTCAACATATTCCTAATATATTAATTGAAAATTATTTTAATAAAATAATTTTATGTTGAGATATGATTTACAAATATGTAATGATGATGTATCATACTATTAAAATATATTAAGATAAATATTATATAACACATAATTTACTAGAATATTTACGAATTTTACTATTAAAGAGTATATTATATGTAAATTTCTAATATTTCAACATAAAATATATTTTATCATAAAATACAAATATAATATCAAACAAAATATTATAATTTTTTTAAAAATTAGTCAAACAAAATATAAAACAAAATTTTAGTTTAATTAAATATTTATCACATCTAATTTTATCTAATAGAGATAAAATTTAAATCTATTTGTATAATTCGATTTTATTATGTATTTTATTTTCGTAATCAATATTAACATATTTATAAAAATTATTTTAAATATATGATAAATTATATATATGTGATTTATATTAACTAAATAAATAATTAATTATAATGTGTGAATATTTTTTCCGCATGTATCAAAATCTAGTTATATACTACTTATTAGTTTGTTTCCTATCCAAAACCCATTAGTTTTCAGAATTTTTTGTTAGTTAATAATTAAATGTTTTGTTATTTAAAACCAAAATTGAAGATTCGGTGGAGAAACTCAAATCCTCATTCTGACATTTCAGCAACTAGATTAAAATCAACTCTAATGGTTCAAACTAGTTTCTCTTCACTTTTGTCCAATCTTTGCGCATCCGTGCATGGTTTTACGTATGCATGTCATTAACAATATTTTTCGGACACCTACAAAGAGAGGTGCAATACCAATGATGCTGTAAATTATCAATATTATCGGGGCTGTATTGCCATCATAATTATAAGACATCGGCCAACAATATAATGAAAATTTTCAATTACTAAGTATTATATCACCGTTATTTCACAATATAAAGTCAATTTATCCGAAAATTGTACATAAATCCGTTTACAGATTTTATGAAAAATTATATATCAAAAGAAGAAATATGACCACTTATTACTCTACGTTTATATATATAATTGTATGATTTACTGGAAAACGAGTTGCTAGAATTTATCATTTTTGGTCGCTAACTTCATTTTTAAGAGAACAAAAAAAATGTGAATATCGTATAATCATATGTGATATTTGTCATTGCATTATATCAATCTGAAAATACTACAATTTTATAAATAGCATGCAGAACATTCAACTAACGGTAATGGTGCAATGCATAAACACAATTTCAATCGATAATTTGCATCATAGAAGCAAAACATCTATCTAATTTATGTATTGGTGAAAACCTAATCTATGTATTGGTGAATTTAACTCATTTAAAGAACATGAGAGCCAACTATTGTCGCATCTTACAACTTGCCACCTTCTGAAATGTTAGGTTTTTGTTTTTAGCGACATTTGTTCCTAGGTCAGTGCGATCTCTTACTGTTTTTTTTACAACCACGTACTGATTCATGAGTTGCAAACTTTGTAAAAACATAGAACAAATATTTTTGATGTATCATGCCAACGAATTTTAAGATGCATGAGATGCTTATGTGGACTATATGGCATGCTATTTAAATGGACAATATATAGAACATGACATTAGTGTGGTAACTATTTGTTCGTTGGGAAGTTCATATCAACTTGAGACAGACCTCCAAACTCACAACGAGGAACATTTCTAATGAAACGAATTTGAGTTCTTCCAAAATAAAATATGCCGAAAATTAAGCAAGCAGCGCAACAGTGTTAATGATTTGTTCAATGGCTGCTTAATTGGAGGATAAACAGAAAGGCTTAATTAGTGACCAATTCAAGTATAGCTAAACACCATAATATTTGAATCAACTTGGAATGAATTAATCCACTAGATTTTGACCCACGCCATGCGTGAAAAAAATATTCACACATTATAATTAATTATTTATTTTATTAATGTAAATCAAATATATATAATTTATTTTATATTTAAAATAATTTTTCTAAATATTTTAATATTATTTACGAAAATGAAATAGATAATTAAATCAAATTATACAAATAGATTTAAATTATATCTATTTTGAATAAAATTATAGATATGATAAAGATTTAATTAAACTAAAATTTTATTTTATATTTTTTTTGACTAATTTTTCAAAATTTATAATATTTTATTTTATATTGTATTTATATTTTATGACATAATATATTTTATATCAAAATATTAGATATTTACATATGATATATTGTGTAATGGTAGTTTTCGTAAATAGTATAGTAAATTATGTCTTATATAATATTTATTTTAAGAAGCTCGAATAATGTGATAAATCAGCGTGCCATATTTGTAAATCATACGTCACCATACAGTTATTTTATTAAAATAATTTTTAATTAATATATTAAAAATTTTCCTCTTTCTCTTTGTTGAATAATTCTATAATATTTAACGTTTGATCATTAACTACCAAAAAAAGTTTATATATTTCTTTCCTTAAAACTTAAATTGAAGCCATGAAAACTGGAGGGTCCCGCAGTCTTCCCAAATTCAACTGTCCTCATTACCCCAAAAAATCAATGTTCAGAATTGATCCACGTAAACACTGTTGTCTGTAAGTCTTTCCTTTTTACTCCATTTACTGCATTCTCCAAATATTTTTTTCCCAAATTACGAATTCAAAAAAAAAAGAAAAAGAAAATATCAAACAGTAATAAACCTTTAAAAGTATATTTTTCTTTTTCTTTTTTCACAACAAAACTAACACTATAAATTGCTGAAAACCTTGGAAAAAATGCTAAAAACCTTGGAAAAATGCTGAAAACCACGGTTTGCATTAAAAACACTTTTGACTTAAAAATAAGCAATAAAAACACATTAAAGTACATAGATTGGTGTGTTTATTTGACATGCATATAAAAATACATTAACTACCATAAAATCTGCTTTAGTTAATTTGAGAATATTCATAAATAATCAAAAACAAATTTGATAGTTTGGGTAATATATTCCAAAATGTGCTATGTAAATAATGTTTTTAATAGAATAAGATAATTAATAAAAAGAATCCTAATCATATTACTAATCCTATACAATCTTTAATATATATCAACTTAAGAAATTTCCATTGCACAGTTTTTCAAATGATCAAACAACCATTTTTGATTCACAAGTGTGTTGGAAGAATAAGGAGCTAGTTGGTAGAGACTTTTAAGATTTTTGCTTATTTTTAAATTTTTTAGAATGTACTAATTATCATATTTAAGTCTTTTAAAATTTAAAATTTCTTCATAATTATCTTATATTTTCAAATTTCTTTTATGTATGTTTATTTTTCTAAATCATTAATAATCGACTTAAAAAATGGTAAAATCATAACCAGTGATTTTAGTACACGAAAACATAGTTCATTTACTAATTAAATGAATAAATAAGATGTAACACAGAACCAAAAACGAATAAAATGTGTTAATAAATGTGAAAATAATATTTTTGAGTCGATTTTGTTTTGCAAACAAATCTCAAATTGGTGAATAAGAAAAAAATATAAAAGCTCTTACGAAGTATCTTAAATTACTTAATTTTAGCATCAAAATCTAATCAATATTTATTTCTTTATATATCATTATAATAACTCAATGATTCGACTCAATCTTTATTTCTTTTCCTCGTTTGTTATCTTTTCCGTTTCACTCAAAACTGTTAGAAAATCAGAAACAGTAAAAAAAAAAAATCTCTGAATGTAAATGACACATTTACCCTTACAACTCCGAACATCAAATAGGGGAATGGCTTTTGATTTCTCTGATTTTCTTTTGTAAGACAAAAACTGCGAATACCAACTACACGTTCACAGAGTCACAAAACCATATTTCCTCACAAAAATCTACAACACAATCCCAAATAGTGACACATTAAATCCAATTTTGCCTCTCCATTCAGCCATAACCATGGGTCATGGCACAAACAGAGTAGAAGATATGTCGTCACCCGACAATGGAACCGCCTTAACCGCAGGGGAAACGATCGTGGAGATACACAGAGTTTGTCTACCGCCTAAGAAAACAACGTTTCAGAAACTTAAAAAACGCGTTGGTGATGTCTTCTTCCCGGATGATCCGCTAGAGAGGTTTAGGAACCAGACATGGAGAAACAGAGTGTTTCTTGGTCTTCAAAGCTTGTTCCCAGTATTCACATGGGGTTCGCAGTACAATCTTAAGCTTTTTAGGTCCGATATTGTCTCTGGTCTCACCATTGCCAGTCTCGCCATCCCTCAGGTATCCATCTTAAAAGATAAAAATCTCTCCTTTTTTCTGTTCTCTAGGTGTTTTTTGACAAAAAGAGGGAAAATTTAGATTTTTTCTTTAAAGTTTCATTTGAATTAATTATGGCTGATTTAATCTTTATTTCATTTCCTAAAAGATGGCTTTTGAAATTTTCATTTAATACACAAATTACTGAGATTAAAATTTTCATTTCCCAAATGTTTCTTTTTACATATTTTGTTAATTGTGAAACGTAAATTGCAGGGAATCAGCTATGCGAAGCTAGCAAACTTACCACCCATTGTTGGTCTTTGTGAGTACCAATTATCATTACCTTATTACAGAATAATCAGTCTAAGTAACCTAAATGAAATCTAATTAATTAATTATGGGGAGTTGGCATGCAGATTCAAGCTTTGTTCCGCCGCTTATATATTCAGTTCTTGGGAGTTCAAGACATCTCGCAGTTGGTCCTGTCTCAATAGCATCACTTGTGATGGGATCAATGCTAAGTGAAGGTGTTTCTCCGACACAAGACTCAATTCTATATCTCAAATTGGCTTTCACTTCAACTTTCTTTGCTGGTCTCTTCCAAGCTTCCCTTGGTCTTCTTAGGTACAAATATCTTACCTCAAATATTTCACAAATTGAGAATTCTCAATAGTCATGTGAATGAATATGTGAAGCCTCTTAATATAGTTTAATTTCAGGCTTGGATTTGTGATTGACTTTTTATCAAAGGCAACTCTGGTTGGTTTCACTGCTGGTGCTGCAGTGATTGTATCACTTCAACAACTTAAGGGACTTCTTGGAATTGTTCATTTCACTGGAAAAATGCAATTTATTCCTGTCATTTCCTCTGTTTTCAACCACAGATCCGAAGTAACTCAAGATTAAATCAACTACAAAACACCAAAAACTATAAAACACCATAAAGATCCATCTTTAATAATGTTGCTACTAAATTTCAGTGGTCTTGGGAAACTATTGCGCTGGGGCTTGGCTTCTTGAGTATTCTCTTAACCACAAGATACATTGTAAGTAGCACTTGCAAATATTCCACGCATTTTTGCAGCAGTGGTTATCGAATATTCAACATTTCTTGTTGTTTTCCCCTGAATATATAGAGTATGAGGAAGCCAAAACTTTTCTGGATATCAGCTGCATCACCTTTGGCATCAGTTATTATCTCAACTCTGCTTTTATTCCTCATCAGATCCAAGACTCAAGCTATCTCCTTTGTAAGAAACTAATTTAAACAAACTGACTTATTTGTTACTGTGAAAACTAAATTGAGAAAACTCTGACTCAGAGATATTCACTCTTTAATGCAGATTGGACATTTACCAAAGGGTTTGAATCCATCTTCATCAAACATGTTATACTTTAGTGGTACTCATCTTGCTCTTGCTATCAAGACTGGTCTCATCACTGGGATTCTTTCTCTTACAGTAAGCTTTACAAATCTAGCTCAATTGTAAATTGCAGAGTTCAGTGATTAACTTTTTGGACCTGAATGTGACTTTTCAGGAAGGGATTGCTGTAGGGAGAACTTTTGCATCTCTAAAGAACTATCAAGTTAATGGGAACAAAGAAATGATGGCTATAGGTTTTATGAACATGGCTGGTTCTTGCACCTCTTGCTATGTTACAACAGGTAAGGCTAACTTCGAAACCAATCTCCTTTACAAGGTGGCTCGGGGAACAACATTCAACTCCAATTATCGTTTTCTTCAGGATCTTTCTCTCGATCTGCGGTAAACTACAATGCTGGAGCAAAAACAGCGGTTTCTAACATTGTGATGGCCTCGGCAGTTCTTGTGACCCTTTTGTTTTTAATGCCACTCTTCCATTACACCCCTAACGTGATCCTAGCTGCTATCATCTTAACCGCGGTGATAGGCCTTATTGATTATCAAGCGGCTTACAAGCTCTGGAAAGTTGACAAATTCGATTTCTTTACTTGCTTATGTTCCTTCTTTGGTGTTCTCTTCGTTTCTGTACCTCTTGGCCTAGCAATAGCGGTGAGTATACAACTATTCCTCAAGATTCAGTTTCCAAATTCTCAGGTTGTTCCCTAAGTTTGATACAATTTTGTCGCAGGTAGGAGTTTCAGTTATCAAGATCTTGTTGCACGTAACCCGTCCAAACACTGTAGAATTTGGAAATATCCCAGGGACTCAGATATATCAGAGTCTTGGAAGATACAGAGAAGCCTCAAGAATCCCTGGTTTCCTAATTCTTGCTGTTGAATCTCCTATATACTTCGCCAATAGCACTTACCTGCAAGAAAGGTCAGTGTCCTTACTTCACTTATCGCTTATCAATATGTTTTTTTCCCTTATGGAAATGATTTTATGGTTTTGTAGGATCTTGAGATGGACCAGGGAAGAGGAAACTCGAATAAAGGAAAACAATGGTAGTACCTTAAAATGCATTATTCTTGACATGACAGGTAACTTGTGTTCTCTGAGCTATGTTCATGGGTTTTCGACCTGTCGTTTTCACTCTACTTCATTTCTGTGCAATTCTCTCAGCTGTGTCATCCATAGATACCTGTGGGCTTGAAGCGGTGTTTGAACTTAAAAGGAGGTTCGAAAAACAAACATTTCAGGTAAGACTTCTAATTGAAAACAAAGAACACACCTATGACAGAAAAGAACACTGATTTTCTTTTTATGAAACTCTTGTTCAAATAGTTTGTGCTGGTGAATCCTGTGGGGAGTGTTATGGAAAAGCTACACAAGTCCAAGATCGTTGAGTCATTGGGTTTGGATGGACTTTATCTATCAGTTGGTGAAGCTGTGGCGGATCTCTCATCAACATGGAAAGCTCAAGGCCAGCCATGAAACAAAGCAGTCTCACGTATTTGAAGACTTTGAACTTCTAATGGAGAATTTGAGAACCTGTCCTGGAGAGCTGTTTCTGAAGGCGAAGCAGTCTCTTGTGGAACATTTTTGGCGGTAGCTGTAAACACCTTGAGGGAGTTTCTGATTTAATTGTAATCAATGTAGTTTCATCTTTTTTAACTTATCGGCATGAACTTATAATATAGACATGAATATCCTATGAAAAGCATTGATCTTCTTTGTATTTCCTATCATCACTGTTGGATGATCTCAATGATAAAACTCCAGAGCAATTTGGCTCTTGTCAAAAAAGTAACCCAAATATTTAATACAGGCTACAAATAATAGATTAGATTACATCATTTCTTTTCGCTACTCATCTCCTGGCCTAATCCTATCACCACATCGTTTGCAGAATTCAACTGGTTGATCAATGACAATTGTTCTTCGTTTGCCCTTTTTAGTTCCTTGTTCCGCTCTGCCTGCTCATGCTGTGCAAAGTCTTTCTCCTTCAAGATTAATGTTCTTTCTCTGTCTTTCAATTGGTTCTTTAGCTGTATGTCACGGTTATTGGCAGCTTAAGTAAACAAGGATCAAATCCAGCAGCGAGATATTCACAACCTCAGAAAGTTGAAGAGCAACGAAAAAAAGAGAAGTTCAGAATAAATGAAAACCATTAAAACTTCTCAGTGGGACTAAACAATTGCTGATTTCAGATAAAACTGTTAATGAGTAACAACTGTCGACAAGAACATTCTGCCACAGTTGTTAAGCAAAATCTTAAGCGCGAGTAGCTTAGAGATTCAATGGTTTCTTCAGCAGTTCTTTATCTTTCCGAGCAACTGCATAGAATGCACCAAGAACACCACCACTAAAAATTCCAAGACCAGTTTGGGGATGTTCCTTCACTTACTGCAACCTATCCACAGAAGCAGTACTGATTTAGTAAAGACTGAATAAAAACAGACTGATTCTCAAAAAACTGAAACAAATGATTGATACCAAGATGTTTCAGAATTCAGTTGAGAAGGGTGTACGAGAGTCTTAAAACCTCAAATTCTTGACTAAGCTTTGATGTCATTATCTCATCGGCTTCTGAAACAAAAAGAGCAACTGATCACAGCAATGAAAGACAACCATAAGCAAATTTGAGCATTCTCATAAACTCAGAAAACATCAATGCCGTAAGAGAGGAACCAAAAGCTCACTTTTCATCCGCCAAAGCCAGCGATCGAAATTGCAAATGAAGAACGGAGATACATACAAGAAGAGGGCCCTCTTCTTGACGGAAGCGGCGTCGTACTCGTAACCATCTTAAGAGAAGCGGATGGTGGTGGGCGGCGCTTGAACTTGGCGGCATGACTCGAGCACAGAAGCAAAAAACTGCCACGGAGAATGGTTGTTATAGGGGAGACACAAAGCGGGCCAAAAAAGAAAGAACTTTTCTTTTCGTGGTGACTTTGTGACCTTCGCAAAATCTCAAAGAACTAAAGAAAGTTAAGCTAAGAAATTCAGAACTGTCCTTCGATTTTGGAAGTAACAGAGGAATTGTATGAACTTGGGGAATCGAAGATGGAACATTTTTGGCTTTTCAGGGGCAATGGCATATCTGCAAATCTGGAGAAGTTGGGGTGCTTCATGGACATACTTACCCAATGAAAATTCGCCAGCATGCCTCGTTATTCTGAATCTTTTGGTTGGTTTAAGACAGCACATGATGCTCACGTGCGTCTTCTTCAACTCTTTGACCCTAGTTTCTCCTTTTTCTGATGCTAAAACTCACCGACGGCGACTCGAAATACTGATCGCTGGACGCCGGATTTTTTCGCCACCGGAAGAGTGAAGTTTGTAGAGCTGATTCATGTGTACGAAGATGGTGTACATGTCGGCCCGTTCCATTTTCCCGAAGAGAAGCGTTTCATCTCTACCTCACCTCTCTCAGAGATTTAAACAAACAGGTAATCTGCACACTTTGTTCTTCTTAAGCCTATTCGTCCGTAAGTGAAAAGCCTGTCGAGATTGATAGTTTAGGATTCTAGAAAAAAATGCATTTGAAAAGAGAGTCTAATGTTGCTTTCCTTTGGTGTAAGAAAACGATAAAGGTTTTTACTCTCACGGTTTTGACCCGAACAATTGTTTGATCCATCTGTTTTCTGAAATTCGCAGAAAATGAGATTGTTCAGATGTTTAGTATTCCGAATTCTGAGGAATCTGAGAAGCCGCAAGAGAAGTGGAAATTATCTAGAAGGGATCCGTCAGTGCGGATGTTGGATGAGAGATTCATAAGGATACTGAAAATCTTTAAGTGGGGACCAGATGCTGAGAAAGCACTGGAGGTGCTTAAACTGAAAGTGGATCATCGACTAGTTCGTTCAATTCTGGATATAGACGTGGAGATCAATGTCAAGATTCAGTTTTTCAAGTGGGCTGGTAAAAGAAGAAACTTTCACCATGACTCGTCGACCTACATGACTTTAATTCACTGCCTTGAAGAAGCTAGGCTTTATGGTGAAATGTATAGAACAATACAAGAGGTGGTCCGGAACACATATGTTAGCGTCAGCCCAGCGGTACTCTCTGAGCTTGTGAAAGCATTGGGCCGAGCTAAGATGGTTAGTAAAGCTTTGTCGGTTTTTTACCAGGCGAAAGGCCGGAAGTGCAAACCCACTTCGAGCACTTACAACTCGGTAATTCTAATGCTGATGCAAGAAGGACAGCACGAGAAAGTCCATGAGGTTTATACCGAGATGTGTAACGAAGGTGACTGTTTTCCAGACACAATTACTTACTCTGCAGTTATATCCTCGTACGAAAAATTAGGTCGTAATGATTCTGCGATAAGGTTGTTCGAAGAGATGAAGGATAACTGTTTGGAGCCTACAGAGAAAATATACACCACCTTGTTGGGATTATACTTTAAGGTAGGTAAAGTTGAGAAAGCTTTAGACCTTTTCGAGGAGATGAAACAAGCAGGTTGTGCACCTACTGTTTTTACTTACACAGAACTGATAAAGGGACTTGGTAAAGCTGGGAGGGTAGAAGAAGCATATGGTTTATATAAGAATATGCTTAGAGATGGATTAACTCCTGATGTTGTGTTCTTAAACAACTTGATGAACATTTTAGGCAAGGTGGGTCGAATGGAGGAGTTAACAACGGTGTTCAGTGAGATGGGAATGTGGAGATGTACACCCACTGTTGTTTCATACAATACGGTGATTAAAGCTCTATTTGAGTCAAAAGCACCTGTTTCAGAAGTCAGTTCTTGGTTTGATAAAATGAAGGCAGACGGTGTTTCCCCTAGTGAATTCACTTACTCAATCCTTATAGATGGCTATTGTAAGACAAATAGAGTAGAGAAAGCTTTGTTGCTTCTTGAGGAGATGGATGAGAAAGGTTTCCCCCCTTGTCCTGCAGCATATTGCAGCCTCATAAACGCTCTTGGAAAGGCGAAACGATATGAAGCAGCGAATGAGCTATTTAAGGAACTAAAGGAAAATTTTGGGAATGTAAGTTCTCGGGTATACGCTGTGATGATCAAACATTTTGGGAAATGTGGGAAAATGAGCGAAGCTGTAGATCTCTTCAATGAGATGAAGAACCAAGGAAACGGTCCCGATGTCTATGCTTATAATGCGCTAATGTCAGGAATGGTGAAGGCTGGTATGATAAATGAAGCTAATTCGTTGCTTAGAAAGATGGAAGAGAAGGGTTGCAGCGCTGATATAAATTCGCATAATATCATCCTCAATGGATTTGCTAGAACAGGTGTGCCAAGTCGGGCTATAGAAATGTTCGAGACCATGAAGCATTCTGGTATTAAACCTGATGGTGTCACTTATAATACTCTTCTTGGATGTCTAGCACATGCTGGAATGTTTGAGGAGGCAGCAAGAATTATGAGAGAGATGAAAGGTAAAGGCTTTGTGTATGATGCCATCACTTATTCATCAATACTTGAAGCTGTTGGCAATGTAGATCATGAAGAAGATGTTTCATCTTTGTAGTAGGCGTTCTCAATAATTCCAACACCTTTAGTTCTCCCTTGTAAAATTTAATCAATGATTTTAGAAGTATAAAGTATAAACTCTTGATTACAAGAAAGAAGGTCAAGTATAATTAACACTGAAAACCTTAGAAGAAACAACAAATCGAGCAGAAAAAGACTTAGAAGACACATCAGGATCGTCGTGATATGCGATGGTTCCATCGTTCTCGAAGTTTTGGGAATAAGTGAAAGGATCATAATTCAAAATCTGATTTTTCTTCTTTTGCTTCATCATCACTAACTTCCTCCATATTAATCTCCATCTTGAGATCTTCTTCAATCCCAAAACATTTTCAGGCAGATCTTGGATCCGATCATAACCGCATGTTTTTGAACACATTAGGGGTTTCTTGTCGTCAATCCCTGAACTGCATAGCTCCATTAGAACATATATGAAAGAAACGTAAACAAACATAAATTTTTGGGGACAATGGTTGTTTTTGGGGTTATGTTTTGGTGAGTATTAAATAGGATTGGCGATCATAGGATTTAACGAGAATCTAATCTCGTGTTAAGGAAGTGATGAATGATTTATTAATTAATTATAAAGTATCATTGTTATCTCTAACTAGATTCATACCTGGAAAAAATATTCGTAAATTATATTTTATTAATAAATATAAATTAAATATTTATATAATTTTAAATTTTATTTAAAATTACTTTTAACATTAATTTTTGTATATACAAATTAAGAAAATAAAAATAATTATTTTTTACGAATTTAATAGTATTTTTTGTTAGTTTAATAAAATATATTAATTATATAACCAAATTAATAATAATGATATATTTGTAATTATTTTAATAAGTTAAACTTATTTATATATTTATTTGAAATTTATTTTAGTGATGACACGTCAACATGATATTTCTGTTAATAACACGTCAGAGTAAAGTTATTTTATTAAAATATTTCTCAAATAATGTATTAGGGATTATGGTAGTAACTTAAATCTATTTATATTTATTTGAAATTATTTATAAATTAATGTATAAAATTTTTTAAAAAATAAAAAGTATTGTTTTTGTAAATGTAATAGTATTTTTTGGTTAGTTGAATAAATTATATTTATTTTCTAACTAAATTAATATCAGTGGCATGTATTGTAATTATTCTAGTAAGTTAAACCCTTTTATATATTTAACCTGAAATTCCATGTGGTGTTGAGACGTCAACATGATATTTTTGTTATTAACACGCTAAGGTTATTTTGTTAAAAAGTTTTTCAAATAATATATTAGGGATATATTAATTAAGAACATTTTAATTAAAAAAATCTTATTAATTTATTAAAATATTTACCAAAATAACATTAACCAAGTATTTAACATTATATTATACACAAATTTTTAATATTTTGACATAAAACATAAACACAATATATTAAAAAATATTATAATTTTAAAAAATTAATCAAACAAAATATAATATAAAAATTTAATTTAATTAAATATTTATCATATCTATAATTTTTACTTATTTAATATTATTGTCTTCCAAGATAAAAAATAATTTAAATTTATTTATGTAATTCAGTTTTATTGTTGATTTTATTTGTATAATTAATATTAAAAATATTAAAACTATATTTTAACTAAGAGATAAATTATATGTATATCTAATTTATATTTACTAAATAAATGATTATAATTATAACGTGTAAATATTTTTGAACTTAATAATCCTGCAATGCGACAGTATATATTTTAATTAATGGTACACTGTGTTAAATTATTAATTATAAAATATCCCTTATAAAGAATCGGAAGTATTAATCATCAGAGATATGCATTTATCAATGGTATTAATAGGGCCATGGGTAAGTTGGTATATAAAAATGTTACCGTTTTGTTTTTACATTAGTCATGCAGAGTTCACAAATTAGGCGATGTGTAAAGTTGGCATATAAAACGTTACCTCTTTGTTTTTTACTTTGTCAAATTGTTTTATTAGGACAGTCAATAGATTGTCTTTTTCTTCCTCGTAGATTTCCCATTTTTGACAGGAAATCTAAAAATCAGCAATAAAACAACAATACATTCATCGAACACAATGCACGTTCATGTTTTTTCACATTGTTCTTGTTAAACCGGTTGATTAAACACTAAACAGGTAATATTTATTAAGAAAACATTAGCGGATTAATTAGTTGGATTTACAAGCAGACTCGCATCTAGTTTGTAAAGGAACAAGTAATTTTCTTTACCAAATATTAGGATAGGGTTATTTTTGCTCTAATAAAAATAGGGAAAGAGAGAGAATTAATCTAACATTATTATTGATCTCTAATTTCAACACAAATAACTTTTTTGTTTGGTCGCCGTATTCGGATACGGCTGTAGTTAACATTGTGATTGTGTGTACGACATATGTTGTTCGTTTGTTTACCGTCGGTAATTGCAGTTGCGGTTGATCACATATTTTTAATTGTATCACTGTTTTAATCAGTGGTTGAAAAAATTACGCATGACGCAACGTTTAACCATTATGTATGCTGCATCTACTTGCGGCAGCTAATTTATAGCAGTCGCAACCGCAACTTCGTGCGGCTAACAAACGAACATGACTTTAGATTCTAAAATTAGGTGATTGACTCGTTTCTATTATACTTTATTAAAAGTTTGATGTGCATATTTCTTGTTGTCGAGTTTTAGAAGAAAAGTTGTAAATCAATATATTTTTCCTTTGTTTGTCACATGAACCACAATTGAAATTGACCAGTCTAATAAATCAACATTTTCATACTAAGATTTAATGTGAAATCAAATTCTATATTTTTAAAATGAATATAGAAATAGTACAAACACTAAAACACTTGTTCTTCCTATAATATATTCTTTTTTTTTCTTCTAAATAATGTACCAATGTATGTCTAAGAGAAAGTTGAAATTTGTTTCGATGTGTTTGACATTTACACATGACATTTTTAACTATTCCTCTAAATTGGTTAAAAATGTTGAAAAGGTACTTATAAAAAATTAAAAAAAATTTGAATTTTTTTTGTCATCTAGAACCCAACGTATCATTAGAATCGAACTCCAACGCATCTAAATGGATATGAAATTATTCTCGTTTTTAAATTATGAAATGATGTTTTGAGTTTAAATTGATGATTTTATTAAAAAAATTCTACAATCTGAAAAAGATAAAAGGATATATATATATATTAGATCACAAACTTTAGAGAGAATCAGATTCATGGGTGGGCCTTGTCTACCCATATATGGTTTAAAGCATCCAACAGCATCGTCTTGGAACGCAAGGCAATAGCATAATCCCTACAAAGTGTACAACTTTTAAATCGTTTACTTTATTTTGGTTTCATATATATATATATATATATTTAGTGTTAGTTTGGCTATTTTCATCGAAGAAATAAAAGAAGAAGCAGAGATTTGACGTATTTCTATGGCGCGGAGTGATAAGCGCGTAGATTCACCTACCACACACTACAATAGCGCTGTTCGTTTGTCTGTCTTGCGGTCAGAATATTGTTGTTCGTTTGATCGCCGCAGGTTATCGCTGCAGGTTGTATCGCAATTGTTTGATCGCAAACGCTATAATTTCGCAGCGATTAAAAATTTTGATCGCAGCTTTCTGCGATCGACCGCAGCGTTTGACCGCAGGAACCTGCGGCGGTCAAACGAACAACGTTTGGCCGCATGACGCAGCCGCAGGTTCCTGCGGCTACGAAACGAACATGCCTAATATATATATTTATACATATGATCGCAGAACAATAACCAAATACTTAAAACTCGTGGAAACATAAATATTTTCTTGTGTTTTGGGGGGGGATTCTGGGAAGTTATTTCATTCCTCGTAACCCTAACCCTAAAATCCAGACATGTCGTCCAAGCAAGGTATTTTTCTTGCAAAAAAACATCATGAATATAAACCCATTCTTTTCTAGTATGATTCTTGATTGATAGATTTCTCCTTCGCTGTTTTAGGAGGGAAGTTGAAGCCATTGAAGCAGCCCAAGTCCGGTAAGAAGGAATACGATGAGGTATATATAGATATTTCAGCAATATATTATTAGACCCTGTGTTATATATGATCATAATTAAACATCAGCTCCCGATCCTATATACGAATCCCATATATTGCTGGAAATTGCGTTTATATTCTTACCAGTTTCTTTAGCTCAAGGCATATATTAATGGTTTTTACTCTATTTCAAATGCAGCACGATATGGAGTTACTACAGAAAAAGAAGAATGAAGAGAAGGTAAGATTTGGTTATATATATATATATATATATTTGATTCGTTAAGAACAAACAATCTTGTATTTAATGAAAATAAAACAGGCACTTAAAGAGCTTAGAGCCAAAGCTTCACAAAAAGGATCATTTGGAGGATCTGGGCTTAAGAAAAGTGGGAAGAAATAACAAAGTAATAATCTCAAATCTTCCTTCTCTTTTCTGGAACTCATATTTCAATTACTTCTACATATATATATATATGCTTGTTAATGTAACATAACTGGTTATAACCTTCTTCTTCAAACGAACTGCTTCGATTATACAGAAAAAACCACGACTGATAGTTTGAGAGAAGCCCAAAAAATATTTTGAATAATTTTTTGGAAGACTGCAAAATGTAAGAATGAAAACGAAATGTTTTGAATAATTTTATTTTAAAACAAAAAAACAAAACACAAGGGCATGTTTATTCTTAGGCTTGTCATTATGGTTATTATCGGCGGATCCCGTTTGATCCGTTGCAGGACAGGTGTGAGTGTAAGAAAAAAAAATTCATATACGAAACAAGTGCGGATCGAAGTTTTGGTATAACAGAATGGATATGGGTTTCGTTTTATTATTTTGCGGGTTAAAATATACATACAAATTTTGAGTCAAAATTAATTAACCAAAATTTAAACTAATTAAATCATAAACTAATTTAATATTAAACTAATTAAATATTAAACCAATTAAATATTAAACCAATTTAATAAAAAAATTATGAAAAAAAACAGCGGGTCATGTGGGGGAGATCCGACCCGGACTATTTATTCGGCATATGTCTGGTCTTTGAGAGAAGAGTGACTGTTGTTTGGTCCACAGCGAACGATTTTAATGTAGCCAATTAAGGAGATGAATCGGGTTGTTTCAAACGTCGTCGTATTCTAAACCTTTTTTTTGCGACCGTTCGATACGAAGAAAACACGTGGCGCCATCGCGTGTGATTTCCCCGCTTCGTGCTACGTTCGCCCAAAGATATTTTTAGTTTGAAAAGGAAGCGGCAAAAGAAACAACAGTCTTACTCTTACATAATGTCCCACAACCATGTGGGGTACTGTTTTCATGACAATTGTGTTTTTTTTTTTTTTTTTTTTTGCTTAATGTTTTTGCTTGTTTCATCATTTTTCTTGTTTTTGTTTACGTGAAGTTTTTTCATTCCTTAGACCTTACTCACCTTACTGTCACTACCACTACTACTATAATAAAGTTTGTACAATCTAAATCATTATTTGATGAGACCAAATCAGCCACGAA
The DNA here is from genome assembly GCA_018901935.1 of Pugionium cornutum. NCBI lineage: Eukaryota > Viridiplantae > Streptophyta > Magnoliopsida > Brassicales > Brassicaceae > Pugionium > Pugionium cornutum. Next base: position 27,543,433 of record CM032161.1, read on the forward strand.
GAGATGAGAACAAAATCTAATTCCACAATCTAACCGCATTGGCTTTGGGGCAGTTCCCACATCATAACATATGTTTGTTAAAAGAAATGTTTTAAACATGAACTGCTATACTTTCCAAAGGGTTCAAATTATGTCGTAACATGGACACTTACTTGGTATAGCCGTAAGTTGACAGAAAATAAAGATTACCTATACGTATTTTTCAGAAAATTTACAAAGATATTAATACAATAAAGGGTAAATAGAGAAGAAACAAAAAACCTCGTAATAGTAATTTGTAACTAAAAATATTATTTAAACTAAATTCCAAAATAGAATAATGTATGTGTAACCATTAGAATTGGTCCACAAAACTTATATACTATATTCATTAGATGAATTGAAACGACATTTAGAAATCGAGTTTAAGGGAGCGTTAAAGAGAAAGAGATAAAACAAACAGCGACCAATGCTCTACTCTGCGCTTTAATTTGAACTTGTGGAGGGAGCTATAGAGGGAGAGAGAGAGAGAGAGCTGAGATTTGTGGTATTAGAGATCCGATTAAAGGATCCGTTGGGAGCTCCGATTCGAGCTAGAGAAACTGATATTGGATTCAAGTGAGAGATGAATGGGAGACAGAGATCTGGTGCAGCGGCGGTGCACCACCAGAGGCAGCTCTCCGATAATCTCCTTGACATGTCCTCCTCCAATGGCAGATGGCTGCAATCCACTGGTCTCCAGCACTTCCAGTCATCCGCAAATGTAATACCAGAATCCGATCCTTTTTTTTTGTTTTCACATCTTACATTTTCGTTTTCGAAGAAGATCTGTTTGTCAAGGAGATTTCTGTATCTTTTAGTCCTAGGATGTAAAATCACGTGCCTCTATTTTTCCGATCCGGTGTTTGATTATTGCTTGGAGACGCTCATTTTAACCTAATGGTGGGACTACAAACAGGATTACGGATACTATGCTGGTGGACAAGGCGCCGGCCAAGCAACAAGAGGGTATCAGAATGCTCAGAGAGGGTTTAGTGGAGGAAACGACTTCTTTGGGGAACCTACTACTCCTCAATACAGTTCTCGTCCGTCTAGCCAAAGAAAGAACACTGATGAATCGGAGTTTAGTCCCGGGCTCTTAGATCTGCATTCTTTTGATACTGAGCTTCTTCCCGAGGTAGTTATAATTTCCAGTGTTTTCTTACTGCGGGTTTAATTTACATGTGCGAGATGCAGAGCAGACCTGCTGCAATTCAAGTTCTATTTGTGTACCTTTTGTTTTAATGTCTCTGCATTTAGGTGGACCTCCATGAAATTGATTGCGTGCCAGTAGAGTGAAGTAGACTCTTTACACATCACTTTTAGATCATCAGACTATTTTAGTAAACGTCTAAACGAACTCTTAATTTTTCTTTGACCTAGTTACGGGTATTTTCCTCCAACCAATTTGGTAAACATATGATAGAATCATATGACAGCATCTGGTTATTTGTTTCTCCCGTTTAACATGAGATAAATACGTGATTTGCCGTTATGGTTAGGCTTTTAACTTGCTATCTTTTCAGATTCCAGTCACTAACCAGCTGGACGGCCCCTCAATGTTCAATCCTAGTCAAGGCCAAAGCTTTGATGACTTTGAAGCGTACAACAAGCAGCCTAATCGTAGCCGTGCGTTGGCTGAAAACTTGGCAGCTGAGAAGGAGAGGATGAATGCTGTTGCAAAGATCAAAGTTGTTGTACGTTTTCTTCCTTTACTTCTGGCCCTATAACGACGCAATTACTTGATTTCGCCCTTGGATTATGTAGTATACTTCTGCCTTGTTCATCGCGAATACTAATCATTTCCTCAACATAATGTTTCTTGATTTTTTGAGAACAGGTGCGTAAGAGACCACTTAACAAAAAGGAATCGGCAAAAAATGAAGAAGACATTGTTGACACCCATTCCAGTTGCTTAACAGTTCATGAAACTAAACTTAAGGTCAGTGTCTGATGGTTTGGGTTCATGCAATCTCAATTGTCTGATTCATCACTGTAGCAATGCATTAAGACATCTATAACTAAATTTATTGCAGGTTGACTTAACAGCTTATGTTGAAAAGCATGAATTTGTGTTTGACGCCGTGCTAGATGAGGAAGTATCAAATGATGAGGTAAATTATGGTTGAAAGTACACAGGACTGATCATAATTCTGGAGGAAGCCTTGTCTTACATAATAATCAGTTACTGTTATGGTATTTATTTCTCAAGTTATTTTGACACTTTCTTTAGGTTTATCGTGAAACAGTGGAGCCAGTTGTCCCCCTAATTTTTCAGCGCATCAAAGCAACTTGCTTTGCATATGGACAGACAGGTAAATAGTCTCCAAAGGAATAATAGATACACAGTTTTTTTCCGGAAAATCTGACAAACTTATAGACCTTAGATCCTAACATCTAGTATTTTGGATGTCGTACTACATTTCGCGACTTCAATATATTTGAGAAAATTGTGTGAGACTGATAGGTGATAATCAACATCCAGATGTCAGAAACATAATATTCTGCTTTAAGCACTATATACTTTCCTATTTTCTGGATTTGTATATTCTCTATGTGAACAATCTTCGGTTTATGTTTGCCGCTCAGGTAGTGGTAAAACCTATACTATGAAGCCTTTGCCTCTCAAGGCTTCAAGGGATATCCTGAGGTTGATGCACCACACATACAGAAACCAAGGGTTTCAGTTATTTGTCAGCTTCTTTGAGATTTATGGAGGAAAGCTATATGATCTCCTCAGTGAGAGGAAGTAAGTTGAAAGGCATCTCACTCATCATGACTGCAGTGCCTATCCATGTATCTGTAAGACAAACTTTTTTACCATTATAGGAAGCTGTGCATGAGAGAGGATGGTAAGCAGCAAGTGTGCATTGTTGGTTTGCAAGAGTACAGAGTATCTGACACCGATGCGATTATGGAGCTTATTGAGAGAGGAAGTGCAACAAGAAGTACTGGGACTACTGGTGCAAATGAAGAGTCCTCTCGCTCGCATGCTATACTTCAGCTCGCCATAAAAAAATCAGCAGATGCAAATGTGTCAAAGCCCCCTCGCCTTGTTGGCAAGCTTTCTTTTATCGATCTTGCTGGAAGTGAACGTGGTGCCGACACAACAGACAATGACAAGCAGACGAGGTAACACTTTACACCATTTCTTAGTGCCGCTCTTTCAATTGTTCCATCTGAATGGTTTATCATATGAACAGATTGGAAGGAGCAGAGATCAATAAGAGCTTACTCGCCTTAAAGGAATGTATTAGAGCTCTGGATAATGATCAAGGTCACATCCCTTTCAGAGGCAGTAAGTTAACTGAAGTTCTCAGGGACTCTTTCATGGGAAATTCTCGTACTGTAATGATTTCCTGCATATCTCCTAGCTCTGGATCATGTGAGCACACCCTTAACACCTTAAGATACGCAGACAGGTTAAATTTTACTTGCTCGCTAATATATTCTTTATTGTTTTGTCATATGTGCATCTCATAACTTCCGCATTAACTATGAGAATTGTAGGGTTAAGAGTCTCTCGAAGGGAAACGCATCTAAGAAAGATGTATCTTCTTCAACCGTAAACCTAAGGGAATCCACAAAAATTCCTTTAACATCTGCACATCCAACTCCATCTAACTATGATGATGATGTGCATGAGATGTGGACTGAAGAAAATGAAGAATTTGATGCATCGGATTATGAGCAAGATAAACAATTGTGGAAAAAAAATGGAAAGCCAGAGCCATCCTATAACAATCTGGCACAGGAGAGAATCCCGAAACCTACTGTTCAGATGAAGTCAAGAGACATGCCGAGGCCTGATCTGAAGAAGTCTAACTCTGATGATAATCTAAATGCTCTTCTGCAGGTAAGATTATTCAACTTCATTCTAGTTCAGTAGATAAGAAACCACCTATGATGATGATGCCTTTTAACCAGTTTTGAGTCTTTTGACTCTAAGAGCATTTCTCATAAAATTTACCAGGAAGAAGAAGACCTTGTAAATGCGCACCGTAAACAGGTTGAGGATACCATGAACATTGTGAAAGAGGTATGAATTTGGTCGGTTGGTTTTGGTTCTATAGCTGAGGCTAAGCTTCTTCTAAAATTCCCTGAAAATCTACTGCACAGGAGATGAATTTACTGGTTGAAGCAGACCAACCCGGAAACCAGCTAGATGGTTACATTTCGAGACTGAACGCAATTCTCTCTCAGAAGGCTGCTGGTATACTACAACTACAGAACCGTCTTGCTCATTTCCAGAAACGCCTTAGGGAGCACAATGTGTTGGTTTCTACCACTGGGTACTGACCCAGAGTCACTCTCCTAGAGTAAATACTGTCCTCTTATCGACCTTATCTCGGGTTTTGCACTTATGCCCCTTACTGGCTTGGACTGGAGATCAGAAGTTATCTATCTACTACGGCCTCCTGAGAACTTTACAGGGAAGAGTTTGGATTATTACAGAGTATGTCATATGTAAAAGATATGAGTTCTGTTCTTGCTGCAGCGATTTGAATTCTATCAGATTCTTGTAATGGATTTGTTGCAGAAGATGAAATACATATGTAATACTGCATTTGTGGTATTAATGAATGAGCCTGGCTTCTATTTTATACCTTATGGACCTATTGACAAACATGTAGATCGAGTCCTGGGAATTTAGATCTCAAACTTTTGAAAGCTTCAAACAGTGTGTTCCTCGTTTCACAGTACAGGTTCTCGATTTTGTCTGAAAGGAGCTGCGAATATCTTGGAAGTGGAAAACGATGTTTAAAACACAATGTTTGATTTAAACATGCAAAACAAATGAAGAAACTGAAAAACAAAAACTCTAAATAGTTTCGGAGTTTTTGGATCAGACAAATTGTGTCAAGAGTAGAGATCATTAAAGAATTTGTCGACGATGTTGAGATACGCAGGACTTCTAAGACGAGAATAGTAATGAAGTGCCTCTTCAACGTCAAGGACATGCTCAATATCTCCTGTATCAATCATATACATTTCCTTGATCTTCTTCTCCACAGTATCACAGTCTCTTGATGATGGGGAAGAGCAAGCTTCTGTTTTCTCCTCTTGATTTTGTTCTTGCTCTTGAGCCTTCTGCTCCAACTTCAATGGACCTCCAATGCTGTTTTCGAGATCAGACTCCCAGATGTTGAGGAAACTTGCGTAGATATTGTCGTCATCAAGAGAATTCGATCTGCAAAATGTGCAGGAGAAGTGAGTTTTAGGTCTAGGCAGTTTCATACCTGCTCGGAGAATGATAGACTTCAGATTGTAAAGTGTTCTGTGGAAGAAACTGTTTGTTTTCCGAAACATCTCTCTTGGCTACAACTGATATGTTTTTGTCGGCAGAGCAATGTTCTCTCACATATATAAATCATTTATCAGTCAGAGAAATCGAATCTATTACTAATGTGTTGAGATGTTACTTTAGTTTCATAGTATTTGCAAATGTATCTATTACTCACCATCAAAAAGACTAAAGAGAAAATTTGTCTTGTCTTGGAATGTCACTTTTCTCTTTTTCATGTTTTTATATGTCTTTTGATGATTTGAAGATCTTAAATCAAAAGATTCACGTATACAAAGAAAACGTACGCTTGACTATTGACTTAATAATGGAAGACGTACTTGAAAATACTATTGTTTCTTTGACGAGTTGTTCGTCTAAAGCATCATTGATTAAGATGCAAAGCCAAAGTTTTGTCTTTGGACCTACACACTAACGTTAATCCGAATTGCGATTTTGCTGCAACTAATTCTTATTTTCCTTTTCGTTAAAGATTTTTGAACAGTTTCATGGCGTTTTCAATCCTAAAAGCTGATATAAAATTAACAAAATATACTTTACCAAAGGAGGATAAGATATAAAAAAATTATTACAAATGGGCAACAAGAGTTTGGAAGCAATTAAGGCCATTTGTTAATAAAAAAAGAGGCCCATTAATGTATGTAAATGCCCATTATTAACATCAACCCTAGAATCAAAAATCAGACCTTCGTATAAATTGGCTATTTTAATAGTTAAGGAACTTGTCCTCTGAAGACGAAGCCTAGGGTTTTCTTGCAAGCAATTCGCTCCAATGGTGATCTCTCTGTTTTCTCTATCCTTTCTCTTCAATATATCCATGATAGCATCTCTTATCATTATGTGGAAAATTTTGAGTATTTCAGGGAAAGGGAACGGGAAGTTTCGGTAAGAGGAGGAACAAGAGTCACACTCTCTGTGTGAGATGTGGTCGCCGTAGCTTTCACATCCAGAAGAGTCGTTGCTCGGCTTGTGCTTACCCTGCTGCTCGCAAGAGGACTTGTAAGACTTTTCACTTTTATTTTTACGCTCTATGTTCTTTCATAGATTGCTGATTAGACATCAGTCCATTGTAAATGTGTTTTATAAATCTGGAAATGTTTGTTGAACTACGAGTTGCTTACTGTATTAGTATGCTTAAGATCATTTGGATTGAATTTCCTTGAAGCGATTGCGATAATAGTTTTGAAATAGAAAAGTTTATCTGTTCTTCTGTGTCTGCAGCTCTGTTGGCTTGTCGTGTATTTGTAATTGTCGTCTGAAATGTAGAAACTTTCTGTCTTTGTATGTCTGGTTCAGTTGACTTGTTTGGTAATTGTAATAACTCAATAAGTATATGTGCGTTTTTTCCTCTTATATCAATCCTGATAGTCCCATTATGTTTTTGAAAGATTTATGAATGAACCACTCTCTCTTTGGTTTAGACAACTGGAGCGTGAAGGCCATCAGGAGAAAGACTACTGGTACTGGTAGGATGAGGTATCTACGCAATGTTCCTCGCAGGTTCAAGACTGGATTCAGAGAAGGCACTGAAGCAAAGCCAAGGAACAAGGCAGCAGCTTCATCAGCCTAAATCCATTTCTGGTAACTGCAGGAAGGAGTAAAGCTTTAGCATTTTGCACTATCTAGTTTTAAGATTACTATATTCCTGATGATCTGATACATTATGTTTTGTGGATTGTGTTCCGTTCTGGATTTGATTCAATTATCATCTTACATTTGCAGTTCTATGCTTTCTCCCTTTTTACTTTCATTGAGATGGTTTTGATTGATGATCATTTGCAAGCTGATCCGGAATTTTTTTAGTTGAAATGTATCCAAAATCTGTATTTTTCAGAAGATGGAATGCTATATAACACTTGATTAGCACGTAAGTAAATATGATAAAGTCTGTCCGGAGAGACAGTGGTACAATTGGAATTTTTGTAAAATGAGCGGCGAACTTAAACTCGGTCTTTTTATTCGTTTAGGCTTCCGTCGATACTGCCACACCCCTGCGATTGATTCGCTTGTGCGTTGGATTCGAGTCCACTACTTTCTTATTGTGAACAAATGTGTTTTTTTCACAAATCTATCTTGATATTGTGAAGAGACAAACATCAGAAGAGGACGATGATTCACTGAGGACGGTATGCAGGAGATAGTTTTATGATGACTTCGGCTGTAATATACCATGCTTTCAGCATTAGAGGCCAATTTTACCCTGCTACCATCTATTTATCGACCTGAAAGATCAGCTTGATGACTCTCAATATGTGTTTGGTACTTATGCTCAGTCTCTGGCACTTGGGTCAAATTTGTCTTCTTAGGATCCCTTAGGGAAGCAGAAATCGAGAGGCTCAATGAACAAGCTCGTAGAGAACTCATGGAGATTCTCTTTGCCATCACTATTTTCATACATGACTTATCTAATGGCTTTCTTCCGTTGGTCATCTGATCAAGCTTTGCATTGGCTCGCACAGAAAAGAGTTGAATACATTGAGAAAGCCATTAGATAAGTTCGCATTGCCTAAGTTATCTTCAAGTTCTAAGCTTACATGAGCTTTTAAAAGTTAGATTACGAATTACAATAATAATTAACTAAGCCGATGTGGAAGGGGTAGTTTAGGAAATAGCACTAAAATGTTGCAGTGCAGTGGTGACTCCATTACTTTGAGCAAATATATAATTCGTGAATCGCCTCTCTACCTTTCCCCCCGAATAAGAACCAAAGAAAATTGTTTCCTTCTCTAAAAGCATCAATGGCTTCTCGCCGGCGAGTGCTTCTGAAGGTTATTATCCTCGGAGACAGTGGGTAATTTCCCACCTTAAAATTATGCATTTTCGTGTTCGAAATCGTCCTTTGTTTTTTTTTTCGATATTTTAGTATATTCTCTACGGATTTCGTTTTTTTGCTTCTGTTGTCGGTTTATTGATGAAAATTTTGATCATTGGTTTGCACAGGGTTGGGAAGACGTCTTTGATGAATCAGTATGTATTCTACATCGGATCTGAGATTCTGATAGATGCCTTTGTTATATCATTATTCGCTTTTTTTTTATAACCTGGCGAGTGTGTTTAATAAACCTTGTTAGGTTTGTGAATCGCAAGTTTAGTAATCAGTACAAAGCTACGATAGGAGCAGATTTCTTGACGAAAGAGGTTCAAATCGATGACAGGTTGTTCACATTGCAGGTAATAATTGAGTATATCAGGTTTAGAACGTAGTCTTTATTGCTAATAATATAGTTTCTTGGTTTGTTAGTTTAGGTTGTCATTACATTAGATCTTAATTGGTTAGCTTATGGATTGGCTTTTGTGTGTAATTATATTTACAATCTACAAGTGTTGCAAATTGGAATGACGTAATTTGTTTTGCCCATGTAGATTTGGGATACTGCTGGGCAAGAGAGGTTTCAAAGTTTGGGGGTTGCTTTCTACCGAGGAGCGGATTGTTGTGTTCTTGTGAATGATGTCAATGTCCTGAAATCGTTTGACCATCTTAGTAACTGGAGGGAAGAGTTCTTGATCCAGGTACTAAACGTCATACTTATCATTTTCTTATTGGAATATTTTCTAATCAAATCAGTGATTGTTCATGTTTATCTAATTTCCAGGCTAGTCCTTCAGATCCTGAAAACTTCCCGTTTGTTGTGTTGGGGAACAAAACAGATGTTGATGGTGGAAAGAGTCGAGTGGTGAGATGTTTATTCGTTTATCTTTTTAAGTTAGTATCATCATGTAAGAGTTTGAGACATTAATGTGCTAAGAGAAAGATACCTCATCTTCTTTTGGTAAATTAGGTTTCTGAGAAAAAAGCAAAGGCTTGGTGTGCATCTAAAGGAAACATTCCTTACTTTGAGACATCCGCTAAAGAAGGATTCAATGTCGATGCAGCTTTTGAATGCATAGCCAGAAATGCTCTCAAGAATGAACCTGAAGAAGAAGTGTAAGTCCAAACACTAGCAAACCCACTTGCTGCATCATATTAACTTTGAGCTTATCTTATCAAAACACTTCATGTTGTAGACTTATCTCTCTTTGTTTGTTTCAATTGCATTACAGATACCTTCCTGACACCATCGATGTAGCTCGATCTCGGCAGCAAAGATCAACCGGGTGTGAATGTTAACGAACTTTGTTGCAATGTTATATGAAAGAACATTCGCTGAAAAACGCAGCACTACGCATTACTCAATTCCACCAAAACAAACGCTTATGTTCAACTAACGACAATCTTATGCGTATTATTGATTTATTGCCTCTATCATGAGCTCTTATGGTTGGGCCTGAGTTTCTGTTGGCCCGTTTAGCTGCAAAGAGAAAACAGAGAGATGCATTATTACATAGTTTCAAATCTCCACCAAATTGGAAGTGATATATATATATATATGAGCTTCTCCATCGTTATCTTATCAATCGAGCTTGAAAACGACGTGGACACACGTCAGATTGATCTTTAGTACAACTCTGCTGAGTCACCACTCTTACTGTTCTTCTTGTATCAGAACAGAACAGAGCCGATCTATTTATGAATTTTTACAGTTCCTAATATATCTTAAAAGCGTTACCAAAAACAAAGTTAGAGATAAGAATAAATAAAAAGAAGAGGTACACACAAGGTCACACAGTTTCTTAAGCCCACGACAAAACATGTGAAGAGTCTCTCAAAAGCTAAAACCCTAAAACCTGTTTGTTTTGTTTATTTAGAAAGTCTTTTAGAGTCTTGGAGAAAGAATTATTAAAGATGTTGGAAGGGAAAGCGAAGGTGGAAGAGACAGACATGCCAGTGAAAATGCAAATGCAAGCAATGACCATTGCTTCTCAATCTCTCGATCTTTATGATGTCTTTGACTGTGAATCCATAGCTGCTCACATCAAGAAGGTATCAAAGATTCTTTCAGGAAGATTCTAGAGTCTTCTGTTACTAATTTTAGTTTTATTTTTATTATAAAAAAAATCAGGAGTTTGATGAAAGATATGGAAGTGGATGGCAATGTGTGGTTGGGTCGAATTTTGGGTGTTTCTTCACACATTCTCAAGGAACTTTTATCTATTTCCAGTTGGGGACCCTAAACTTTCTCATCTTCAAAGACGCCACTCTTTAGTTTCAAAATCACAATCACATCCCATGTTTCCTTTTTCTTTTTAAACTGAATTGTAGTTTTTTTTATTAATTTTTTGTAAATAGATATTGTTTCCAATAAAACTGTGAGATACTGTATTTAATTTGGATGTTACGGTCGTAAAAATGTGGCTTTTGGGATTGATAAAGAGAATTAAATTTACTTAATAGAAAAAATATATTTAAAAAAATACGTGTAATAATATAAAATAGAAATATAATAATTTAAAATTAATTTTGTTCTTAACAAACTGCTTAAACCTAAGAGAGTCACTCGTTAGATTTAACAAGATTATGGAAATGGCGAGAACGGTTGAGCAAGAACAAGAAAGTTACAAGTCGAGATTGTTTGATTTATAGAACGTGAAGCAGAAGAGCTCATCTTCACGGCATGTCAAGAGATGTAACTCAGACATCGATGATGACATTGTTTACAGGATAAGGGCGGCCTCGTGCGGCCAGCCGACGTTACCGTTTTGACCTGCTCAGCCGCGTGAAGCAACCGATGAAGAATTTACAGGAAGAGGCAGGCAAGGGAGAATTTATTTTAATTCATGCTTAGAACTTTTTTTGTTAGATTAATTAGTTATTTTCAAGTTTCTTGGATAGCAAGCTAAGGCTGTAGTGATTTATTGCCATGTGTGAATGAAAAGAATATATTTTAGATTTTTCTTGGTAAAAGAAACGGTCTTAGTGTTTGGTTAGTGTGCTTTTCTTATTCAGTCATCGCTCTAGCTCTATTGGTTTGGTTTGGTTTGTGGTCTCGATTTGTCCGTTTTTTATTAAGATTTTTGTAATAATAATATTTGTTTGTCAACCATAGAAATATATGGCTAGGCAGTAGTAGATTATTGTTCATTTAGTTGTCATAGATATTTATAGTAAATACAGCAGTCAGATGATGCGTTTTACGTTACAATTTTTTCGACTGCTGATTAAAACATCATTACGAATAAAAATATTCGATCAATCGCAAATGCAACAGCCGACGACAAACAAACAAACAACATATATCACAATCGCAGATGGCTGCGGCGAGCAAACGAACAAAACTAATACATAGTTTCTTAATTTCATATTTTAATTAAAAATTTGATATAATGAAAAAGTATAAATTTTAATAATAGTTACATGGTTTTTTCCCAAGTTAGATAAGGTAGTTGAATGAAGATATTAAATGCATATTGGCATTAAATAAAATCATCCTCTAAAATTCAAATAAATACATGTCTGCAAAATGTTAGAGCATCTCCATTACAAATCTCTAAATAACATTTTTCAACACTACAATAAAGAGAAAACATAAAAAAGTATGAGAGAGAGAGTGAATGAAAAGAGTCTCCCAATTAAAGAAAAATATGAGAGACTCTAATGACATTTAATACTATGTTTACAATTTAAAATTAGAAAACATAAAGAATATAAACAATACTAATATTATATACTTACTTAAGTTAACTACCACAATTGGTAATATCAACGGTGAGGATTACAGCAATAGAGCTATAGGTATTCTGATTGTATACGTAATGAAAGACAAGTGTCATCATTGTGTTTAACCAAACTAATCCGTAATTACCAAAACCAAAAGTGCTTAAACATATTTTGCTCAAAACATCATCATCATCACCATTATATCGCTTTCGTCGCCAATCGCCAACGCTTCAGTCGCTATTCATAGATCCACACGAAGTCGTTTTTTCGCGATTGTAACTTAAGACGAACGGCTACGTTATTTCATTGACAAGGAAAGAAGCCGACATCTTTTATCGATAAATATTAACGAACGACATTACTACAAACCTAAAAATGACCGCCACATTTAACACTTTCAACTACTTCTCTTTATTTAACCATAGATTCCACAACCACGCAGTTTTGTCCTGTTTTCTTCCTCGATTCCACCCAGCTACTTCGTTTTCGTATTCTGGGTTTCGATTCCTCAAATCTAACCAACTCTTCTGTAAGTTCTAATCTTTTTTTTTTGTTCTGGTAATTATGATCTGCCTTTTGTTTTGTTTGTCTTTATTAGATTCGCCTTCCTGATTGTTTTGCTGACTACGCATGTTACGTGTTTGACGAAATGTCTTGAAGTTTCTTGCTTTCAGACTATATCGTTGATGAGAACAATATGGTGTGTTGATCTATGTATATTGAAAATTTTCAGCATATACGATCTTCTCTTCGTTTATTTGAATATGTTGTTTTCACATCCTTTCTGTTTTATATGATTTGCACTGATTTCTATTCTATCCATGCGGTATACGTACTGGGCGATATCTTTAACCTGAGATCATCTATGAAATAAATGCTGCAGCTTCACAGTCTGGTTCACTAATGGAAGTCTTTAAAGCAGCTTTTTCAGAAGGGTCTAATTCCTATGATAGGATAGCGATTAAAGCAGAAGGAAAGAGTTACTCTTATGGACAGCTAACATCGTCTGCCTTGAGAATATCTAAATTGCTCTGCAAAGATGATACTAAACATGTATGGTTATTGGTTTGAAACTTCACCTGTTTCTGCTAGCCCATCACAGTTTCTCCCTGACAAAGCCTCTAACTGGCTATTAACTTTTTTCTGCTCTCTAAATTCTTAGGGAGGTGAAACTAGGAAGTATGAAGGGTTTTGTAGTCTTCGAGGAGCCAGAGTTGGAATTGTGGCAAAACCTTCAGTTGAGTTTGTTGCAGGAGTCCTGGGGACATGGTTTAGTGGGGGCGTAGCGGTTCCACTTGCACTCAGCTATCCAGAAGCTGAACTCTTACATGTGATGAATGATTCCGTATGAAATCTATTCGCCCTCCTATTTTTTGTGCTTTAATTTCATTGTTTACTTTGTTTGGAATTTCAACCTTTCCTGCTAGTTTGTCATCATTTATGTAGGGCTGATTAATTTTATAACCAGACACAATATTCAGCTACTTGTTTGTTTAATTATATATGTGTTTGTTCTTAGGTATTCCTGATCTTAGTTTTGTGTGCTTGGAATGTTGATCCCTAATTCAAGCTGTTGGTTTGTCTAGCATCAGTTGTTTTCCTTAAGTCTAAAAGGAGTCCTCAGTAGAACAAAGTAGAAAAGGTATTTGGCCTAGGTTTTTCTGGTTGGCTGTCTTCTATCAGATTCAACCTTCGCAAAATAAGTTTGCTGTATGCTGCTATTTATTCTATTAACAGTATTAACATTTTCTGGGGATATAATCCTGTTATCTTTGGTTCTAGGATATATCTCTGTTATTGAGCACGGAAGACCATAGTGAAAGTATGAAAACTATTGCGGCTAAGGGTGATGCTCATTTTCTTCTGATTCCCCCTGTTGTTAACTCAACTTCAGAATCTATTGCTCACAGTCAGATTCAGGATAGTTTTGAAGCAGAAGGAAAGCTTCTAGGTAAGATTTTGAAAATATTCAAATCATGAACTTATATATAACGCTGCTTTTAATATCTGCCACCATGAATTCAAGCAATTATTGGTCTGTCTTTTCTGTGTCACATCAGTATTTATTTGTGCAGATGACCCAGCATTGATCGTCTACACTAGCGGTACAACTGGTAAACCAAAAGGAGTTGTCCATACTCACAAAAGCATCAATTCCCAGGTACATATCCAACCTTCGTATGTAGCTCACATCGTGTTTATCCACTTGACACGGAATGTGACTGCATATATCCAACTGATAGAATTGTCACATCTTCTTAGCATCGTTAGCATTCCTCTGTCTATCCAGTGAGTAAGCGAATTTACCCTGCAACTTATAAGCCTGTATATGTGTAGGTTAAAATGCTAACTGAAGCTTGGGAATACACTTCTGATGATAATTTTCTCCACTGCCTTCCACTACATCATGTTCATGGGCTTTTCAATGCTTTATTTGCTCCTCTTTATGCACGATCTTCGGTAACTTAATATCCATATATGCTTAGGCTAGCCCTTTCAAAATACATTAACTTGTGAAAACATCAGCCTGGTTAAAAGTTGTCACATTGATGTTTACATTCCTCTTTGAAGGTTGAGTTTTTGCCCAAATTTAGTGTTAGTACAATCTGGCGTAGATGGCGTGAATCATATCCGGTGAATGATGAAAAAACCGACGACGCCATAACTGTATTTACTGGAGTAAGTCTTTTTTATTGTGCTTTTTTCCTTAAAAATATGATTGCAGGCTTTAGCTGTCCCTGCCTTAATTGTTTGTTGCATATTCATCAAGGTTTTTATTGTTGGTTAATATCTGAATCAATGTTAATTATATTATATAGCCATGTGATAGTCTTGGTTGAGCTGTTCAGTTTCCAAATTTTGCTTCTGGCGCTCTAGAAAACAGATTTTACTATAAAGAAGTTTAGCTTGAGAGAAGTGTGTTGCGATATACAGGTCCCAACCATGTATACTCGGTTGATTCAAGGTTATGAAGCAATGGATGGAGAGATGCAAGACTTGAGCGCTTCTGCTGCACGGAAGCTTCGCCTAATGGTAAGCAACCAAAAGTCTCCCAGAAGCGCAAATCTAGCTTAATAGTTATCATTTGTGTATCGTTAGGCTATTCTATTTTCAAATTCTGGTAAAAAAGGCGTACATGTTTCTGATAAAAACACATGTTCAGATGTCTGGCTCATCTGCTCTCCCTCGACCAGTTATGCATCAATGGGAAAATATCACAGGTCATCGTCTTTTGGAAAGATATGGCATGACTGAGGTTAGTAGATTTTCCTGTCTCTTTTAGTTACCTCAATACAATACCGTAGAAAAATCCTGTTCTTAGTGGTTACATTTACTCAACTAAATTCAATATTCCCAGTTTGTAATGGCAATATCAAACCCCTTACGGGGTGCACGGAAGGCAGGTACCGTTGGCAAACCGCTTCCCGGTGTGGAGGTCAGTAAGATCTTCCTACTTTTAGGTTCAAATTCATTACCTTTTAACTAATGCCATGCTTCTAAGGTACTACTACTCTGACACAGAGCTGTGATACTGAAAAAATGCATGTAAACATGATAGGCTAAAATTAAAGAAGATGAAAATGATTCGAAAGGAGTGGGAGAGATTTGTGTTAAAAGCCCATCTTTGTTCAAGGAGTACTGGAATCTTCCAGAAGTGACTAAAGAATCATTTACGGAAGATGGATACTTCAAGACGGGAGATGCTGGTAGAGTAGATGAGGATGGATATTTCGTGATTTTAGGACGTAAGAAGAACCCCATAAATACATTCATACACTCTTTATGAGTTGTTTCTTCACATTCTCTTCGTATCTTCTCTTCTCTTGTTTCGATTAGGCACGAGTGCTGACATTATGAAGGTTGGAGGATACAAGTTGTCTGCCTTAGAAATCGAATCAATCCTTCTCGAGGTAACACTAACATCGAATTTTATGGGGGTTCTTGAAGGAATCAGAAGCTCTTTCTAATTGGGCAGTAGAGAATGGAATTAGATACGTAAACCGAGAAAAATCTCATAGTTAACTGAAATATCTGGGTTGCTATACAGCACCCTACGGTTGCAGAATGTTGCGTGTTGGGGTTACCAGACAAGGATTATGGGGAAGCAGTTACTGCGATAATTGTAGCAGAGAATGAAGCGAAGAAGAGAAGTGAAGATGAGTCGAAACCTGTAATAACCTTAGAAGAACTCTGCGGTTGGGCGAAAGACAAGCTTGCTCCTTACAAGGTACTCAAAAATCTGCCAAGATGTTTATCGAAACGAACAGCAGTATGTAAAAAGTATTCACCTCCTTGTCTATAAATTTGCTGTCTTGTTAGCTACCAACACGTTTGCTGATATGGGAGAACTTGCCTCGCAATGCCATGGGAAAGGTATAAAACTAAACGCCACTCAAAGCTTTTCCTGAGTGATACAAGAGATGTTTGTTTGGTGTGTATAAGAAGTATTGTTTGCGAGTTGCAGGTGAACAAGAAAGAGCTAAAGAAACATCTGGATGTTCAGGAGTAAATTCTCAGACAACCATGGATCTCTCTGTTGCTTCCTGTGCGTTGGTTGTCCCACAACACATGCATAAATGTATTTTCCTTTCTCTTTACAATGTAGTTAACTAAGTACGTTATGGATGGCCCCATTTATAGTCAAAGTCAAAACACATTTGTTCGAATCTTAGTAAATTTTTCGCAACTAAAATTATTCAATTACCATTTTTCATTTATAGACTAATTAACCTCATTGAACAAAAGACTCAATACCAATTTCTGATGAATTTATATAAATGCTACTAAACCACGAACACTTCTCAAATAAAATACCATAATCAATTTTGATTCTCTTTAATCCAATCTCATACACACAAAATGGCTTTTGTAATAAAATAAGCACACCCATTAATTAATATCATCCTCTACTTCCTAAATCCAAATCCATAAATATATAATCTAATTACATACATACAAATAATATATATAGATTTATAACACAAACCATGCGATGAACCAATAATGGATCTTAGTTTAATTTAACTTCGTCTTCTTCCTCTCTCACACCATTAACCTTATCATTCCTCACTTGATCCACCGTGGGGCCATACGACCAGCTACACACAACATAGTAGATGACATTAACGAAGCTCAAGATCGCTAAAGTCCAATAGTAATAGTCGTAATGACCCTTGTTGATATTATCTTCAATCCAGCTCTCTTTGCCCTTCTTTGAGCTTAGATTCTTGACCGCATTGAGGATTACACTAGCCAATACATTAGCCACTGCCATTCCAAGACCAAACAGCGAAGCAGCTATGCTCGACATGCTTTTAGGAAACTCGGTATAGAAAAACTCGGTTTGTCCTATCCCGGTTAAGGCTTCTGCTAAACCGTGTAACACATACTGTGGTACTAGCCACATCGCTGAGATGTTCACTGTAGCATCAGCTTTGTTTGCGAGTCCTTGGGTTATTGCAGTTTTCCTTCTGTAATGCTCAACAATTGCGGAAACCGCCATTGCTAAGAAGGATATGAATAGACCTAATCCCATTCGAATCTTTACATTAACCCTAACCGGTCTGCCTTGGATCTTGGAAGCTAATGGGAGGATGGCGCGGTCGTATAGAACCACCCATAAGATTAAGGCTATGATTGTGAACATACCGAAAGATCCAGCAGGGATTTGGAAGGTCGAACCGCTGCTCAAACGTCTGTCCATTGAGTTAGCTTGAAGCAGCTGAAACGAGTTTTGGCTAACGTTTATTGACATCATTATCCCCGTGGACCATACCGGTATCACCTTGACCAAGGCCTTGAATTCCTCAACTTGGTCCGTTGTGCAGAGCCTCCATGGCTTTAAGGACAAACCATCAGAACCAATGTCTTCCTCGCGGTTTCTTATGACACAAGCTTTGTTCAAAAACCTAATCAATTGCATGCAAGAGAGTGTTAAAAGTCAAGAAACCAATCAAGAAACGAAATCGAAATCACTTTTTACCTCAATTTGTCACTTGGGGTTTTGAGTTCGGAATCTTTCAAGTGATGATAACAACCATAGGAGTCATGATGATCCGGTAAACTTAACTTCCTGTTTGCATAAGCTGCAACAGCAACCTGAGCTAAACCGGTCAACAGGCTCTTAGTCACATTGCGTTTAACATAGAGAGGAGACGCAACAACAAACAAGAAACCCGCGAGCAGCATTAGAATCGCGGGTATTCCAAACCCAATTCTCCATCCAAGATGATCTTGAATGTAAACAATGACAGTGAAAGCGATCAAGACAGCAACCGATGAAGAAGCGTAATACCAACCAAAGAAGCTCTCAAGAACTCTCTCGTTCTTAGGATTCTCTTTGTTGTCCAATTGATCAGCACCAAAGGCTAAAGAACATGGCCTGATTCCACCTGATCCAATCGATATAAGCGCAAATGCAGAATACAAAAGAGCCAATTGAGAAGATGTCGCTGCCTCGGAATTGCAGTTGGTCCCGGCTGCTGCTACACATGGTGATGGCTTCACTTGTGGTAACATCGCCGTTAGCCATAGAACCACCATACCCTGTAACGTTTCAAAGTGTTAGCATTTAGTTTTATTAAAAATATATTGTAAAAAAATGTTCGTAAAATTTGTATGTATCTTTAAAGAACACGAATCAAAGACATACGTCAATTGTCATAATCATACAAAGACATCATTTTCTTACGGAAAATGATTGATATTCGAGTTGCTATAGAGATTTTCAAAATCAATTGATCACGCACGATGTACATGATAAGGTTATTTTCAAGTGGGTGAAATAAAAAGTTCGATCAAGAAAATGTGACAAGTAGTACAAAATCATGGGTCACCAATATATATTGCTTTCAGTCCAACACTTCTTTGTTGTTTGACCAATAACTATTGTCAAATCCGTAAATGGTGACAAAAAAAACTGAGTCCACGTCAGCCATGTGGACAAATAAATAGTGAAACTACAAATGATGAAAAATGACACTGGAAAATGAAATTAAACACATAGTGAATAAAAATACTAAGTTTTTTAAAGATTCAGCACTGTGGTGACTCACAATCACAACTTGCAAGAGAAAGCCCACAAGGAAAGCAACCATATTTTAAAAGAATTAATAAAAATATTAATAGTGAAAGTAATTACTTTATTATTATTATTATTTAAAACCTGTTATTACCTAATCACATGGACATTTCAGAACACCTGGCTTCGTATTTAATTTTACGGATTTTATTATTAAATTTTAATGGAAAGAAATACTCCATTCATTGGACAGCAATTTCAGGGTCGCACATGCAACATGTGAAATTTTTTACTCTTAATGGCAAGAGCCTTCTAAAAAGCTTAATCATAACTCTTAAAATGGAATTTTCACTGCAGTTGATTATTACTCCTCTTAAATATTACTGCTTTTGTAGAATTTTCATACATATTTTTATAACTATAAATCAATAATAATTTTAATATTCTTAGTTACGATTTTTTGAAGTTCATTATTAATTTACATTAATTATTCAAAAAGTACAATGAAACCTTAGAAAAGTAAATATTTAAAAACAAAAGGAGTAGTATTTAAGCAAATAAATGTGAAATTTTAGCAAACATCTAATTCCCTTAAAATTTACAAGACCAAAAAAAATTACTTTTACAAGATTTAAATAATAAAGAAATTGAGTTACAAAAACCTCGTACCATTTAATTCTAGGCCCTCAATTCTATAAATGTTTTTAGATTTTATTGAATTTTATGTTGTCGAAGCAAGTAAAAGTCGAATTATCGAAATATGTCATCAGAATTTAAGTCCAAATATGGAATTCTGAGTAAGAAAACACTTACACAGTTACACCCCTAAATAAACCGGAAATTGGGTTTCGAATTTTTGTAAATAAACCGAAAATAAAAAGTCTCCTCCGTATTGATAATAAACCGGGAAAATTAATGAATCGAGAGGACGGAAATTTACCAGGAAACTGGAGAGAGAGGCAATGGCGATGGTGAGAAAGCGACCCAAATACGAATCTGAGAGAAAAGCTCCAACGAGAGGCATGAAATTAGTAGCAGCGACCCACATGAACAACACAGTTTGTCCTTTTACAACTCCCAATCTGTAATCACTCATCAGATAAAGAATCATGTTCTGTAATAATCCATAGCTTGCCACTTTCTCGAACGCTTCGTTTGCTTCATCAAGAAAGAAGAAAACATTTCAGAAGAAACAGAGAGATTTGGTTTTTTCAAAGATGAATCAAAATTGTGAGAATTGAGATTGTGATGTTACCAATGATGAAGGGCATAGTGACAAGTCCACCCTTTGCTCTTCTTCTACTGGGTTGAGGTATCTCCTTGGACACAGTTTGATCCGGAGGGTTCTCCATTGTTACCTTTCAGCTGAGTTTCTTTCTCACAGAGAGAGAGAGAGAGAGAGAGAGAAGAGAGAGAGAGAGAGGGGAAGAAAAAAAGGAAGAAGGAGGAAAAAATCTTTGTCTTTGTGAGCGCTTTGAGTTAATGCGATCTTATTTCAGTTCAGACAGCGAGGAATCTCTGTTTCTGCGACGAGTGAGCAATAATTTAATGGAAGATATTTAAATATCAATTTTTTTCTCAAGGCAAATAGAATTTTATTAAAAAATAATTACCCATGAATAAACTAAATATTATAATAGAACGCAAAAACATGGGATTGGAAAATTTCTTAAAATACCATATTTTATATTTTTGTTCTGAAAGAAACAACTAAAATTTTATCACAAATTATTGTGTAAAGCATTTTATTCTAAATAGTAAGTAAATTACAAAAATTATTAAAACATTGCATTTAGGTTTTTATATCCCAATTTCAAGTTTAATTTTTTCTTAGTAATTATTATATTAAATTAGTGGTATTTTTAGGAAATATAATAACATATTTGGAAAAGAATAATTAAAGTGTAATATTTTTGAGAATTATTCCAATCTATCGATTTATCCTACTAGTTTTGTGAGTGAAGTTTTCCTATTAGAAAATTTATGACATATGGGTTTTCATTCTTAGTTAGAAATACAATATATAAAATTTGGGGGAAAAAATAGAAAGTTAGGAAAAAACATCATTTTCGAAGTATAGCTACATACAAGTTAAAAACATAAATGCATTTTAACAAAATATATGAATTTGTTCATATATACATGTGTTGTTATGTGTAAAACTTTTTCCAAAAAACTGTATATTCAACATCTCACTTCCATGTTATATACTTACGCGAATCAATAGAAATCAATTTCGTGGTCCAATTTTTATCAGTTTCTATTCAAATTGATCAGTTGAAGAAAATGTAAGGATATCAATACTTATAAGGGTCATAAGGCAATAACTATGTTAGAGCCCAAATGCAACAAGAGTAAAGAACCAACTCAATACATACAATGTCAACAAACCTATACAAGTGTCAATAACCCATGCATTTAGGATTTTTTGAAAGTAAATTATAATAAATACGAGTGTTTGTGGAAAAATGAAATGTATTATAAGGAGATTTAATTTATGGTACTAATCGAATATTATGAAGTTTTTTGTGTGTTTACAATTATCTTCCATTAGACTTATATACACGCCATAAATAAGGAAAAATATTCTCAAATTATGTTATATTGATTATTAGTAAATATAAATTAAATATTTATATAATTTTAAATTTTATTTTATATTATTTTCATATTAATTTTTGTACATGTAAATTAAAAAAAAAAAAAAATAATTATTTTTTACAAATTTAATATTATTTTTTGGTTAGTTTAATAAAATATATTGATTTTCTAATTAAATTAATAACAATAATAATATTGTAATTATTTTACTAACTTAAGTTTATTTATATATTTATTTGAAATTCACCGTACAGATGACACGTCATCATAATATTTTTTTTGATAATACGTATGTTATTTTCTTAAAATATTTTTCAAATAATATATTAAAAATTTTCTTTTACCTTTTTGCATCTAGATAAAACTTAAATGAACTTTCTTATTTTCAATCAATTTTTATCTATTTTATTATAAATTTTTTGAACATGAATCCTACATTTACTCACAAAAAAATTATTTCCCTTTAAGTCAAAAAAAAATTATGACTAGTCAAATAAGAAAGGGATCCAAACGTAATTTTCTTTTCACCTACAGATTTTTTTTTTTGGTAGTAAGGCTCGAAAGTTAAAAAAGTATATGATCGATTAAAAGAAACTTAACATTTTAACCAAAAAAAAGAATATATTTTTTTGTTTAGGTAAGGTGTAAAAGTGAAATGATTATCCTAAAATATTGAAGAGAAAAGTAAAGTAAAGATAGCATTCAAATCCCAAATAATAAAAAGAAGAAACGCATCAAAATCATCATAAAAGTGAATTAATAATGGAGAAAGGACGACAATCCCATGAGGTTAACAGCTTTTATTTTGGAACTCTCTCTTCCTCTTTTCTTGACAAATCTAAACTTTTGTAATATAATTTCTTTTTCTGACTGATAAGTCAACATCTCTTAAGAGTCGGCTCTTGAAAATAATAAAAATATAAGTTAAATTGTTCATTTTTTTAAAAATAATTTGTAACAATCATCATGTAACAATTTATCTTTCTGAATATCGATTACATGTTAATTGTATAATTTTTTTGTATCTAAGAATTTACTATCCACACATATATATCTTCTTATTTGTATAAGTTTCTCCACTCTTATAGGTTCCATTCCATATTGACAATTATATTTCTAATATGACTATATCCTAATGCAAAGATAATATACATTCATATAATTTACAATTCAGAACAAAATTCTACTAGATTGGAATGAAAATATTGTATGGTGTATGATATTGCAATATATATAAGACATCAATTTTGATAAGTTTTCTCATTAGTTTTGTGGTCTTTGTTAGTTTTTCTCAAATTATTTTTAGGCAATTCTGTAAAATAACATTTTTTTAAATAGCATCATTAATTTAAATTTTCAATAATAACATAAATTTAAATTAAAATACTTTTAAATTTTAATTTAATAAAAAATGAATTCAAATATAATGTTTTAAATTTATATATAATTTATTTAGAATAAATAAATATTTTTATATAATTATTTGTATTATTTTTAGAATTTTATTTTTTAAAAAGAGTAATACCCTAAAATAGCACCATTTTAAGTTTATCTTCCAAATTTAGCACAATAAAACTAAAATTCCCAAAATAGCATCATTTTAAGTTTCCAAATTTAGCACAATAAAACTAAAATTCCCAAAATAGCATAAATTATTATGTAAAAATAATTATTTACCTTAAATAAAATATATATAAAATTAAAACATAATGTTAGGGTTCACTTTTTCCAATTTAGAGTTTAAATTTTTTTCATTAAGAATAAATTTTCAATTATTTTAATATTAAATTTGTGTTATTTATGGAAATTTAAATGACTAGTACTATATTTGGAACAAAAATTTGAAATGGTACTATTATTTTTAAAATTCTATTTTAAATTAAAAAATCTTTAAAATTTTTATTTTAGAATATTAGTTTTAATTTTTAAATATTTGAATGATAAAATATCAGACGTGTTTTTATAAATATAAAATCGGAAATAATCCAGACATCAACTTTAAATATTTACTGATATTGGAATTATTTAAAAAGAAAAAGTGAACAAAAAGCCATAATGATGAGAGTGACAAGGTCATTTGCCTTGCACGTGGGCGTTGGATACTCTGCAATCTCCTTTTTGCAAATTCATCATTATGTCATTTATACAAAAGAATTCTGATCATTGTTAAAGTTATAATTTTACTTAAACTTCTTAGTAATTTGTTAAATGAAGTTACTTATTACATCTTCATAAATAAGAACTCAAAACGATTAGTTAAAGAAAGTCGAGCATATTAATGCAATATCTTCTGGAGAAGAAATCCACAAACATTACGATTAAAAAAGTCTTATCAAATTTAAAGTATAGTGGAAAGAAATGGTCATTTTATATGCATATAATTTGGCAAAATCTGTAATTGAAAAGAGTGAAAACATTTTTGGGTTTATTGATAATATAAAAATGGTGTGAAAGAGTGAATGAATATGGGACAGTTCCAAAAAAGAAAGACTGTAGTAGAAAATGAATAGTCTGAAACATTATTATTCAAAGATTGCTTGACTTACACGCCAATTCCACAATTTTCATCCATTTCTTACTTCAAGAAGGAAAGGTCTATTGAGGTATGTGTCAGATTTCAGACTTCTTTTTTCTTCTCTAACTCAAATAATTATATTATTTTGTCAGACTCATTTTCCTCACCTACTCTGCTTTCTTATTCAATGTTTTTTTTTTTGTTAGCTCATGTCGTCTTCTTGTTGTGTTTATTGAAGTTGGGGTTTTCTTTTCAGTTTGCTACTTGATTAGTTGTTTAAGTACTTTATTTTATAAATTGTTAGAAATAAGGTCGAGTCTGGAGATATTTGAGAATGTTGATTAGTTAATTAGTGTTATTTTCAACTAGCTAGTATCACTTTAGAATAATTCTGTCTAAAATAAAAGTAGTTAATTATATTGCCTTTAAAATAACTCTGCCTAAGAAAACTTATTTAATTTGAAAATCTGAAATATTGCAATAAATTTTAAATATAAGAAAATTGGATAAAGGATAATGCGTTTTTAATAAAAAAAAATAGAACTAATATTAAAATATACTAAAACTTATTTCTAATATAAAAAATCTAAATATTAAATTGGAGAAAAATAATCCAAATATAATGATTTAATTATATTTATAATTTATTTAAAATAAATAAGTATTTTTACATAATAATTTATAATGTTTTAAAAATTTAATTGGTTAGATTTGTAAAAAACATTAAAAAATATCGATAAAAAATAATTAATTTTTTTACATTTATAAATAATGCCTGAGAGTACTCCTGCTTTAACCAAAGCAAATTATAGACAATAATAAAACCAACAAGGAGTTTTTAAAATAATTTTATAAATATAAAGGAGTAAAATTCACATGCCTCTCTTTTTATCCTCCCCTTTTTATTATTCTTCTTTATTTTATCAAATTTATGAACCATGTCTTTGATTTGTTAAACTCTCTACGGTTCCTTTTCTTTTCAAAAGTCAAATCAATCACTTTTCCTAATCTAAAAAATATGTCTTGTCACATATTTCTGCACTTTTTCTATTCTATCCTCGGAATCAAAATCGTAAATCAAACGTTAAATCATCATTCATGTACTTTTATATATTAGACAATTTTGGTAAAACATTAATAAAACTGATCTCTGATTTAACGAAAAATATAACTCGATTTTAATGAAAAATATAATTAATAAGTTAGATGTCCATTTTATGAATAATTTGTTTACTTTAAAAAGTGCACAAAAGAATGTCCATCGTAATCATGAAATGAGCTGTGTTTCATTACTCTCTTAAATCTTTTCTATATTTTCTTTTTCTTTTTCTTTAATCATATATCACTATGTCACTTCAAATATTTCATACATTTTTTTGCATATAACAACCAATTATTTCAGGTACATGCACTCACTTCTCTATGTAAATATGTAATAACAAGAAAGAAAGAGGATCAATGTTCAGTCTCTCTCTCTCAACTAACATCATGATGTGTAATAAATTCTAATATTTTTAGTTATGGCTGGCTATGTGTCTAAATTAAAATCATTACAAGAAGTTGGCGAGATGAATTATGAAGTCCTATGATGGGTTGAAAGATTACTAGATTTGTGAAAATCTTATATATGTGATTGATTTAGTTTTTAATAAAAAAATAAAACCAAAATTAGAGGGAACAAAGTGGAGACAGAAAGCAATAAAGGGAAGAGATGACAATGAGGTAAGGATAAGCATTACTCTCCATCTCTCTCTTTCCCCCACGTTACCTTTCTTATCAATAATGTTGTTTTGCTTTTCCTTCTTCGCAATTATCATTTTCGTACAACAGAAATATAAAACCATTATTGTTTCGAATTCTATGCATCTCTTACTAGTCAATACAATGAGTGGAAATTTTGTAACTTACAACAAGATTTCTACTTGGTAAGTTACATTCATTCATTACATATATATACAAAAAGGACATGGAAGAAGATAGAAGAAGGGTTCAGGATGATATCTCTGTTTATCAAGCAAATCCTTCGGACCACTCTTCTAATGTAGGAGTCTTGACGCCGATATTCTTCATGTCCAGAATGTTCGCTAATCCAATTAAGTTACGACAATGTTAGTTCTTTTTCAGAGAATATAAAAACAAACAAACAAAACAAGATTCTAACAGCTAAGGTCTTGCTTTATGACCAATCATTGCTAGAGATATAGAAGCAGCAATGATTTTGTTAAACAACAAAGACACTAAGGGTATTTACCAGTATGGATCTCTGGTGTAGCAGCAGCTGTGGCATCAGAAATAACAGTCACATTTGGATAGTCCAGTTCCACCGCATCAAAAACCGTTTGCCTGATACAATTTGGCGTTTGAACACCTGAAAAAAATAAAGGTTACAGAAACAGCTCGACTAAGTCCGAGAGAGTGTATAAACATAACAACAGGGGTGTTATATGGACTCACCAGCAATCACTAACTTGTTAACCCCGCAAGTTTTCAAGAAGGAATGAAGATTGGTATCAAAGAATGCACTGAAACGTGTTTTCACTATCTTATAGTCTTCTTCGTCTCTGATGATCAATCCATTTACCAACTCTGCACCTATACTGCCTTTAACAGTTGGTCCGACTTTCTCACGAGTGTAGAGATGACGCCTGAATAATTCAACATCTCTCCCTTGAGGATCATGTTCTCGAACAACCTATGAAAACATTTGCTCTCTATTAAGACTACCAAACACTTTTTCATATGATTCATCAGTATAATCCTTGATTAACACTGTTTCAGCTCAATCAAGCTTTACCATATCGAGTTTAGCACAACAACAACAAACCTATCAATTGCAAATTACTAAATTTCTCAGCCAACTTCTAAAATCAGACAAGTCCATGGCATGAAAAGGACAAAGAGATACCCAAATCACGAGAATTCCACGCTGCCTAGCGAGTTCAACGACTCTAATAACATTAGGAACTATGGATTTTCCGCCTTTCACTCGCATCGCAGAACCTTCCTGTATGAAATCATTCTGCCCACAAAGAAACACACGACATCAAAATTCATACCGAGAAATCACACAAAAATCAACTCTTTCACTAATACGACTGATACCTGCATATCGATAACGAGTAGAGCCGTGTTCGTCCATCTCTCCGCCATGCTTCCCAAAAAGACGAGATGATAGCTCAATTGCTAATTTTATATTGTTACAGTAATTAATTACTTAGTGAATTTCGGCCCATAGCTCCGGCCCAACTAGAAAAGGATCTATTTTTCAGTTTGCTCAACATTTTCAAGTTATGTTCCTGATTAGTTTACAGAAACTCGATTGGTATTACCGAAGAAGACAATTCAAAATTCAAACCTGCTGAAGCATCACAAGATTCACAACCGACCAAACTCATATGTATAAACCATAGTAGCCTGTATTAACAAACTCTTTAATCTTAAGTTGTAAGAGAAGAAAAAAACTAATTAATTCTTTCTAGAATGGAGCCGCTCCTCTTTTACAGTATTGACTGTTTTGAAAATGCTGATTGTATGATATCGTTGTGTTTGTGTGGTTTAAATCGTCTCTCATTTCTCCTCTTAACTTCCCACCATGTTTCACCTGTTCCGCACAGTTACTTTGTATCAACTACTTTCTCCCAGAACTTCTTCCTCTTTGATCTAATCCCCGGTTCCAGTATCGTAGTTCTGGTGGTCATCGAAGAAGACACTAACGCAGCTGAGATCCGTTATTTCGTGTTTCCTCAACACATTCTTCCAATCAACACTTCCAAAATCAACAAAATATTTGCCTGCAAAGTATGTACAGTTTCCATACATAGGCAGGACTCTTTCTTAGATATTTCTCAGGGTGTCTAGGCGAAAGTGAGATTATAGGTGTACACTGGCATCGCCTGCAGCAGAACCCTAGTGAAGTGTTCCTTAAAAGCACCACTCTCAATTATCAAATATAGCTTTAGTCAACGAGCCATGAACCATAGACCAAAGCTGTGATCAAAACCCATTCCATACATGTTCTTTATTGGTCAATGTTTCATATATCGGGACAAACTCCTATACCTTGGAGGTCCACTCAATTTCCTTTCCATGTTTCGGTCTGCCTTATGCCACGGAACAGAATTAAATTGTTGTTGCATTCACTTTTTGGTAAAGAGCTCAAAACTAATGAACTTAAAAGTGGTAAAGTGTGCTTATGTTTCGTTCTATTTCCCCCTTATCAAGTCGACAGATCTAAAACTCAAACACTATTGTTCTAATATACATATGTCTTAAAGTTATAATTGGT
Source organism: Pugionium cornutum (assembly GCA_018901935.1). Classification (NCBI taxonomy): domain Eukaryota; kingdom Viridiplantae; phylum Streptophyta; class Magnoliopsida; order Brassicales; family Brassicaceae; genus Pugionium; species Pugionium cornutum. Next base: position 27,571,713 of record CM032161.1, read on the forward strand.
TTATCGTCGACCTATAAACGAGTGTCTAATGCATAAAATATAATCAATTAAGAGAATAATATTCCCATCTAAATGACCCTTGGCGTATTGGTAAGGTGGCTTGCAATAACCTTGCAATCATAGATGTGTTGAGTTTCTTGAATTAGTAAGAACCATAAGAGTTTCAGAAAGTTTTAACGTAACATTACACATGTGACATGGCATTCCAACTAACATAACATATTATTGGTTTTAAGATTTATAAAAAAAATCTAAAGTGGATTGCATAATTTGTATTATATATTAAAACATAGCAACTAATACATCTAACATCTAGTTTAATAGATCTAACAACTTTTTGCATTTTAATACCAAAATTAGGTAACAATATTTTCTTTATTGACTTGATATATATATATATATATATATATATATATATTTATGTAAATTTTACGTTAATGAATGATAAATATGTACAAATATATTTTACACTAGCTATGGAATTTTTTTATAAAGAAAAATGTTATTAGCATTGCAACTACATATTCAGCCGATCATCCAAATTCCAACATAATAAAAGAGTTCATATTTCAAAATTTTATAGTTCAAACGAATAATTTGATTGCTAGACAAAACAAGTCTATATATCTACCATTGGATTCGACTGAGTAAAAAAACGTAGAAGATTGTGAATATCAATGAATACAATTGAGAATGTTCATAGAATGGGTAAATATATAGTAGAGGGACCCAATAAAACATTGTGAAATGGAATATAATCATAAATGAGTCACATCTTAAAAATCTTATAAAGAAAAAGGAGAAGATTATGTCACATGCAACCACAACATATTTTGGCCGGTCTATCATCTTATACAAATTGTTCACAGCTCATACTTGTCCCTCCTTAATTTTTGTTTGTACCCATTTGTTTTCCTCTCTCTCTCTCTATCCATTTATTTAGTCTAATCTCATCTTTATGTTTTATGCCTTTTTGAATTTTGAAGCTCAGCTGTTCTTTGGGGCCACCTCCCACCACCCTAGTTTCTATGATTTCAAACCAGCCATTACTTTAAAACCGGCCATGTTAACTAATAGGAAATGTCGATCCAAATTATTGACTAGTTTATGAGATGGAAATATATACAACCGTTATTCGTTTGCTTGCAGATACGACATCCAATTACGATAATTTGCTGTAAAATATTGTTTGTTTTGTAACCATAATCATTCATATATAACCGTATCAAATATATGCAATGTTCCGTTGTAGAAAGTTGCGGTAACTAAATGAATATCATTTATTCGTAGAATGCAATTACAACTACTTATGATAAACAATCGAATATGTTAAAATAGTTTTGAAAACGCATAAATGGATATATACTTCAAAAGAATATTTATACACCACAAAACAAAAGTTGCTTTTGAAAAACACCATAACTTTAACAAATTTTTAAAATACTAAAAACCTTTATGAACTTTTAGGAATAGTTATAAAAAGATTTGCATTTAAAACTTGTGATATTCTAATTTGCTTTTGAACTGTGGTGGTATTTTTGAAAAAATTATCAAATGTGGTAATTGTGTTGTATGCATAGTTTTTTTTTTATAACTTTTGACTAATGAACCAATAATTAATTTATGATAAAAAAAGTAATGAACCAATAACCACTAGAGTATTATAATTTGATTGATTTACTTCCATTTTAACTTGAACATTCGCATATCTTTAGTTGTGTAGTATTGAGTTTCTTTGTAGTTTTTAACTAATGAAAGCTGGTAAAGACTAGCCGCGACTAGGTCATGAAAATCATTGTATATATATCGTATGATTACATATACTAACATGTAGCAAAATGTACAATTATGAACTATAGCGCTGTTTGTTTGTTTGCCGCAACGTCTGTGGTCAGACGTTGCGGTTAGATGTTGTATTATTATTGTTCGTTTTATTAATGTAGGTTGTTTTCGTAGATTTTATCGTAATTATTTTATCGTAAACGATACAATTTTGCACCGGTTAAAATTCGTTACCGCATATTACTGTGATCGGCCACAACATTTGACCACAATAACATGTGACGATCAAATGAATAACGTTTGACCGCATGACAGAGAAATTTCGGCTATAAAACGAACAACCCCTATATATATTTATAAATTGCGTTAAAACTTAAAAATAGAGTTCTGATTGTCATTATTTTAGTGTTTTTATGCAAGTAACACAAACTCACGCAATCATTTATGAATTTGTAACCAACCCACCACAAAACTAAAAATATATAGTAGTTTTATAGATTAAATTATGCATGCATATATGAAAAGTAGGTGTGGTTAAAATATTCATGGAATAGTCAAATTGGAATTGAATAGAAATAAACACCAAACCGAACCGTAATCCAAAAATATCAAAACAGATTTAGACTTTTATATCTGAGAAAACGAAATCGAATCAAAGACCAAATGTATATATATATCCAAAATAATAATTATATTCAAATTTGATGTAATCCAAAATACTCTGAATTGCAATTGTAAATTACAATGAGCCTAATGAAAAAGGCTCCTATATAAAGGGAATAGCATGCAAATGGTCTCATCTTTTTATTCAAGCAACAAAAAAAGTCTTCAAAACATCTTCGTCATCTAAAACAATGGCAGGAGTTGCCTTTGGTTCCTTTAATGATTCCTTCAACTTAGCTTCTTTAAGAGCTTACCTCGCTGAGTTCATCTCCACTTTGCTCTTTGTTTTCGCTGGTGTTGGCTCCGCCATTGCCTATGGTACGTAACATATAAATCTAAATATATTTTGGAATAATAATTATGGGTCCAATACTCAATGAATCTGTACCATCTTTATATATATATAGCAAAGCTGACGTCGGACGCTGCACTTGATACGCCGGGACTTGTTGCCATCGCGGTTTGTCATGGATTCGCTCTCTTCGTGGCGGTGGCTATCGGAGCCAACATCTCAGGTGGCCATGTGAACCCAGCAGTCACTTTTGGCCTTGCTCTCGGTGGTCAAATCACACTCATCACTGGAGTTCTATACTGGGTTGCTCAGCTTCTCGGATCCACCGCCGCTTGCTTCCTCCTAAAGTTCGTAACCGGTGGCTTAGTATGTCCTCATAACCAATCCTTACGCAAAATAAATTCACATTTTATACTGATTAATTCCACTATTAAAACCTACCAGAATGAACTAGGTTACAGAATAAGATTTCACAAGGTCAAACAAAAAAAATCTTCAGTTTTTAATGGCTTTTAAAACTAAGTAATTTGTTTTCCACTGTTATACAATTCATTTATGGTTAATTAATAGAAACTGATGGATAAACGCTAAAACTGTGGAAAACGCAGGCGGTTCCAACCCACAGCGTTGCGGCTGGAGTAGGTGCTATAGAAGGAGTGGTGATGGAGATCATTATCACCTTCGCTTTGGTCTACACTGTTTACGCCACAGCCGCCGATCCCAAGAAGGGTTCTCTTGGAACAATCGCTCCTCTCGCCATTGGTCTAATCGTTGGTGCCAACATCCTCGCCGCCGGTCCATTCTCCGGTGGATCCATGAACCCAGCACGTTCCTTTGGACCCGCTGTTGCAGCCGGAGACTTCTCTGGTCACTGGGTTTACTGGGTAGGCCCACTCATCGGCGGTGGACTTGCCGGACTTATCTACGGAAATGTCTTCATGGCTTCTTCCGAACATGTTCCTCTTGCTTCTGATTTCTAAGCAAACAATGTGATGATGATGACTCATGTCTATGTGTTGGTTTTTCTTTGTCTCCGATCTCTTTTCTTGCTTTGTTTGGACTTTGGTCCACTTTCGTTGTAATATTTACCCAATTTGTATGAATATATCATCTAATGGAATTTGCTGTTTCGTTATTAACTAATCATTTAGTTTTATCTAAACAGGTACGCTGTTGTATATATTATATGGTTTATTCGACCATTAAAAATTAATGATACGGAGGTAATACAGATTACCTCCAAGGTGCGATTTATTGTGTCCTTTACTTTCATCTAGTTTTCTTGTGTTAGCGGCTTGGTGCGAAGATGTTAACTTCAATGCCTCATATACCTCAAAACCTAGGCCTTCTCGGATTTTCTTCTCTCAAGTCTTCTTCTTTCGCTTTCTTTCTCAGACCCTTTTCTCTCTATCCAATTTTCGCTTCTTCTCCTTCGTCTTCTCGGCCGATTCGCCCTCGTACCGCCGGTTACCGTCGTACGGACCTTTCTCCTCGCTTCCCTCCGAAACGTAAGTGGAGTAGTTTCGAGGAGGAGAGGAGTAGGCAGAGAAAAAATATGTCTCCGATGGAGAAAGACAAAGCTAATTTTAATCATTCTTCTAATCCTTTCGAATTTAATAAGAAAAGAGCTGAAGGAAAGGATAAAACCGATAAGCCTAAGAAGAATCTCAAGCGGAAAACTCGCACGCTTAATCCTACCAACACCATTGCCTATGTTCAGGTGTCATTATCTACTCCAAACTTGAAAATTTCAATCTGTTGGGTATTGTTAAAGTTTGAAATTTGATATCAGGGTTTCTACTTTTTTTATTTGAAATTCTTAAATTGTAAAAGACAATGCCATCATTTTCTGATTCATCTGCATTTTAGGTCCTTGGGACGGGAATGGATACGCAGGATACATCACCTTCTGTATTACTTTTCTTTGACAAACAAAGATTCATCTTTAATGCTGGAGAGGTAATTTTTCTGCATTTCGTGTGATATGGTGTTATCTTTAGTCATAACTGTGTACCTTTATCTGGTGGAAAAATGAACTGCAGGGCTTGCAACGTTTCTGTACAGAACATAAAATTAAGTTATCAAAGGTATGATGATTAAACTTCGTTTTTTAGACATACTACTAACTGTGTCTCTTTTCTTTATGTGATGGGGTGAGTGTGAAATGTGATGATCCGCTAACTCTTTCAGGTAGATCATATATTTTTGTCTCGTGTTTGCTCAGAAACGGCAGGCGGGCTTCCAGGTTTGTTTTTGTGATCAAGGGATCAACTTCGATGTGTTTGCTGCTAGATCATTAGACGGTGATTTGTTTTCATGTATAATGCTATAGGTCTCCTACTGACTTTAGCCGGTATCGGTGAAGAAGGACTATCCGTGAGTGTTCTTCTCATATGGTCTCTTTGTATGTCTCCTGTCTGTTTTCCTGAGTTTGTGCTTGCCATTTGCAATTATTAATTGATTGGAATTGCTGAACTCCTAAAATCTCTTTTGTTGCAAAGGTAAACGTATGGGGTCCTTCAGATCTCAAGTATTTAGTTGATGCTATGAGGTCATTTATCCCTCGTGCTGCAATGGTTCATACACGGAGTTTTGGTCCCTCGTTCACTATGTCTGACTCCACGCTTCAGATTAGCTCAAGTAAACCCAAAGATGATCCCTTTGTTCTTGTGGATGACGAGGTTGTGAAAATCTCTGCCATTCTTCTTGAACCAAGTCGCCCAAAGGATTCCAGAAGCAAACTTGCTGAAACGTCGGTTATATATGTATGTGAATTACCTGAAATCAAAGGAAAGTTTGACCCACAGAAGGCCATGATGCTTGGACTGAGAGCTGGTCCAAAATACAGTATACTCCAGTCTGGACAATCAGTGAAGTCAGATTTCAAAGATATTACGGTATGTCACAGAGAGATTCTTGGTAATAATTATAATCCAGGACCAGTTTCTCTCCGAGCAGTCTAACACTGTTCAATACTAATCATAGGTTCATCCGAGTGATGTAATGGGACCTTCAGTTCCTGGTCCTGTTGTTTTGATCGTGGATTGTCCAACAGAATCACATGCCGAGGAACTGCTATCTAGTCCATCTATGCAGATTTATTACTCATGTCCTGAAAATTCAACAGATGGGTCTAAGTGTGTTAATTGTATTATTCATCTAAGTCCAGCTTCTGTAACAAATACTCCTACTTACCAAAGCTGGATGAAGAGATTCCATTCTGCCCAGCACATTCTAGCTGGACATGAAACGTGAGTCTCCTCAATTATGGCTCTTTCTTATAAAATAAATGTTGATTTAATTTATCTAAGATTTCATTTTGGTGTTTGTTCAGGAAGAACATAGAATTTCCAATCCTGAAAGCCAGTTCTAGGATTACAGCTAGACTTAACTATTTATGCCCACAGTTCTTTCCAGCTCCTGGATTTTGGCCTTCTCAACCTGTTAATGATTCGATATATAGCACTTCTTTGAGCAAGGTTGCTACTGCTTTCTGATACATTTTTGTTTGAGTTGGTTTCTGGTTGTGTTCAATGAGTCAAGCTGTTCTCTTCTTATCTTGTTAGTGCTTCGGTTCAAGTCTTGGTGAAAGCATTTCCGCTGAAAATCTTCTCAAGGTATTGAGTGTTCGCATTGCTTCCTCGATATGAAACTTACTTCCTCAAATTCTTAAGTCTCTTCTCTCTCTTTGTGATATTGTTGGCAGTTCACTTTGCGTCCACATGGTAGTCTCGGGCTAGACAGATCTTGCATCCCAAGTCAGTTGACACCTTCACGAGTAATGGATGAGCTACTATCAGAAATTCCTGAGATCAGTTGTAAGACCGAAGAAGTCAAGCAGCTATGGAATGGACTACATAACAGGATGATGATCGAAGAACCATGGCTGAGTGAGAGCACTATTCCGAGCTGTCTCAAAAATATTAGACGAGATGACATGGAGATAGTTCTTTTGGGTACTGGTTCGTCCCAACCTTCAAAATACCGAAATGTGAGTGCGGTTTACATCGACCTATTCTCTAAAGGCAGTATTCTCTTGGATTGTGGGGAAGGTACCTTAGGCCAGCTTAAACGAAGATATGGTTTAGAAGGAGCTGATGAAGCAGTCAGGAACTTGAAATGTATATGGATCTCTCACATCCACGCTGATCACCATACGGGTCTTGCAAGAATCCTTGCTCATAGACAGGAACTTTTGAAAGGAATGGCTCATGAGCCAGCAATTGTGGTTGGACCAAGACAGCTTAAGAACTTTCTCGATGCATATCAAAGACTCGAAGATTTAGATATGGAGTTTCTTGATTGCAGGAACACCACAACAACTTCTTGGGGTTCTCTAGAAACCACCAGTCCTAAGAAAGTTACTAGTATCGGCAATGCAGAGGGTTCTTTGTTTAGCAAAGGAAGTCCAATGCAGAGTATATATAAGAGACCGAGTAACAATTCTTCAGCTTTACCATCCTTAAAGAAACTGAAAAAGATCCTTGGCGAAATGGGTTTGGATGATTTGATTAGTTTTCCTGTTGTGCATTGCCCTCAAGCCTTTGGGGTTGTTTTAAAAGCAGCGGAAAGAAGAAACATGGCAGGAGATCAGATTCCGGGGTGGAAAATGGTTTACTCAGGCGACACAAGGCCTTGTCCTGAGATGGTCGAAGCTTCAAAAGGAGCAACTGTTCTTATACATGAGGTTTGTGAGTTTTTCAAATTGACTAAACATTGCTTCATTCACATTCTAATAAAGATAATACTCTTCTTTTTTTCAATTTACAGGCGACGTTTGAGGATGCGTTGGTAGAAGAAGCTGTGGCTAGAAATCATAGCACGACTAAAGAAGCAATCGACGTTGGATCTTCAGCGGGTGTTTACCGGATCGTACTGACCCATTTTAGCCAGAGATACCCAAAAATTCCGGTGATTGATGAGTCGCATATGCACAACACTTGCATCGCTTTTGATATGATGAGTATAAACATGGCGGATTTACATGTGCTTCCGAAGATTGTACCTTACTTCAAAAGTCTCTTCAGAAACGAGGAGACTGATGATGATGATGACGACGATAATGATGATAACGATGATGATGATGCTTTGACGAGTGACAAATTCCCGAGCTTTTTGATCAATTAGTACTTCCGAATGTTCTGTTTTAATTAGTTACGTGCTCTGTTTTTATTGTTATTGGACTGTTATCTGTTGAATATATAAATTACGATAGTACAGATTCATGCCTTAAATAGCATAATTATAAAGTAAAATTAATTATTATTTGAGTTAAAAAAAATCTAACGATATTTGTGTTCCGAAAATTATTATACTATAATTATTGGAATTTATAATTGGTTATGTAAATATGTGTTTTCTTAGGTTTATTTTAGATTGATAACATATAATTTTGGTTTTCATCTTATATATCTTTCTAATACATACACATAAGTTTTTTCTACTAATTTTTATTTGGTATTATTTTGGTTATAATGTTTTTGAGCTATCTTTAATAATTAATGTGGTTTGTAGCACACACATCTAGTTTTTTTTTTGTCACTGGATCACAACGGGACGACCCAATAGCCCAATATCTTCATACGAAGATTTAGCACCCTCCTACGAGGGGCGGTGGAGTCGAATTCCACACCTCTGGGATAGAAAGTTTATTTTTATATATTGTATGAATCATGTAACAATTCTTTTTATATACAAAAATATGATAAAAGTATTAACTAAAATATGATTATGATATGATCAGATATGAGATATCAAATATTTTTCTCTGTAATAAAATTGGTTGCTAAATATGGTTTGTTTGGTATTTGATTTTTTTATAGATTTATTAATAAGACATATTTTAAGAAATTTTATTCATTATCCTACCTCTAACTATTTTGCTCATTTGATCTTCTCTTTCAATATATATAAGATTTAAAAATTAAATTAAAATATGATGATTAAAAAAAATTGAATGATATGAATTTTGTTTTTACTATTAATTGTTCATAATAAAACGAAACATAACCAAATTGTAATAAAAAGTCCCCAAAAATCTATAAAGCCACAAATTGCTAATTTAAAAAAATAGTTAAAATATATGTATATTATTAGGATATTTAAATTTTTTTATAGATAAGCTTATTTCATAAATAGAAATTAAATATAATACTTTTACATGTTTGTATCAAATAATATTTTTGTGTGTGGAAATGTTTGAAATTTGAAAGGATGGTGTGAATTATGAACTGCAAAAAATTGTTTCCAGATGTTTTACTACAAATTTCATAGCCTTCATTCACTCAATTTTTTTTATCTATGTCATTCAATTTTTTTACATCTGCCTAATATTATTATTCAATAATTGTAAGCGTTAACGATTTATATAAAACTAAGAATAGTTAACCAGAAAATATGTAATTAAATGGTGTTTGACAGCAGAAGAAATAACATATATGGTCTGATAATAAATATAAAAGAAATATAATATTTAAATTTACTTTAATATAATAGAATATCAATATGTAGAAGATAGATGTATATGTATATCATTTTAATGTAATCATTTTTTGTTTATTCACGGAAGTAAATAGAATTCATGTGCATAAGCAGCATAACTGGAAAAAATAAAGTAAAATTTTTGGGATATCGACTCTTCTCAATCGCTTCCATTCCTTCTTTAGTGCAACCGGTGAGTTTCTCAATTTCGCATAGGCTCTCGGATTTCTGCAAATTTCCTCCAGGTTGTTGATTTGATCCTGATTGCCTGTTGGTTATCGTTGTATTACGGTTCTATTTTAATGCGGCGTTGATTCGGTTGTAGGGGAAGTTAGGCTCCCGATTGCGATCATTTGAGCATATCAGATTGGGTTTTGTACTGATCTGATAGTGTAAGGGATCGGTCTTCAACTGTTTGTTGCCGGGCGAGTACGAAGGGCTGTGTCGCTGTTTGTGCTGTTTTTCTGGAATTAGGGGCGAATTCTTCATGGATACCAGCAGGAGAGCCGTGGAATCTTACTGGAGGTCGCGGATGATCGATGCGGTTACGTCTGACGAGGACAAGGTAGCGCCTGTGTACAAATTGGAAGAGATCTGCGACCTCCTTCGTTCTTCTCATGTCAGCATCGTCAAGGAGTTTTCGGAATTCATTTTGAGACGTCTCGATAACAAAAGCCCCGTCGTCAAGCAGAAGGTCTGTTCAAATAGCATCCTTTGAGGTCATTTGTTTCCATTAAAATTTGATTTGCATGTGTGGATACGTTAAGATTAATGGGTCAAAAAGAAGCTCTTGTATATAAGCTGAAATGAACATAATATAAGCTCTTGTATATAAGCTGAAATGAACATAATATAAGCTCTTGTATATAAGCTGAAATGAACATAATATAAGCTCTTTATTCTTTTGCTTATAGCTTGAGCAATAGAGAAATATGGAATTGATAACTATCCAATCTATTTTCTGGTTAAAATCTCTCTAGGATCTTGTTTTCCTGATTCTGGCTATTGTATTTGTATGTAAACAGGCTCTTAGATTGATAAAGTATGCTGTTGGAAAGTCTGGCTCAGAGTTTAGAAGAGAAATGCAAAGGAACTCAGCTGCAGTGCGCAATCTATTCCATTACAAGGGACACCCAGATCCTTTAAAGGGGGATGCACTTAATAAGGCTGTACGGGATACCGCTCATGAGACAATTTCTGCAATATTCTCGGAAGAGAACAGTAGTAAACCAGCTGCTCCTGAAAGCATCAACAGACGCATAGAAGGTTTTGGGAATACTAACTTTCAGGTGCCCTCTAATGATAATAAATCCTTTCTGAGTGAGGTGGTGGGTCTTGGAAGTGCATCTATAAAGCAAGGAATCAGTAATTTTGCTCAAGGCCATTTGCCAAAGAAGAATGAGAATGGAAGCAGCAGCTACAGAGGCCCAAATCTCCACAGATCATTAACTATGGAAAACGAGAACTTCAGTAGATATGATCCGGTTAAGCTGGGGAGTGATGGTAACTATGGAATGTCTAAGAACACGACTGATGGATCTTGGGCCCACAGTTCTGGAGAAGCAAGTGAAAGTTCTGCTTCAGTTCGTGTCGAGAGCAAAACTCGTGAGGAAAAGCTGCTGGAAACCATTGTTACATCTGGCGGTGTACGTCTGCAGCCAACTCGTGATGCACTTCATGTCTTCATGTTAGAAGCTGTGAAAATGGATGTTGTTGCTTTAAGCATTGCTCTTGACGGGAAGCTCCAGTCTCCAATGTGGCAGGTATGTTTAAATTTCCTACTCACTGCCTTGTGAAATTGTTTGATGCGAATAGACCTTTTTTTATTGGTTACATCATTTGTTTACCTTCCCTTGCTTGTTTCGTCTGCAATGTTAAAAGATTTTCCCAGTTTTGTATTTAAAAGAAACTTGTGTTTTTTATTGGCAGATCCGTATGAAAGCTTTATGTGTCCTTGAAGCCATCTTGAGGAAGAAGGAAGACGGTAATTTTTCAATTGCTCATACTTATTTTAGTGAAAACACGGATTTCATACAGCGATGCTCAGAGTCTCCTCAATCCTCCCTTCGTGAAAAGGCTTATAGGGTAAGATTCTGCTTGTGTAAGCATTAACAAGCTCTTTTTTTGGCATTATCCTCATTTGGTGGCTTAACTCAAGTTACCGGCATTTTGTAGGTTCTGAGCCTTCTAAATGGTGGACAGCCAAGTGGGTTGATGAGCAGCTCGGATAATACCGTGAAGCGAGATACTGCTGTTGATTTACCTGACTTGATCGACACCCGTGATTCAGATTATACAACAGAAGATACTTTGAAGAAGCCAAATGCGATGAATGCTGGCAGTACAGTGGCGACAGCAGCTCCATTGATGGATGATGATTGGTTTGGGGATAACTCTGACACTGGACTGTGTAGCAGCGAGAAGAAAATTGATGATGACCCCTTTGCAGATGTATCATTTCATCCTAATGAAGAAAAAGAAAGTGCAGATGACCTGTTCTCTGGAATGATTGTTGGGGAAAAGCCTACTGCTGGTGGTAATCATGTGCCTGAGCTATTTGATATGTTTGGCTTGACTGCAAAACTTGAAGCAGAACCAAAAGATTCAAAAGGCATAAATGATTTGATGGCAAGCTTCTCCATTGACGAAAACAGCTCAAATCAGAAAGGCATGTCTTCAAACACCCTTCCAGAGAGTGTATTTGCAATGCCGAGCGCCACCAGCCACCAAGCACCGGAAAATCCTATTGGAGGCATTCTTGGTTCACAAAGTCCTGGGTTTATTCAAAACCCATTGGTTTCTGGGGGTGTTATGCCCTTAAATTTTCCTCCAGGGATGATGATGAATCCATCTTTTGCATCTCAACCTTTAAATTATGCTGCAATGGCAAGCTTGTTAGCTCAGCAGCAGTACCTTGGTAATATATCTAATTTCCAGCAGTTTAGCAACCTGAACGCTCAGGGTAGCGGAAATGCTCTTCCTATGGGTACTAGTGGAGGAAATCAGTCAGCACTCCCTGATATATTCCATCCAAATATAGCTAATCAGGCTCCAATATCAACTATGAATGGTTCAAAAAAAGAAGATACCAGAGCATTCGATTTCATCTCCGTAAGTTTTGCTCAATTTCCTTTGTACGTGCAACATCAACTCTCACCTGTAATAGCTAGTTCGTAGTCTTCTTTACTACCACCTACTTAGGCAGACCAGATCTAGTTCTCTGGCACGGATATCACCAACCCTTGTCTGATGTACATATACTTATAGCGCAACAACATATACGTTTTGGTGCAGGATCATCTTGCATCAGCCCGTGACCCAAAGAGAATATCTTGATGCTTGCTTATCAAAGTCTGCCTTCTGGTGTGAAATGTTATTTCATAAGACACAGGGGGAGAGAAAGCTAAAATGTTTATATGTGAAAGCTGTTAAAGACTTGCGGAGAAGCTTTTAATTCATCCGGTAAAAGGGAGGGAAAATCTGATAAACCCGAATCATATGGTAAGCTTTCTGCTTTTTTTTCCTCGTTTCTCTTCTTTCGATTCATTGTTCTTGGCATGAACATGCAGTTATAGAGTTCCTTTTGTTTCAAATCACACCTGTTTGTTTTCTAGATGTGTTGGAGTTTTTTTCTTTCCTTTGCGATATATATAATATATCTGAAGAGACTTATGTCTGTGTATCTTTTGGTCGCAAGTAGACATGAAAGGAAATTTTACTAAGAAAAAAAAAGAGAGCTCTTTCCATTAACATTCTTCATTTGAATGTCTAGTCATGTCCAGTTTTATTTGTTCTTAACTCAGAAAATTCCCAACTTTCGGTTATGATTCCTCGTGATGTCCGGTTTAATTATTACAATACCTGAAAACTGTAAATGTTCTTTTAGGAAAGTTGGCTCTGTCCATAATTTCAGCTTTGTCTCCTATGTTCATTTGTTCACTCAATTCTGCGTTATTTATTTATTGTTCAAAAGCTTTGAAATATTTACTTTGGTCCATCGTTGCCAATTTGTTGATACTATTCAGGTTTCTTATTAGAGTGCAAATATCAAGAAAGAAAAAGACTGTTGACTTTATCAGAATTTAGAATTAGACTTTCCTATTAAATAACGAAATAACTATGAATTTACTTTATTTAGGTGAATTGTTCAGAGTTGGATTAATGAGATAGAATTTAATTTGTGCCTTTAATTTGATTTTATTCTTTAGGTTTGATAAGAGTCCAACTTTATGAATACTTTCTACCGACGGTGAAGATTTAAAAATGATGAAAGTGATTTTTTATCTTTTAAAATGTGGTAACGGGAAAATGATGAATTAACACACTCAAAAGTTTTAAATCCAATTTATAGGATAAAAAAAATACCTCAACGGGCAGATTGATAGTGACACAAAAGTAACTTCGGACTCTCCAAGTCTTTCTCAGATAGGAAACGAAGCGTTTAGATGGATAATTGGAAAGTTAGAATAGAAACTATCTCATCTGCGAATCTTTTCTTTTGAAATTTGTTTATATTGTGTTTTCTTTTTGGCGTCATTATCTTTTTTTATCCTCAATTAGTTTAGCTATTTTAGAATATATTTTTGTTAAACACTATCACTTGATGATTAAGAGAAATACGAATATAACCAAATTCGAATTAGGAAGGAAAACAACCATAAGTTAAATTAAGAAATATAAATTTATAGAATTACTTTCTCTGAATTTCTTTTTAGAAAAAAATCATGGTAATTGAAAGATGGGTAGGCTAAGCGTCACTGAATATGAAGCATCTAATTTCATTACTCAAATTTTGTATTTTATTTTGTTTGATAGTTGGTAGTTTGACACATTTCCACCAAAATTGTTGAAATAAGAAATAGTCTACTTGTTGGAAAAAAAACAAAAAAAAAACACATACTCATGTGTGTATATGCATAGTATTATTGAAACGCAACAAACATTTACTATACAGTTTAAAGTCTTACTATAATATTTTGGTATGATTGTAAGTTTTGAACATAATATGTAAAAATTCTCTATGTTGATATTTTTGTTTATTTGAACAGTTACAATAATTTTGATTTTTATTCTCAGATACCATTACCAGAAAACAACGAGTTATGTTTTAAAATTTATACATATTAAAAAAAGAAACCTAGGCATTGAACCTCTATAAATACACTCTCACATCCTCACAAAACGAAAAGTATCTCTCTTATTCAAGTTCCAAATATGACGTCACCCAACAGTTATGCATCACCAACATCATCGTCATCGGAAACTACTACAAGCACCTACTTGTCTGAAACTCCACTGGGAAAAAACACAAGAAAAAGAAGAAGAGATACTTCTTCATCTTCTTTGAAGCATCCTGTTTACAGAGGTGTACGGATGAGAAGTTGGGGCAAATGGGTTTCCGAGATCCGACAGCCTCGTAAAAAGACTCGTATTTGGCTCGGTACATTTGCCACCGCCGATATGGCGGCACGTGCTCACGACGTCGCTGCTCTCACCATCAAAGGCTCATCCGCCGTCATTAATTTCCCTGAACTCGCCCCTCTCTTCCCTCGTCCAGCGTCATCATCGCCGCAGGATATCCAAGCAGCAGCTACAGAAGCCGCCGCCATGGTTATCGACGAGAAAATGACGGAGACGGATCTAGAGCTAGAGGAAACACCACCGTCGTCGGAATCGTCTTACGTGGCGGCAGAGTCAGAAGAACCGGAGAAGATTGTTGAGTTGCCTAATATTGATCAGGGAAGTTACGATGGCATGACGTCACTCTCTGACCTAACTGATTGTGAACCGTTCAATTGTTGGGTGTATCCTCCGGTTATGGATGATTATGAAGAGATCTTTGAGTTTAATTTCGTGGAATTATGGTGAGATTAGTCACTAATAAGGAAAAAAACTGATTAGTCACCAATAAGGAAAAAAACTGATTAATCACAAATTAAGTTTACTAATCGAATGCTGTATTGACATTTGTCTTCGTTATTGAATACGTAGTAATACTTGCAGTCAAATTTGTAAATAGGCTACCATATAAATATTGTAAAATAAATTCTACTTATATATGTAATATGTTTATGTATATTTTGCATCATAGCATACAATTATTGTAACTTGGAAACTGTCGTTACTCATTGTTCTTGTATTTGTGAATTAACAAACAAAACTGTTAATTTATTCTTATGGTTTTTAACTTTTTGTAAGACTCAATGTCGAATTTTCTTTTGTCTTTCTCAACAGTCAGTTGCCACTAATCAAAGTTTTAAAATTTCCATCTAATTTACAGAATTGAAAAACTGTTAGTCTGTTATGTAGCATGTCTTTTTGATAATTCTTACGCAAGAAATCGATATTTCGTTCTGTTTTTATTATAAAGGTTTATGGTTACTGCATTGAAAATATTATATGATATTTTGAAATTGAAAAAAAATTTAGGTTTGGAATGGAATAATATTAGTCATAAGAAACTTGGTTGGAAAATAAATATTGCCTAAACAAAACTAAAGAAACTATCGCTAAGAAAACTAATAATTAAAACAAAAATACAATTGGATTTAATAAAGAGTAATACCTTAAAATAATACTATTGTAAGTTTATTTTCCAAATTTAGCATATTAAAACTAAAATTCCAAAAATAGCACAAATTATTATGTAAAAATAATTATTTACCTTAAATAAACTATATATAAAATTAAAATATAATATTTGGGTTCACTTTTTCCAATTTAGGATTTAAATTATTTTCATTAGAAATGAGTTTTTAATTATTTTACTATTAAATTTATGCTATTTTTAAAAATTTAAATGATTAGTGTTATATTTGGAATAAAAACTTGAAATAGTGCTATTTTAGTCAATTTTAATAAAAGAGATGCTTTTATTTGTTATATTATATTACTTTTGGTGAGTTTAAACATGTTTATTTTAGCTTTAAATTGCTCTTTCTAGTTTATAATAAGTAACGTTTTACCTAATTTTTTTGTTTTATGCTTTCTAGTTTTTAATGAAAAATTAATTGCATTTTTATTTGTGTGGACTAATTGTGTTATGTAGTTTGTGATATAAATAGTTATAAACAATTTTTATTCTATAGAAAATTTCTTAATTTACGTTTGTTTAAAATGAAACAAATAAAATATCATTTAATTAAAAATGAGAAGATGGTGGTGCCGTGGGAACTAACAATGGATAGGAGTCAAATATGCAGTTTTGGACTTTGTTGTTTGTTTGTTTCTTGTCTAATATTTTTTTTATTAAAAATTTAAGCAAATTAACCCAATGTATAAGAGTTGAAGAACTCAACAGAGGCGTATCGAAACTATTTACAGATATTAATAAAAAAAAATCTTAAAACATTTATGATGAAATGTATGGTAAATATCACATAGTTGTCAAATGTTATCTTCCCTATGATATAATCTGTTTTTTTAATCTAAACTGACCAATCTAGTACTCTTGCTATGAGCTGAAGCTGTTTGATCTTCCCGAATTCAAGGATGCTTGGTGGCATTGGTTTCATGGAGAGCCATAGAGCTCAACAAGAGTGAAGAATTCTTGTTTCAAAAACCTCTTATTAACCCCCTCAAAGAAGGCAATACAGTCCTCAGGACCCTAGAAACCTCCAGAACTACTAACACAGGCTCTGCCTTTGGCCGCAAACTTAAAACCTGGAGGCTTTATCACACGCTTGACCATACCTTCAGCCTTTAAGCTTAAAATATCGATATAAATTTTGAAGCTACATGCACATATTTACATGAAAAAGTGAGTTGCAATAAGCCAAGCGAGAAGAGATAGATTGACCGCCATTAAAACGCAAAAAGATATTCGTGTAGTTTTGCTTTCATTTCTCAGGCCGAAACCCAGACCGGTTGTATACAATGGTTTCTGAAAGCCGAATATCAGAAAGATAGGCCCATTAGTCTCTCTGATAAAAATTGTATTTAACTGTTTGACGATCCAGACGCGAATAAGAAAGACGTTCTTAAATCGAGTCGCAGAAACACGGTCACTAGTATTTCTCGCGGGTGGGTACCTTTATATTTGAAAGTTTTTTAATAATTTTTTCGGTCGATTAGATGGAACTTGCTCAACAAAATTAAAAACTTTGGACATAGATTGAAACGAACAATTCCAAAAATCACCCATAAGACAATGATTATTATACGTGTGATGAAAAAACACCAGACGTAGGAACGAAGTACAAAAGGGCCGTAAAACAGTGTTTAGCGGTCGTGTGAGAGACAGAGAACGTCGAGAAGAGAAGAAGCGGCGAGGAGGAGAAACGCGAACAAGGCGAAGACGACGGAGACAGCGAGATGGTCACAGAAGATGTCGAGAGATTTGCAGAAATTAGGAAGAGGCATGTGTCTGATTCCTGTTCTGTTCATATTCGTAACTCCTAAAGCCGCCGATCCTCCACTCACCATCGCATATGCCATTAGCTGATCTGCAACGAAGCAAAACCATGCTTGTGTTCTTGTCGGAATCACCGGAGATTTTCCCATTAGTCTGGTTCCACTTATAATAAGGTGCAGCAGTGAGTAAAGAACCGTCGCCGATGAGACGATCATTAGATATCTGTAATAAATGCCACATGGATATTATTTATAAATCTTATTATTTAGTTTTTGGTATCAATAAAATCCGTTGTGTAATTATGAAACTTGGCTTACGTAAGGGAATCTGAGAGAGACCATACGGCGTGGAGCTCAAACTGGAAACCGTAGAGAGTGGTCATGCTAGTTTCACGGGCCGTAACCATTAGCGACACAGACACCGTCGATACGGCCATGCACATGGCCCTTATCACAACCATTGCCACGTCACTGCGTCTGTCACCGAGACGGTTATCTTCACCGCAAGTAGGGGCTGTAGAGACCACTTCGCAGATATGGAGCTTCGTCTCTTTCACCACCATGGCTGAGTCCAGAGTTTGAGAGTTTTGTTTTTGCTCTGCTGCTTTCTCCATTGTAGCTCTTGTAAATACAACATGAACCTAATGCGAGCCAAAGAGGAATATATAAACACAAATGCTGGCCACGTGGCTAGTTTCTAGTGGACGTTCAAAACATTGCCCGTGAGGCTTCTAATGTCCATGTAATCAGTGTAATTCAAGCATTCCTAATGGTGGTCACTCTGCACGAGACCGACGTCTGCTTGCATTAACAAACAAACAAATACAACTGCTAGAAGAAGTGATTTTTTGTAAACAGATTTATACCAATTATAGCTGTCGTCAATACAAAGACAATTCAAGTAACACCTTACAGTTAAAATTTTGATCACGCTCTGAACTTTCAAATCTGTGTATAGAAAATCACTCGACGAAGCCTGGTGAAGCTTTAAACACCGAACATCAAGTCAAAGAACTTTGAGACCATCGACTTGGATGGAGAAGCCATAGCACCGCCACTCGGTTGAGAGGAGAATGCGCTACCGTTTTGTAAGTAGTGAGGACGAGAAGAGGGCCTCGCTGCGTTAAACTCAGAGACTATAGTGGATGATGGTGGAGGTAAAGGCATAAATCCTTGGTTAATGAGTCTTTCATTTAACGCTTGCTTCTGTATTGGGTCTACTG
The DNA here is from genome assembly GCA_018901935.1 of Pugionium cornutum. Classification (NCBI taxonomy): domain Eukaryota; kingdom Viridiplantae; phylum Streptophyta; class Magnoliopsida; order Brassicales; family Brassicaceae; genus Pugionium; species Pugionium cornutum. The sequence goes on from CM032161.1 coordinate 27,590,505, forward strand.
GCTTCACTCCTACTATTACCACTCCGTTTATCATCATCCCGGCTTTGTTCAGCGCCTTCTGTGCATCAGACCGGTTCTGCATCAAAAACACAAAAAAAATTCAGTTCTGTAGTTTTCTTCATCCAGAAGATTGGATTATCATGTATGTTCAACTAGAATAATTACAAATGCTTATCGTCATGGATCAAACAAGTTTGAAAGGAAAAAGAAATAACCTGGTAAAGGATGTGCATCCAGTTGGCGTTCCTTGGACCAGGAACATGTTTCAAGATCATACCACACTTTTCAAACTCTCGTAGTACCAAATTTGTATCACCTGGAGAAAATCTGATGACAGTTATTATGATCAGTTCTTCAAGATCGAAAATATGGGAGACATAAACAAGATAAGGCACTTAATAACCAAGATAAGACTACCCAATACAAGTTATTATCTACATGTAAAGAGTCAGAATTCACAATGCCCCAAAATAAATCACAATCAAAGGCTGAGCCATATTGAGCATGATTAGCATAATTAATTACTCGGTGCACCTGGAACTTCATAGGCACATGAAGGTTGAAAAACTAAGAGCATAAACAACAACGATTATTATGATCAGCTCTCTAAGATCGAAAATGTTAGAGAGACACAAGATAAGGAACTTATTAACACTACCAATATACCAGTTATTAACCATGCACCTAGGATTAGGAATCTGATTGATTCAAGAGTGTTGACAATCAGAGAGCTTTTATCAACCCTACAGATTACAAGAAGAAACGAGAGCAATAAATCTTAAATGGCCTTACCCATACACAGTTACCCACTCTTCCTCTTCAAGGTTTCCTGTCGGTATGATTTGCCTCTGAACCTCTGGCCTAGCAACTTCTCTTGGCGGCGGAAGAGTGACCAATGCACCTGGCTGAATCACCCCTTCTACAGGAGAGCCCTTCCCTTTATCTTCCTGCTCGGTACTACTTCCTGCCTTTGACTGCGACCACCAACTCGGACTCCCTGAAACCTGCTGACTCTGTTGTGCATTCAGTAGAGAAAATGACGTGCTTGCTTCTAACTTTCCTTTTGCGGGAGTTACAACATATTTTCCAGAACTCTGGAAAGGCGTTCTTCTGTCGGATTTGGACTCTGGAGATTCCGAGAAATCTGCAATGCCTGACTCAGGAGAGAAATCCGATCGGTCATCCAATGTAAACATTGGTGGCGGTGGAAGATCTGATCCTCCAAAATTTTCACGCCATAGTGCAGATACCGCAGCTGTCTGACCCGGGCTAGAGAATTTCCCTCTGCGTGCTGAAACAGGAGATGCTAAGTCTTGAAAAAGCAGAGATTGCCTCCCTGATTTAGGAGTCCTGTGAGCTGTAGCACTCATTTTTACTCACCAGAGTACTATCTCCCTGCACAAAGCAACAATCGTTGAGCAAAATTACAGAAGAAACATCTTCAACATCAACTAGGAGACACTGATTTCACTTGGCATGATAAAGATTTCACAGTTAAAGCCGCTTTTGAATAAAAACGTAAGAAAACCCGCGTAGTAATAGCTTGGTATATCTCAGAAACATGAAAACAAGTTAAATGAAATCTGAAGTTACCGAATACTCAAATAGTTTAAACGAAAGGAAGTAAGATTCCTGTAAATCATCGGAAACAATAAGCAAATTAGAATAGTCACGCTATCGGTTGGGAACGTGGAGAAAGATAGAGCCAACCTGAAGATGGAAACGGAAGTGTTCCGTTTTTGGGATCCCGGAAAGGCTCAGTTCAAGGTCAAGGGCGCAGAACCGGAGCAAAGGAAATAAAACCCTAAGAGCCAAATGTCAAAAAAAAAAACGCAAAAATTCAATCCAAGACCCATAGGACGAAAAAAAGCCTCGCGTCGGCACAACAACAGCCAAATTCTATGGGCTGTATTTGGGCCTACTCGGCCCTGTTGTCTTTCATTGAGAAAATAAAAACTCGGCCCAGTTGTCTTTCATCGACAAAATAAAATTGAATGGGACTTGGCGAAGCCTATCGAAAATCCTCATATCCGTTATGATGGAAAATTTAAAGTGTAGGCTATTTTTTGACTTTTTATTTTGTTTGAATCTTTGATGGTGGGAGATATTAAACTAATATGCTTTATGTGACTAATATCTTTACTTAGTTACTCTATAAGCATGTGCATTACTTAATTTATGGCTCTCTCTACTCTACTGTTCTTTCTTTGCATGTCTTAATTTTCAGGATTATTTGTTTTTCTTGTGCAAGTTGACATCTTTTTTTAAACGCAATTTTCTTGAACGCAAAGGGGAAACGCGGTCCAGTGGTGTCCGCCAAAATTTTGGTTTTGTTTTTGTTTGTTTTTTCTTTATCACAAAACTCGTGCACTCCTCGTGTGAGAAGGTTAAGCTTTTGAAAATACTTTAGCGGCGCGCAATTTGATAGGCGACATTACACAGCCTCCAAGGACATCGATTTCCTCGTTGATTTCGTCATCAGATGGAGACTATACTAGTGAATTGTGTCCAGAAAAATCTGAGCCAGTTTATGTTCACCAATGCGATCTTCCTCTGCGAACGTCTTCTGGCCGAATTTCCCTCACAGGTATCTGGTTTCGAGTCTCATTCGATTTTTCAAATTCACTGCTTCTTCTTGTTGGATCACATCATATTTTTTTAAAAAATTTATGCTTTTAAGACGTTTTGGTTTTCTAACTACATATGATTTCTGTCTCTATTCCCGTCTGATCCGACCTTCTAGCTTCGGTCTGTTTTTTCAGTTGTTTCTGAATAGACAAATTTCGATTTGTGCGGAATTGAATTCTAGGCTTTGTTTTCAAGGATCAAACTTTGTTCGATGAAGTTGGAATCAAAGGGTTTAATTTACGATTTCTCGGTAGTATGCAATTCCATTTGACTGAATTTGTCCAAGCTCATCAACTTCTTCATTATGCAGGTGAACCTGCAATTGTTGGCTAGGTGTTACTTGAGTAACAGTCAAGCTTATAGTGCATATTATATCCTGAAAGGTACTGCATTCTTCCATATTTGAACAATTTCGTATATTGTTTTATTTTTTTCTTTCTTACATCTGCTTTGAAAAACTAAACTTATTTTACATTCCAAATTGAAGGTTCAAAAAGGCCTCAGTCTCGGTATTTATTTGCACTCTCATGCTTAAAGTTGGATCTTCTCGGAGAGGCTGAAGCCGCATTGTTGCCCAGTGAAGAACATGATGAAGAAGTATTTGACATTGCTTTTACTTGTCTTATTAAAGTTTTCTCCATATCCATATGCACTGTCCACCTCTTTTCCAAGCTGTAACTTTGAGAAACCTCCCTTGACTTTTTAGTCGCAAGGATATTACAGTCTTTTGGGAGTGAAAATTGGGAAGTGCTAACTACTGTATTTTTTTAACATGTAGGTTCCTGGTGGTGCAGCTGGGCATTATCTTCTTGGTCTCATATATAGGTGACGGATATTTACTTTGCAAGTTCTATATGACATATTTTTGGATCTCTCGTATGCTTCAATGTTTAGTACTTTACTGCCTTGGTATACTGATGCTTTAACAGGGTTACTAATTTGCTGCATCTCTTCCTGCAATTGAACAATTTTCGTATGCTGCAATTGACTTTTAGTCTAAGTATGTTTAGAATTGGAAGCATAGTACAAATGGCAATGACAGGAAAAAAACAATGATAGTCCATATTAATTTTTCCGTTGTAACCCTCAATATGTTCCTGATGTGTGTTACACTCTTTTACATGCTTCCAGATATGCTGGGAGGAGGAACAGTTCAATACAACAATTTAGGATGGCCTTGTCAGTTGATCCATTGTGTTGGGAAGCATATGGAGAACTTTGCGGTTTAGGTAAGTTAAAGCTCTGGTTGAGTTATGTATCTACCAGTTTATGTTTGTGTTATTCCAGCTGGAAATCTGGGACAACAAATTTTTTTCTTTTCTATAGCGTTCTGAAATTACATTTTCAGGTGCAGCTGAAGATGCCTCAACAGTTTTCGGAGATGTTGCTTCCCAGTGTCTTCAGAGAACTTGTGTTGCACAAAGAACAAGTTTCTCAAAAGGAGCAATCATGGACCAGCTTTCAGATTTTGATAAGGCCTCAAAAGATACAAGTTTATGGCAAACAGAACATGTTCCGGCAGAGAACCAACACAATCTAAAAATTAAGCAGCTTGGAGCAGATATTCCGCTAGATACTGACAGGCAACATAACAGTAGTTCCCATAAAAATGGATGTGACTTGAAAACGCCTTCTCCACTGCTTCCACAGGTGATCTCTTAAGTCGAGCTAAGTTGAAAGCGTGTTAGTTACTGGTTCTAGCTTAGAATCCTCCGTTGTTGACTGTCTGTACTATATGTCCACGAGGTAATCAGAAATTTTTAACTCTGCTTCCTGATCTCTAAGTATCTATATGCTTCAGGTATTGGATGCTCCACCGCCTCTCCTTTATAAAAATATGCGTCGTCCGGCAGTGGAAGGAATGTCTGTAAATGAAGAGCGTCAAAGAAAGTATGCTAGTGAAGAAATGTCTGCAGAGGTAGTATATCTGTAATTAGCTTTTAGTGCTTTCTTCCTTTTTTCTTTGCATAAGAATTTTCTCCTTAATGCATATGCGACCAATGATCATCTATCATTGAATATACTTCACCAGTTCAACATAGAGCTTCTCAACCTGGTTTTGATCTTCCAGGTCTATGCTGGAATAAATTTGTTGCTTTATCTTAATGACCATTTAATGATATTGATCAAATGATCTTCTTTTACGTTTCCCATCTACTATTCTGAAGGTTCCAGAAGAATCTGGACGTCGCCGGAGTGCTAGAATAGCAGCAAGGAAAAAGACACCCATGTCGCAGTCATTTGAAAAAGATTCCCATTGGTTACATCTTTCACCTTCCGAGTCAAATTCTGTACCTTCTCTGTCCTCGATGATTGGAAAATGCAGAATCCAAAGTAGCACCAAGGAAGGTGACGTCTTCCCTCTAATGCTTTTCTTGTCTTCTAAACAGACTAGTTATTGTTTATGAAGGCACTTTTGAGGAAAAAGCTAGACCTGTGGTTATAATTCATGATGTAAATATGTAGGCATTTTTAAGTAGAGTTCATGACAATAAGACTTGAACGTATGTGTCCAGGGGTTCCTGATACTATTTCTCTAAAGCATGCAGCAATGACGTCAGGCCAGTCTATAAGCGACATTGGAAGCTCTGTTGAAGATGAGGAAAATTCAAATCCCAGTAGATATTCCCCGGGTCCTTTCAACCTCCATTCTGGAATTTCAGAAGTGTTAAACCTTTTGAAAATTCTTGGAGATGGCTACAGGCATTTACTTATGTACAACTGTCAGGTACTTTATTAAGCAAATGCACGTATGGGATTCGTAGTCTTCAACTTAAATTCTCTGCCTAAAAGTTAAACTATTGATGTCAAAGCCAAAAATGACAAATCTGGATACTACTGCAGGAAGCTTTGTTAGTATTTCAGAAGCTATCTCAGAAGCAATACAATACACATTGGGTTCTCTTGCAGGTGATAATATTAGTCCATTTATTGTTTTTTGGCGATGAAACTATAAACGTGAATAATTTTGTCATAGGTTGGAAAAGCATATTTTGAGCTACAAAACTACTACAACGCGGATTCTGTCTTTACTCTTTCTCATCAAAAGTCTCCTTATGCTTTGGAAGGAATGGATACACACTCCGTTGTCCTTTATGTGAGTTGTTATTGTATGCTCCTGCTATTCATTATGAAGCATCCCAAAACTAAACTTTTGTACATGATGTTGACTCTAAACATTATATCCTGTTGCGATATCAGCAATTAGAGATTGGTTTCAGATCGACCTGCAAGGATTTCTATGTTATTGTTTTACAAATGTCTTTCTTTTTGAAGCACCTGAAAGAAGAGATGCGGTTAGGCTATCTGGCTCAGGAGCTGATTTCAATTGACCGCCTATCTCCAGAATCATGGTATCCTTCATAGAATCTACATTATTACTTTTCCAACTTTGTTTCGTGAAATCTACATGATCAAACACATATGTCTGAGTACAGATTTTGACACCCACAGGGTTTTATCACAAACCGTAAAGAGAAACAAGCTTTTAGCACTAGAATATTTGAAAATCTGAAAATTGCAGAATTTTTCTTTTGGCTTGGATTTTTTTTCTTCTGTAATGACTTTAGCAATGAAAATCGCAGGTGTGCTGTTGGAAACTGCTATTCTTTGCGTAAGGATCATGAAACTGCTCTCAAAATGTTTCAGAGAGCTTCCCAACTGAATGAAAGATTCACATATGCGCATACCCTTTGTGGCCACGAGTAAAGTTCTTTTCGAGGTGTCTCTTTGTTCATCTTACGCTGTATTAACCAAACAATACGATCTCACAGGTTTGCTGCACTGGGAGAATTTGAGGACGCAGAGAGATGCTACCGGAGGGCTCTGAGCATAGATACAAGACACTATAATGCATGGTACGGTCTTGGAATGACCTACCTTCATCAAGAGAAGTACGAGTTTGCACAGCATCAGTTTCAACAGGCTCTCTGGATAAATCCACGGTCTTCAGTCATCATGTGTTACTCTGGGATTGCCTTGCATGAGTCAAAGGTTGGAACCTGAAATACTCACTTCACGTCAAGACTTACTTATATCATAAATTACTATATGACCTTGTAATTGTACTAATTTAGCTGTGAAATTAAGCTTGCCATGAAAAAAATTAAGACTGATAACGTCTAAAGGTTCTGAGATAATATTTTGCAGAGGAACGATGAGGCATTGAAGATGATGGAGAAAGCTATAATTGCTGATGCTAGGAATCCGCTCCCCAAGTACTACAAGGCTCTCATATTAGCCAACCTCGGTGATTATCACAAAGCCCGGAAAGTTCTAGAAGAGTTTAAAGACTCTGCTCCTCAAGAGAGCAGTGTCCATGCATTGCTTGGAAAGATCTACAACGAGTTAAAGCTTTACGACAAAGCCGTGCTACATTTTGGCATTGCTTTGGATTTAAACCCACCTCCATCTGATGCCGTCAAGATTAAGGTTATATACTCCTTTCACCATTCTTTTGCTCTAAGCATCAATCATGATCACATTTTGGATGGAATGTTATGGTACCATTTTCAGTTTTTAGAGTTTGATAGGAAATTTTCTTCACTGTGCCTACAGGCTAACATGGAGAGGTTGATAGTACCTAATGAGTTGGAGACGGAGGAGGACCTCTGAATTCATTGTGCAGATATACCTATACACCTAGTTATGTTTCTCACATAACCCAAAGTCATGTATGATATTTTTCTCATCTTTATATTAGTCTTGTGATAGGAATAATAACCCTAAAACAAAACTTTGCTAATTTCACTCACTGATTATAATATAATGGTAATTTCAGATCCTTGCATAGAGTTGGGTTAGCCTTGGACTTCTTTTTCAATTACTCTTGACTTTTTTCTTTGCCTAAATTTGTGGCCTCATTATACTACCTGGTGAAGGATTTAACTTTTACGACAAACTGGAAAGATGATTAGCCACCATGGTAATAATATAGTTCAGGGAAAGAAAAACTTTTAATATAAAATGATGTAGTTGTAAAGGGTATATGCTATCAAAGAAAAAGGCCAAGTCATACACCAACACTAGTAAATTTTTGTATGCTTGCCAATTTATTTTATATAGAAAAAATCATTACCTAATATCCATATATATTATGCATATATAGTTGCAATCTAAAGTACAACCAAAGTTGATTAAAATTTCAATTTTTCTTCTTCGTTTCCATTATTTGGTATTTGAAATCTTAAAGCTATTTAACAACAAATATTAAAGTGTTTCACGTTTAAGTCTTAGTAGAAAAGTCTTTCTCTCTCTCTCTCTCTCTATGTTTCTATCTCCTCTATAAATCCCAGACACATTGATCCTTAGCCCATAAGCAAGTATCAAAGCAAATTAAAAAAACCAATAATATAATTCTCTCTCTAGTTCTTTAGATGGAGAAGAATGTACCAATAAGCAAGAAGCTATGGAACATCGTACGTTTTGTCCTTCACATGTTGAACACAGGCATTTCAAAGCAAAAGCTCCTTGCCGACTTTAACGCTACTCTCAAACGTGGCAAGAATCTCATGTTCCACAACCGCCGCCGCGTCCCAGCCACCTCTTCCACTTCCGCCTCCTACCCTCGGAAAGAATACCAGTTTAGCTGCGGGGACACTCCTAACTACTCATTCCCCTATAACATCGCCGCATTCAAGAAGAAGAGTCACCACCACAGTCTCTTCGCGTGTGGTAAAGCCCCACCGACCCTTGACGATGACACATCCGCCTCCAGAGCAGTCCTGGAGCTGGTCAATAGCGTCCGAGATCATGATCAGGGAAGTAACACGCCGGCTTTGTCCGTCGAGGCCTTGACGGCGTTATCTCCTTACTTGCCGGGGTATGGACGGAGTACGTCGTCAGCAAGGCCTTTACGGGTAACGGACTCACCATTCCTATTACGGGAAGATGGTAACGTGGCTAACGGACACGTGGACAAAGCAGCGGATGAGTTTATAAAGAAGTTTTACAAAAACTTAAATCAGCAAAAGAAGATGATTGAATTGTCTCCTAATTAAATCTCATTTTTCCTAATTCTCTCTATTTCTGTTACTAAATAGTTTCTCTCGTTTTGGCTGAATTAGTTCCGATGCTGTAATAATATTCTTGGTGGGAGAGTTGGGATTATTTTCTTATTTCTTGATAAAAACACGAATAACATTTTATTTGGTGACCATTAGTTTGGAAATGTAATGGATTTTCAAGAAATTGCTTTCTTCAAAGTTTTTTTTTTTCTGTAGTTAAGAAATTAGAAAGTTCACAATAATTTGTTTAGTAGACGACATATGTGTTCGAGGTGTGCTTCGCCCCCAAATATCGAGTTCGGTCGTCTAGAAAGAAATCACTACAACAACCACGAATTTGTAGCAGGAGATCTCTACCGTTTTCAAAAAGTTAAGAAATTTTTTTAATACGTTCGATCTCGTCAAATATTGAATACGGCGATGAGTTTTTCACGGAAGAGTATTGATAAACATTGATGAGTATTAATAACAAAGATCTTGAAAATTTAATAAGTTAAAAATGTATAAAATAGGGTTGTTGACATCATAAATGAACACATCGAAAAACAGAGAGTTCGAAAAGATTATCCTTTAATAATTTGTCTAATTGTTATATGATGAACTGATAAATAAAACATATTCCGTTTTTAACAAACATTTCTGATTGTTATTCTTGAATTGAATAGTTTAAAATGTTGGCGTAAAATATAGTTTCCCATGTATTTTAGACGGAACACATGGGACCTTTGAACATATCTTTTATGATAATAATTAGTTGAAAGTGAAACACATTTTGAACTGAACACTTGTACGTAGCTTTCAAGTTTTAGAAACCTGCCTTTTGTTCTTTCTGTACATGTTTTTGTTTTCCTATAGACATCCAATGTATCACATAGACTTCTAATTCTGTCATGTTCGTATACAATATGATATGTAATATAGCAGAATCAAGCCTTGACGTAACAAATTCTCGGAATTGGGGTATTTTGCACAAAATAATGTAATTGTTAAATCAAAAGAATAATTAATGTTTCTAAAAATAGAAGACCGACATTATCGATAATGTTGACTTGACTTCATCCTTATGTGTTTTTTTTTGTGTCAAATTTAGTAGGAATAATTATTTTGCCGTGTGATTAGCATAACAAAAATCATATTTTTATTACGAGAGTAATACAAATAACGATAAAATTCTTCCAAACAAATTAAATAGAGACAATCATCATCAATTTCTGAGTGATCATGAGGTGCACAATTTTGTTTATGACTTCTTGTGTTTTCATCTTTTTCATTACAAACCATGTTGAAGGTAAGAAATCAATATTCTTTTGCTTTTGTTTTGGTTACTCAAATCACTTGTGAAAACATATATAAATGGAGAAAAAACAATCCCATAAACTGTTAGATATATGTATTTTGTATCTATTAACTAACAAAATATTGTGGTTGATATTATAAAAAAATGTAGAAGTCGAAGGAGGATCAGATCCCTTTGAATGTTGGAAAGAAATAGCATTCCCTGGAAAATGTGGTTCTCAAGGAAACAAGAAATGTTTGAAAGAAATGAGTGCTAAGAACCCTAAACATCGTTATCTTCGTTGCAATTGTGTTAATGAAGACAAACCACGCAAGGACGAACATATATGTACATGTCAAAGGCCTATAACTAATCCCCATGAATGCATGTAATCAATTTCAATTTTCCATATTTCAGCCTTTAATATCATACTCTATTTACTAGTATTAATTTTATAAAAATAATAATTTTTTGAATACCTCATTTACAGCATTTAATTTAAAAAATTAAAATTGGAGACATATACCAACAACAACAAAACATGATGGCTTTTGGGGTTTATTTACCAATTTTTTATAATATAATGTCTCCATTTGTCTTAGAAAAAGCTTTAATACTTTAAAATAAAATCCAACTGAACCAAAATAGACTTTTCAAAACTAAAATACGAATGGAGAAATTAATGACAAAGCAATTGAATATTTAATGATAACAAGGCTGATAATACACAGTAATTAAAGTAATTGTAGTGTATTCAAATCTCCATGAGAAATAAGTTAAAACATGTGTGACTTAACAAGTTAAAATTACATACTTGTAATATTGTAATGATTATAATCGTGCATGCATAACACGAAATATAAAAAGGAAAAAAACAAGAAAGGACCAATGCAAGCAAGCTGTTTGGCTCATTCACTAAAGTTAAAGCAAAAGAAGAAGAAAAAGGTTACTTTCCCTCTCCTTTTCAATTTTGTTCTTTAATTTTCTTTTTTCCTACCTTTTTATGCTTAATATTTGAATCGACAAAATCCGACTCATATTCAATTACATCTTACAACGCACAATAACACAAATACCTAACTTCGATTTCTGATTGAAAATAAAATCACAAAAACTAAACAATAACCATTATTGACTAAAAGCAGATTTCGCTTTTGAATTCTGACATGTGAAACTCTTCTTTGTGTTTCACGAGTTTAAACTCTTAATATTCATGAAAATCTCTACCAATAAGCCAAAATTTTTGTTCGACTATAAATCTAAGTTCCAATTCAAAAGATTATATAAACATGGTCAGGTGAAAAAACTTTACTTTCACAGTTTTCTGAAAAAAAATTTGTGATTACAACAATTTTGCTGTTCGTTTGTATGTCGCATCGTCTGCGACAACGATTTACGATCAGACGTTTCGGTTAGATGCTGCAGTATTTTTGTTTGTTTGATCACTGTAGGTTATCGTCGCAGGTTTTATCGTAATTCTTTGATCGCAAACCTATGTTGCACAGTACTCCGCTCCGGTGCCGTCTTCCGTCCCATTTCCTGTATGCGTCACTGTCCCCGTTTCTGGTGTTCGTCTCCGTTTCAGTACAGCATAGTCACAAATGTTACAATTTTGCAGCGGTTAAAATTTTTTATTGTAGTTTTTTGCAGTCGACCGCAACGTTTGATCGCAAAAACCTGCGGCGATTAAACGAACAACGTTTGACCACATGAAACAACCGCAACTTCTTGCGGCTACGAATATCTCTAATATAAAATAAATGTATTAGATTCCAATAGAACAACAAATGCCAAGAGTTTATTCAAACAATAGTTTAAAGAAAAATTGTTGGAATATCAATAGAAATTTCTTCAGTTATTGGTCATTTGATTTATTTGAACTTATAATCAATGCAATGATTTATTTAAGTCTTGTCGGAGAAGATCTGGATAGTATATGAGTTTTTTTCACGTGAGTTCCTTTTAGGTTAGATTTATAATAATGTGTAAAGGTCCAATTTACGGTTGTATAACGGTTAGTGAGGCTCAACTAAGCATATATATTTTTGGGCCATTCAAACTCATTTCCTTGCCCCATTTACATTTCAAGCTTCAAGTCTAAAGTTGGAAGATATTTTTTTTTGTAATTGGATCGTAGGATATTTTAATAATTTAATATTTTCATACCAATAAATATAAAGTCGAATTTCATAATTATAAAATAGACAATAGATGGGAGGAGCAAGTGGTCTAGTGGTTGTACCACCTTTACGTCCATCCCAGAGGTGTGGAGTTCGACTCCACCGCCCCTCGTAGAAAGGTACTAAATCTTTGTACGAAGATATTGGGCTATTGGGTCGGTCCGTTGTGATCTAGTGAAAAAAAAAAAAAATAGACAATAGATACCGCAACGAGTAATACACTTACTTTTTGCAGTAGGAAAAGTTTAGCATGTTTATTTTTTTATATATAGAGGATAATATCTCTTTAATCAATAAATATTCTTTTCCAATTTTTATTTGGTTTCTAGTGCATATTTTTTTATCATTAACGTGATATTATTATTCTTATTACATAAGTGTAGGAAGATAAAGAAAGAAAAAATGAAAATTCCAACGACCAGATGACGTATTTGTGACATTCTTATTTCAAGTATCAATTTAAATGTGAAAACTAAGAAAAATAATTGTATATATTTGTAGGTATCCTAATAATAATTCGAAGGGAAAAAGTAGTAATGTTGGTGGTGGGTCGGTCGTGAATACGATCGAGCCATAGAGAACAATTTCAAACTCTTTTGACCTCTGAGCTTTAAAAGTTTGGTTTATTTTGTTCAACGCCAGCCACGTTGCAGAGATGTGAGTTGGTGAGTGCAAATCCCATCATACCAACTATTTATAAAGTTATATAAACAACACCATTATATCAAGATTTGAAATTTTGATTATTTTCAATGTTTTCTCAACAATTCATATTGTTTCGGCAAAGGTTATCAACAATAGTAATGAATTTGATTTGATTTCATTAATGTATGGAGTCAAAAACCTTATAAAATTCAAGCTGGTTGCACATTTTTGTTTCCTATAAAATATAGTTTTAATTGTACAAAATTACAGTTGAATTATCGAATTGAGTGGATCGAACTCTCTAATGGATTGGATCAGAGTTGGTTTCAGAACTACTGGACGAGTTGTGTTGTGTAGTTGTTCGACATATTACTTGGCATATACCCAATTAGGTGAATAATATGATTAGGTGAAATTGTGTAAGAAGTAAGAAATTAGCATGTTGAGATCAGAAATAGAGAAAGTAACCAACATAAATGAAACTCTTACCATTACAGTCTTCATTTTTTCCAAACCAACATTGTTTTGTCGATACGTGTGTTGTTAGAATTTGGGTGGTTTTTTGAAAGACCCACTCATCTTATATTATTATTTATTATAATATAATTTGTGAGAATCTTTGAACTGAAAACTAAATGTAAAAAAAGGAAAGAAATATAAATTGATGGGCATAACAGTCATTTGCTAACGTTATTCAGCTAAATTTGGAATCTCTAATGTTAATCACTTAATTTTATACCAATTTTATGAAAGAAATGCCTATTTCTCTATCACATTTATTTGATATATACTATTTATTTGAAAATGATTACATAAGATTTTAATATTTTTTCTTATTATGTTCATTTGATGCGCAGAGTTTTATTTAAAAAATAAATTTGAAAAAATTACCATAACACCAAGAATGTATTCCCTAAAAACAAAAGAATTTCACCTTCTATGTCACAAGTACATTTAGTTGGTTATCTAATCTTCACAAAATAAAGTTAATTTCTTTGAATGTATTATATTTATTACACCCATAAATGAAGTTTCTGGTCACCAAATCCATCTTATGGACCACATAATCTTTTATAAAAACGAAGAACTATATCTAAACTATTTATACTAGGATAGTACATGTGATATGCACTTTAATATTTTACGTTTTATACTAAGATAAAATTTTCAATAAAATATTAAAAGATTTATCATATTATTTCTTGTGTTATTCATAACTATACATTTTTTATAAAGATCTATTGATTCTATTGAAAATCTTAGTTTATTTTTAAAATCATTAGTAGATGATAAACAAATATTTCAAAATTTTTTTTTAAAAAATAAACAACAATAAATCATTATTAGAATCTCAGAAAAATTTCATAAATGATGTAGAGATTAAATGTATAAATAAAGAGTAATACCCTAAAATAACATATTTTCAAGTTTTTCTTCCAAATTTAGCATCTCAAAATTAAACTCCCAAAAATAGCACAAATACTTATGTAAAAATACTTATTTATTTTAAACAAATTATATATAAACTTAAATTATTGTATTTGAGTTCATTTTTTCCAATTTAGGATTTAGTTTTTTTCTTTTAAAATATAGTTTTAATGCATTTTAATCTTAAATTTGTGCTATTATTGGAAATTTAAACTAATGATGCTATTTTTGGAATAAAAACTTAGAAATGTGCTATTTTAGACATTTGCCCATGTATAAATAACTTACTTGTTCATCCACAAAAATAAATTCAAATCTTTCAAAATAAATTTTAAACCATTCACATATTAGTAGGAAAAATTCGTTTAGAATATTATAAAAAAGAGTATACTAAATCTACTATATACAAGAATAGTATAAGTTTTTTTAAAAATTTGTATATATAAACTATTAATGGTTGTATGAAATTGTTGATTACAATAGAGAGATTTAATAAAATTTGACATATTTGCTAGTTTTGTATAAATATATTACATTACATTAAATAAAAAATTTTATAACATGGTTTAATTAAATTAATAAAATTAGTAGTCTTTAACTAATTTTTTTATATTATAGAATACTTTTATATATAAAATAATCATAATAAAAAAACTCTTTTGGAGGGTTTTAATAAAATAGTCATAATATTTTTTTATATTATATAATTACTAATAGTTTGTTTAGATGGTCACAAAAAAAATAGAATACTTTTATATATAAAATAGTTATAATAAAAAACTCTTTTATAAAATAGTCATAATATTTTTTTATATTATAGAATTACTAATAGTTTGTTTAGATGGTCACAAAAAAATAGAATACTTTTATATATAAAATAGTCATAATAAAAAAACTCTTTTGGAGGGTTTTAATAAAATAGTCATAATATTTTTTATATTATAGAATTACTAATAGTTTGTTTAGATGGTCACAAAAAAAACTCTTTTGGAGGGTTTTAAATTTTTGGTATGTTATGTGATATATATATAGAGAGAGAGTTTATTTGGTTTTAAACAGTGGAATTGTATATAACATGTTTTAATTAAATAGTCATAATATTTTTTTTATATTATAGAATTACTAATAGTTTGTTTAGATGGTCACAAAAGAAACTCTTTTGGAGGGTTTTAAATTTTTGATATGTTATGTGATATATATATATATAGAGAGAGTTTATTTGGTTTTAAAGAGAGAGATATATAACATGTTTTAATTAAATTAATGAAATTAGTAGTCTTAATTAATTTTTTCTATATTATAGAATACTTTTATATATAAAATAGTCATAATAAAATAATTATTAGTAATTCGAATTTATTTTTTAAACCAATTGATATAATATAAAATTTTATTTAAAATAATATTGATTTTGTTTATAAACAAAAATAAAACAAAAACAAAAATAAATATATTGAATTAATTAATATGAGTTGTTTGGTCATTAAGTGTAATTAATGATTTTTTATTAATTTAATTAGAAAAAATAGTGAGAGTGAATATGGTGATGACACATCATCAAATTAGAATTCAAATGCTTATCCTTTAATATATATAAGATTAAACTAAATAATTAGGTTATCTAATTAGGATGGTTGTCTAATAGAATAATTAATTTAGATTTTTGATTTAAATTAAATAGTAAAACTGCCGAATAAATGTGACGATGACACTTCAGCAAATTTTACTCCTAGTACTTCTACTTTATTATATATAAAAGATATATAGCACTATTTGACAATATGAAAAAGCATTTCACCATAATATATTGAGCAATAAGCATTTCACCATAATTTTGTTGGAGATTTACTAGTAAATTAAACAGTTTGTTTTCTGTTATTACATTACTTAAAAATTATAAATGAAGATATAACATATAAATCTAAGTCTACACTGCATCTGAAACATAACAGATTATTTTATAGAATGCCAAAAAAAAAGATTGTATGCCAAAAAAAAAAGATTGTTTTATAATTTTTAAATTTCACATATAGCAAAAACCAACTAGATGATTCCAAATCACAAAAACAAAAACTATTATCTTTTTGTATTTTAAATCGTATGAAAATAATAATTATTGTGTTGAGTTTTGTTGATCATTACTGTAAGAATATACAATTTCCTAATTTAATATTCGTTAAGACCTAAAATAAAATACATAATTGCTTCCTCTCTCACCCACTAAACCCGCTGATTCCCCACGCGCGCTTTCTTTTCGTTTTCCGAAACATTTTCTCAAGCTACCGAAATAAATTGCATTAATGAACCTTTCTTCTTTTGCTTATTCCCCAAATCCTACAAGAAACCAACAGGAAAAAAAAAGAGTTTAAAATAAAATGGAGACGTTGTCGAGAAGCCTAAGCAAGACCTTGGGAGAATTGCTAACGAGTAACAGTAATCATTTCTCAAGGAGAAGCGGTTCCATAAACAACGATAACAATGACGAGGAAGCTCTTAAATGGGCTGCTCTCGAGAAACTCCCAACCTTTACTCGTCTTCGTACCACTATCATCCAACCTCATGTTGGTCCCGTCGACGTCACCAAACTCGGCTTCGATGATCGCCAGAGGTTCATCGATTCTATCTTTAAAGTTTCGGATGAAGACAACGAGAAGTTCTTGAAAAAGTTCAGGGAGCGAATCGACAGGTATATATATATATATATTTTTTTACTTTTTTCAATCAAGTTTTACTTTGTAGTTTTATTTTCAAATAAAATCATGATTTTATAAATTGTAAACTCAAATACAAAAATCTGCTCCGTTTTTAAGTTTTTATGAAGAAACAAACATATTATATAATGTTTTAACATGTAAAAACATATTTAGGCTTCATATATATATATATATATACTATTGTTTTTTGGATTTACAATTCTATGTTGGCTGATATAATGGCAGGGTGGCGATAAAGCTACCGACGGTGGAAGTGAGATTTGAGAAATTAACGATAGAGGCGGATTGTCACATCGGGAAGAGAGCTCTTCCGACATTACCTAACGTTACTCTAAACATTGCAGAGAAAGGTCTTCGTTTACTTGGTTTTAACTTCGATAAAACCACCAGACTCACTATCCTTAAAGACGCCTCTGGTATTATCAAACCTTCAAGGTAATTAAACTTTTAAGAACTTATCTTTTATATCATACTATTTTCTTATAATGTATGATTTTGGTGGGTTGCAGAATGACACTTTTATTAGGTCCACCATCATCAGGGAAATCAACTCTTTTGTTGGCGTTAACTGGAAAATTAGATCCAACCTTAAAGGTTTCATATATATAATTATGAGGGTATTAATTACAAATTATAGAAAAAGAGGTTCAAATTAGTAAAAGTTATAATAATGAAATGTGGACAGGTGAAAGGGAGAGTAACATACAATGGGCATGAATTGAAAGAGATTGTTCCACAGAAAACATCAGTATACATAAGCCAAAACGATGTTCATATTGGAGTCATGACTGTCCAAGAAACTCTTGATTTTTCTGCTAGGTGCCAAGGAGTTGGAACTAGATACGGTAATAATATTATCGAATTCTGTTAGATTACGTCATCGAAAACTCAAAGAGGTCTTATTGTATATAAATTATAGATTTGTTAAGTGAGTTGGTGAGGAGAGAGAAGGACGCAGGGATATTGCCGGAACCGGAAGTGGATCTCTTCATGAAGTCCATCGCAGCTGGTAATGTCAAGAGCAGTCTTATCACAGACTACACTCTCAAAGTAATTATCTCATTTTTAATCCATAGTTCAACTTTATTTCGATAATGCTATATATGCACTGAAAATTAAATATAACCATTTATGATGTAACAATTTTATTTAAAAAATTCACAGATAAAAGTATTTTAACCTGAAAAACCATCTCACACCATTGGTGGACAGTGGGCCCTTTAATAACCTACTTCCTTTATACTTTTTACCTAAAAGTCAGGACTTTTTAATGTTTCACTAACTAACCCCACTAGTTCCGGAATTACGCGATTTAGTCTATTACTGTTTGGTAATTTGGGAGTATTTATGGATTTTGTTATATTCCAGATATTAGGGCTTGACATATGCAGAGATACGGTGGTCGGAGATGAGATGACAAGAGGAATCTCAGGTGGTCAAAAGAAAAGAGTAACAACAGGTTTAACTTTCTTTGTTCCTTCACTGCTCCTATCCAGTTTTAACTGCATGAGCCGTGAGGAACACGATTACAATTTCTTTTTATCCAAAAAAAAAACAGGAGAAATGATAGTGGGACCAACAAAAACATTGTTCATGGACGAGATATCGACAGGTCTAGACAGTTCAACAACGTACCAAATTGTGAAATGTCTTCAAGAGATTGTTCGGTTCACAGACGCAACGGTTTTCATGTCCTTGTTACAACCAGCTCCTGAAACGTTCGAGCTCTTTGACGACATTATTCTGTTGTCGGAAGGCCAGATCGTGTACCAAGGTCCACGTCACCATGTTCTTACCTTTTTTGAGACTTGCGGTTTCAAGTGTCCCGACCGCAAAGGCACCGCAGATTTCTTGCAAGAGGTCTAAATCTATTTTTTTTTCATTCATACATAAATTATCTCACTTAACAAAAAATTGATAGTTTAGTAAAAATTAATATATCCAGTAAATTTGAAACGCCGTTAAAGAATGATCTCTGTTGCCCATTATACAACGTGAAATTAATTAATATAAGGTGTTTTTTTGTGTTTGTGAACATTTATTATACCATAATATATAAAAGAAATAAAATCTGACCCCTTGCCTTGATGAACAGGTAACCTCAAGGAAAGACCAAGAACAATATTGGACAGACACGACAAAACCATACAGATATATTCCTGTCACCGAATTCTCCAAACGATTTAAAAAATTCCATGTCGGAGCCAATCTTCAAAATGATCTATCAGTCCCTTACGACAAATTCAAATCACACCCAGCTTCTATCGTCTTCAACAAACACTCAGTTCCCAAATCTCACCTCCTCAAGGTCTGTTGGGACAGAGAACTGCTTCTCATAAAACGTAACGCTTTCTTCTACGTTTTCAAGACCGTTCAGATCATTATAATGGCCTTGATCGCATCCACCGTTTACCTGAGGACGGAGATGGGCACAAAGGACGAAAACGACGGAGCCGTCTACGTAGGTGCATTGATGTTCTCCATGATCGTTAACATGTTTAATGGATTCTCAGAGCTAGCTTTGATGATACAAAGACTTCCCGTGTTCTACAAGCAACGAGACCTTTTGTTTCACCCTGCTTGGACTTTCACTCTCCCAACATTTCTTTTGGGAATTCCCATCTCCATCTTCGAATCAATTGTTTGGGTCGGCATTACTTATTTCTTGATCGGATTTACCCCAGAACCCAGCAGGTGATTAAATATGATTCTTGAAACCATATATTTTGGATCAGTCTTCAAACATTAGTTCGCATGTCATGAAAATATTAGTGTTAAACGGATCCAGACCTCTTAGTTATGAAATCTTTTTATTTTTGACAGGTTCTTGAAGCATTTATTGGTGATATTTCTGACACAGCAAATGGCTGCTAGTATATTTCGATTCATTGCGGGAACTTTCAGATCTATGATTCTTGCTAATACAGGAGGAGCTCTAGTTATTCTCCTCCTCTTCATGCTTGGAGGATTCATTGTTCCTAGAGGTTCTATATATAAACTATCAGACTGATTTAATTTGCATTGTGTTGAAGATAAATTAAACCACTTGGTCATGATGATATATATTGAACAGGAGAGATTCCTATATGGTGGAAATGGGCTTACTGGGTTTCACCAATGGCTTACAGTTATGATGCTTTAACTGTCAACGAAATGCTTGCTCCTAGATGGATGAATCAACGGGTAAACTCCAACTGATATTCTACTATAAAGATTCATTAAAATGTTTAAAAAAAAAAACAAATTGAATGATAAATTAAAAGAAACACTCTTATGCAGTCTTCTGATAATTCAACGACGTTGGGGTTGGCTGTTCTAGAGATTTTCGATGTTTTCACTGATCCAAACTTGTATTGGATTGGGGTAATAGTCATTCTCGGGTTTGCAATTCTCTTTAACATCCTATTCACGCTTGCTCTTACATTCTTAAATCGTAAGTTTACCTATATTGATTGATTTTCTATTGCGAATCTCATATCTTCAACAATTTTAAATGTAGTATATAACAGACATGTAAAAAGAAGTTACCATCATGTTTTCTCTGATATATATGTCAGCACTTGAGAAGCCTCAAGCCGTAGTTTCTAAAGAGAAGGTAGAAGAAAACAGAGCAGAGAAGGAGCTAGAGAGTAAGAGTACTTATGGGAAAAGAGGAATGGTTCTACCATTTATCCCTCTCACAATGTCTTTTGACAATGTCAACTATTATGTCGACATGCCTAAGGTAACACCAAATCCCAAATACTGGTTTGACATTAAATTTGTTAAACCATAATGTTGTTTAACCAAAGGAAGAAAAAACCAGGAGATGAAGGAGCAAGGAGTTTCAAAGGATAAGCTTCAGCTGCTTAGGGAAGTGACAGGAGTGTTTAGGCCAGGGGTGTTAACTGCTTTGATGGGTGTTAGTGGAGCTGGTAAGACAACTTTAATGGATGTTTTGTCAGGTAGAAAAACCGGTGGATACATCGAGGGAGACATTAGAATTTCTGGTTTCCCTAAACGACAAGACACTTTTGCAAGAATCTCTGGTTATTGTGAGCAGAACGATATCCACTCACCGCAAGTCACTGTGAGAGAGTCTCTCATCTACTCTGCTTTCCTTCGTCTCCCAAAAGAAATCACCAAAGATGAGAAAATGGTAATACTTTCTTTTTCTTGTAACTTCACACCGTCTGAGACCAATAAACTAAAGGCATACATCGAATTTCGTAGAGATTTGTGGAGGAAGTGATGGAGTTAGTAGAGCTGGAGAGTCTAAAAGACGCAGTGGTGGGACTTCCAGGGATTACAGGGTTATCAACAGAACAGAGAAAGAGACTTACAATCGCTGTGGAATTAGTGGCAAATCCTTCAATAATTTTTATGGACGAGCCAACTTCAGGGCTAGATGCGAGGGCTGCAGCGATTGTGATGAGGACAGTGAGGAACACAGTAGACACAGGAAGAACTGTGGTCTGCACTATCCACCAACCTAGCATTGATATCTTCGAAGCATTTGATGAACTTCTTCTTATGAAAAGAGGAGGACAAGTGATTTACGCTGGTCCTTTAGGTCGAAACTCACTCAACATTATCCAATATTTCCAGGTTAGATTCTGTCTTTGCTGAAAATTTCTTTTCTATCTTTTTTTTCTGGGAAGTTTTGTGAACCATAATCTTTCGAGAAACTACAGGCAATTCCTGGCGTTCCAAAAATTAAAGAGAAGTATAATCCAGCGACGTGGATGCTTGAAGTGAGTTCAATGGCTGCAGAAGCTAGGCTTGAGTTAGATTTTGCTGAGCATTACAAAACATCATCCTTATATGAGTGAGTTGAACTTGATATTCAAAGCTAAGATCATTCCCAACATTTATACTCACTGAGAATTGTTCTTGGTGTAGACAAAACAAGAAACTTGTAAAGGAACTAAGCACACCGCCACAAGAAGCAAAAGATCTCTATTTCACTACCCGATTCTCACAATCATTTTTAGGACAATTCAAATCTTGTTTATGGAAGCAATGGATAACATACTGGAGAACTCCAGATTACAATCTAGCCAGATTTTTCTTTACATTAGTTGCAGCTCTTATGGTCGGAACAGTTTTCTGGAAAGTTGGCACAAAAAGGTTTGTTCAAGGACCTGAATCAAATTGAAATCTGCAAGATAGTAGACTTCTTAGTTAACATAAAACCTACAATTTGTTACGAATAGGGACAATGCGAATGATCTTACAAAGGTTATTGGAGCAATGTACGCTGCAGTTTTATTCGTGGGCGTAAATAATTCCACATCGGTCCAACCGCTCGTAGCTGTGGAAAGAACGGTGTTCTATCGAGAAAGAGCTGCTGAAATGTACTCTGCTTTACCTTATGCCCTAGCACAGGTGAGATTAAACTAAAAACTGATTTTAGTTACTTGTCTAACAGGAAATCTTAGCTGCTTTAGTAGTATTTAACCAAAAGTTTTCAATGGTTTCAGGTGGTATGCGAAATACCGTATGTGCTGATCCAAACTACGTATTATACGCTAATTGTATACTCAATGTTATGTTTCGAATGGACAGTGGTCAAATTCTTTTGGTTTTTCTTCGTATCGTTCTTCTCCTTCCTCTACTTCACATACTATGGGATGATGACTGTCTCCATCACCCCAAACCAGCAAGTAGCAGCTGTTTTCGCTGGAGCTTTCTACGGACTATTTAACCTCTTTTCTGGTTTTGTTATCCCTAGACCGGTTAGTTCTGGTTACTTGTTTCGCAAGAAAGGGTTTTTTCTTTTGATTCTGTTGTTAAGTTAATTTACTTTTCTCGCAGAGAATTCCAAAATGGTGGATATGGTATTATTGGATCTGTCCAGTGGCTTGGACTGTGTACGGATTGATTGTTTCGCAGTACGGTGATGTGGAGGATACAATTAAAGTTCCGGGTATGGTTAATGATCCGACGATAAAATGGTACATTGAAAACCACTATGGATACGACGCAGATTTCATGGGCACAATTGCTATCGTCTTAGTTGGCTTCACTCTCTTTTTTGCTTTTATCTTTGCTTTCAGCATAAAAACATTTAACTTCCAACATAGATAAAAGATTTGGAAGTTATATATATATATACGCTTTGTACTATTATTTTTTTATGAAGTACAGATTTTTTAAACGGTCAAAAATATGATGTTTTACGGTTT
This sequence comes from Pugionium cornutum, assembly GCA_018901935.1. Taxonomy (NCBI): domain Eukaryota; kingdom Viridiplantae; phylum Streptophyta; class Magnoliopsida; order Brassicales; family Brassicaceae; genus Pugionium; species Pugionium cornutum. The sequence goes on from CM032161.1 coordinate 27,613,548, forward strand.
AAGCAGATTTTAAACAGACTCAAGAATTTGGTGGAGCCGATTGCTGCTGTGTTCGTGGGTTTTACACTCGTTTTTGCTTTCATAATTTGCCTTCGGCATAAAAAAACAAATCATTTGATTGCAATAACAAGAACAAGCAAAGCTATTTTCCCTTTCAATCGCATCAAACGAAAATAATGAGAGCTTATTCAAATCCCATTCACATTTTTGTTCCAAATAAAGAACTTCATGTATGTATATATGATGTATGATATTATCCAATCCCTTTAAACCACTTGGTCCTTGAAAACGTGCATCTAGTAAGACCACGTGTTTCTTCTAACATGTGGATAGATCGCTTCACAAGTTGATTAAGAAAAAATGTATAATATATTGCGTTTTGGGACAGCTTTAGGTTACATAATATTATCCTCACATCTTTAAATCAATTATTTGATTATCTTTGTTATCAGAACTGAGTTTGTGTCGGTAACATTGTTTCTTTTAAAAAATATTATCTTTAACGAATAGAGACAAAAAGAAGACACGATGTAATAAACGGAAATTTCCAGGTGAGATAAGATAAATAAATAAAAGCTTATAATAGTAATTTTAACACGATTTCAACGTACGAACCACCACAATCCTCTCAGTCTTTCAGTCTCTAAATACCTTAATTACCCTTCGTTGTTGTTTCCATAAGAAATCGAAACAAAGTCTTCATCATCTGCAATTACTCCATCTCTCTATTACCTCCATCTAATCTTTTCGAATTTGTGTATACGCAAAATCTATTTACGGAGCATTTATTACGCATAAAGGTCTCTTTTTTGTTTGTGTCTTGTGAGGATGACTCGCCGGTGCTCGCATTGTAGCAACAATGGGCATAATTCGCGCACGTGTCCAACGCGTGGAAGTAGCACGTGCGGTGGAAATGGAGGAGGAGGACCTTCTTCCTCCGCAGTGAAGCTATTTGGCGTGCGGTTAACGGATGGGTCGATAATTAAAAAGAGTGCGAGTATGGGTAATCTGTCGGCATTGACCGTCGCGGCGGCGGCAGCAACACACCATCTTCTATCTCCGTCGTCTCCTCTAGCGACGTCCAATCACAATGAGTTATCGGATCACGCACGATTCCCAAATCAACATAATGAAGGGTATTTATCGGATGATCCAGCTCATGGTGCTGGGTCTACTCACCGTCGAGTAGAGAGGAAGAGAGGTAAAAGCAAGCTTCGTTATTGGATTTCTCATTTTGTTTCGATTTTCGATTGCTGTTCCTGTGAATATGGGTTCGTCTGATTGCAAACCGATCGCAAAGTTTTCACCTTTACTTGACTCATTCCTTGGTGAAGCAAAGATTGTTTTGTCAGACTTTATGCTCTTAGAAATGATATCGGTTAATTGAATGGCTAAATCTCAGATTTTAAATCTTACCGGTTAGTGGAATTGTTGGGAATGAAAACCAGGTGAAGCTTATGCAGGACAACTACTTTTCCAATGTTGTTTTCTTAGACTATTTTGTTCGCCTGTCAAGATTGGGAATACTTTTGTTTGGATGCTTATCATAGCATCATCTGAATTGTGGATCATATAGTTGAACTTTAAGTCTATATATGTTCATGTGTTTGAAGATGAAAGCTTTTGGGGGTTGTTAATGTGATTTAGTTTACGTTTAAATTGGGCTTACAGGTATTCCTTGGACTGAGGAGGAACACAGACTATTCTTAATCGGTCTTCAGAAACTCGGGAAAGGAGATTGGCGTGGTATTTCAAGAATTTATGTAACTTCAAGAACTCCCACACAAGTAGCTAGTCATGCTCAAAAGTATTTCATCCGCCATATTAATTCCAGCCGCAGGAAAAGACGTTCTAGCCTCTTTGACATGGTCACAGAAGAAATGGTTTGCATCATCTCTTCAGGATTTGTGTTCTAGCCTTCTATGGAAATGCTCGGAAATTTGTATTGAATATCTCTTCTTTTTTGTCTTGTTTAGGTAACCGATTCATCACCAACACAGGAAGAACAAATTTTAAATCATTCCTCTCCACACATGGAACCTGAAAACATAACCTACCTTCCTTCACTAGAGCTCTCACTGAATAATACTTCAGAATCTGAAGCGGTCATAGTCACAGCGCTACCACAAGAAACAACCAAAGAAGCCATAGAACCATCGAACAGGGTTTCACCAATGCTTGTCCCGGGGGGCTTCTTCCCTCCTTGTTTTCCAATCACTTACACATTCTGGCTCCCTGCGACTTCCACTTCACTTCAAGGAACAGAACATTCCTTAGGAGCTGATACTTCTTCTCAGCAGCATCAGGTCCTAAAACCACAACCTGGATTTGCTAAAGAACGTGTAAACACGGACGAGCTGGTCGGCATGTCTCAGCTTAGCATAGGAATGGCGACAAGACATGAAACCGAAACTTCTCCTTCTCCTTCCCCGCTATCTTTAAAGCTACTAGAAGAGCCCTCAAGGCCATCGGCGTTTCACTCAAATGGCTCGTTAATGCTTCGGATATGAGTAAAGGCAACTGCGCTATTCAGGCATGATTAAAGAACGCAAATAGGAAGCCCCTGACCGGATTAAACCAGAGGATGTTCTTGGTTAGGAGAAAACAAACCAAGCCATTAGAGACAACAAGTACTTACAAAGAAAGAACAGAGCAAACTTTAACAATAGATTTACCGTACAGTCAAAACACGTTCCTCAGCACCACGTCATACTTACATAAGATAAGAATTTATTACAATAGTAACCCTCATTTTAATGTTACGGCATAGTTTGTTACTTTTTCTAGATTAGATAATTTTCAAATCAAATATTTATTGCTATCGTTCGACTATTCCTACGGTTTACAACATTAAATTGGATATAACCACAAACAAACGAATATTTATGTTTTGATGGTAGCTTAGTCCAATTCAAATAGAGAGAGAATCAATGTTGCATTGAGAATAGCTTTAAAAAGATAATGACAAGGGACCCTCAGTGTAGAAATTTGTAAATGATTTCAATTCTACCCTCGTAATTTCTGAAATATTCCTAACAAGCTACTCTAATATCGGAGTCTACTAACATCGCCAAAGCTAATCGTCGGAATCACCACAACCAGTGCAGCTATTAATCGGAATCACCGCCACCATCGCCGGGATAACTGTCTTCGTAGCTAGAGACCATTTTTGTTGAAAATTATCGGAGCAGAACCTCTCCGACATCAGAATCTACAATCGCCGCAAGAATATATCGATGAGACCAATCAACTTAAATATTTTAATTTATAGTTATTGTTTTTAAAATCATTAATGATTTTGTTGGTAATTCGGTGGTAGCTTAAAAACAAAGTCCGTCGTATAATCGTATAACTTAACGACCAATACATATATCAATACTAATTTACTTCAATTTTGCAAAGAAATTTGTTTTTGTTGGGCAATCTTGATAAGTATAACCTTGTTTTCTTATAGTGCATTTTCTATCCTCTAATTGGAGGACTGTTTCGTGTTTTAAACGAAACCTTTGTAGATTATTTTATGATTTCTATAACCATAAAACTCATGCTAATTCCTGAATAATAAGAAACACAATAGCGGAAGCGTATCTTTTGGATCCATGACTTATGATACTGAAATTGTGAATGATTCTTCCACGATAAACCCAGAATAGCTGAAGATCTTTGTTGATGGGATACAAAGGTGGCTGAATTTTTGATTAGGGTTGTCATGGGGACCATAACCCTTCTATTTATATAGAAAATAATTTCTAATTCGGCCCTTCATCAAATTAGAAATTACATAATGTATCCACACACAAATTTTCCATAACACTTATGCTTCATAGTCTTTTATCTTTACAAATAAGTGACCACATAATTTTGATTACTTTAGATAATGACCATAACACATCAATTATACATGTGTGACCCCAAAATAATTCTTACAATCTCCCACTGGATCACATATGTATTCTGAAAATGTGATAGACTTTATGAGCTCAAAATTGTCATTATATAGCAAGACATAAACAACCCCGTCCATTGACTATAATAACATAGAATCATAGCGATTTTCGTTATAATGATAAATAACTAAACCTTCCATAATCACTGAAATTAATAAAGACAAACGACATAGATCAATTATGAAAAGCGTGGCATGAAAATCACATGAAAAATGATCAATACATGTCGATTTTCAACTGGTCCTACCTTATTGAGATCCTTTAACTTTATTGTACAAAGAGTAAACCAAAAACAAAACTTTATTTCTGATCAGAAAATATATGTGCATAAACACAACTAAAACATAAAACCCAAAACCAAATGAAAAACTCCTACTAAACCAAATGATCCTCAAACATTGAAACACTCATTCGAGCAATATGCTCAAGAAAGACCTTAGGTGGAATGCCCTTTGTAAGAGGATCTGCTATCATAGAGTGTGTTCCTAAGTGTTCTATAGAAATCTCTCCACTTTGTACCCTCTCTTGAACGACACTCTCTCTTGAACGACGAGGAACTTAATGTCAATAAACTTGGACTTTGTTGTGCTGTTATTTTTGTTAGAGTACAAAACAACTGATTTATTGTCACAATATATCTTTAGTGGTTTTTCAATTCCTTTAAGAATTCGTAGCCTAGTGACAAAATTCCTCAACCAAAGTCCATGATTGGATGCCTCAAAAACTGCTACAAATTTTGCCGCCATTGTGGAGAAAGCTACGAGTGTTTGTTTTGCACTACGCCAAGAAATAGCTCCACCAGCCAACAAAAAAACAAAACCTGATGTAGACTTTCTACTATCTTGACATCCAGCAAAATCAGAATTAGAATACCCAATGATCTCCAAGTTATCTGATCTCTGATATGTGAGCATATAGTTTTTTGTTCTCTTCAGATACCTCATGAACCTTTTGGCTGCTCTCCAATGGTCCAAACCTGGATTACTTAAGTATCTGCCCAAAACTCCAATAATGTAGGCTAAATCTGGACGCGTACAACTTGAGCATACATTAGACTCCCTACAGCCGACGCATAAGGAATCTTTTGCATCTCTCGAATTTCTAAATTTCCTTTAGAGCACTGATTAAGACAAAATTTGTCTCCTCTAGCGATTGAGGTATCACCTGGTTTGCAATCCTGCATGCCAAATCTCTTGAGTACTTTATCGATATAGCTCTTTTGAGATAATCCAAGAATTCTCCGAGTTCGATCTTGGTGAATCTGAATTCCTAATACAAAAGATGTTTCACCAAGATCTTTCATTTCAAATTTACCCTTCAGAAATATCTTGGTCTCATGTAGCATGCCCATATTGTTAGTGTCTAGTAGTATGTCATCGACATACAAAACTAGAAAAATACACTTCTTCCCACTGAACTTCTGATACACACAATCTTCGACTAAATTCACCTCAAAACCAAATGAGATGACAACCTTATGAAATTTGTTGTACCATTGACGAGAAGCTTATTTTAGCCCATAGATGGATTTATTTAATTTGCATACCATTTTCTTTGAATCACTTATTACAAAATTTTCTGGTTGCTCCATATAAATTATCTCATCAATGTCACCATTGAGAAAAAGTTGTCTTGACATCCATCTGATGAAGCTCTAAGTCATAGTGTGCAATAAGGACCATGATTGTCTTAAAAGAATCCTTTGATGAAACTGGAGAAAAAGTTTTTTTATAGTCAATCCTTTCTTTCTGAGTATAGCCTTTAGCTACTAGAAGAGCTTTATACCTTTCCACATTACCACTTGAATCCATTTTGGTCTTAAATATCCATTTGCAACCAATGACTTTCTTTCCTTCTGGCAATTGGACAATGTTCCAAACCTTATTGTCTAGCATTGACTGATACTCTTCTTTACTAGCTTTGACCCACTTATCTGAATTGGAACTACCCATAGCCTCACGGAAGTTGATAGGATCATCTTCCAATTGGGTATGATTTTCCTCTTGTTCCATAAGAAATACTATGTAATCATCCGGAATATCACTTCTCTTTTCTCTAGTGGATCGCCGCAAAAGCACTTGTTCTTGTTGCACAGGTTCTTGAGGATTTTGAATTTGACTTTCATGTTCGATAACATCGTCATCATGATTTGTAGGAAGAACTTCAGTATCAATTTGAGGATCCAAATTTGCTTTATAAAAAGCAACTATATGAATCGGTTTAGAAACTGAATCCGATTCTTCCTCAAAGATGATGTCTCTAACTTTGTTTTCCCCCCAAATTCAACATCCTCAAAGAACGTAGCTATTCCCATCTCAAAAATATTTTTTTGTGTGGAATCATAAAACTTATAGCCCCGGGATTGCTCAGAGTAACCAATAAAGTAACTGCTCACAGTTCTAGAGTCCAACTTTTTCTCAAAATGCTTGCAAAGCCTAGCTTCAGCTGGACATCCCCATATGTGAAAATGCTTTAGACTAGGTTTTCCTGTCCAAAGCTCATAAGGTGTTTTTGCAGTTGCCTTAGTTGGTACCCGATTAAGAATATATGTTGCAGTCTTTAATGCCTCTCTCCAGAGTGATTCACGTAAGGTGGAGTGACAGATCATACTCCTCACCATATCTTTAAGAGTGCGGTTACGTCTTTCTGATACACTATTCATGCTAGGAGACCCAGGCATAGTGTATTGTGGGACGATTCCACACTCCTCTAGGTATCTGGCAAATGGCCTTGGACGTTGTTCACCTGATCCATCATACCGACCATAATACTCACCACCACGATCAGATCTGACAGACTTTATCCTTCGGTCGAGTTGATTCTCAACTTCAACTTTAAATTTCTTGAACACGTCTAAAGACTCCGACTTTTCATGAATAAGAAACAAATATGCATATCGAGAATAATCGTCTATAAATGATATAAAATATTGTTGACCGTTCCATGATGTCGTAGGGAAAGGTCCAAAAATGTCTGTATGTATCAACTCAAGAACTTCTGTAGCTCTATATGCACCTAATCTCTTATGTTTAGTCTGTTTTCCTTTAATGTAATCCACACAGACCTCATAATTTGTGAAATCAACATAACCCAATATACCATCAAACACAAGTCGCTCAATTCTATTCCTAGAAATGTGACCTAAGCGTTTGTGCCACAAAGTTCCTGAACTTGCATTTTCTAATTTACGTTTTGTACCCATTGATTCAACATTTAAGCTTTCATCACGAGAAGCTATAATGTCAAGCATATAAAAATTGTGATTATCCATGAGTGTACCAGTTCCAAATAAAACTGAATTTAAAGATAAAGTAACTTTTCCATGCTCAGTTAGACAAGAATAACCAGATTTGTCTAAATAAGGAACAAAAACCAAATTCCGTCCAAATAACGGTACAACAAAAGTGTCTTTCAAATTCAAAAAACAACCAGTACTAAAAAATAATCTAAAATGCGCAATTGCCTCCACATAAACCGGAATTCTATTAGCAACATAAATGCGTCTTTTAGCATCAGTTGGTTTTTGGTAGCTCAGGAAATCCTGCAATAAAACATTGATGTTAGTAGTTGCACCTGAATCTAACCACCAAGTGTTTTTGGGTACTTCAAGTATGTTCACTTCAGAACAGACCATAGCAAGGAACATACCTTTCTTTGCACGTCAAGCGTGGTACTTTTGGCAGTCCTTCTTCATATGTCCAACTTTCTTACAAAAGAAGCAGGTATCTTCAACCTTAGTCTGTTTCTTTTGTGTTGGACCTTTAGCAACATCATTCTTAACATCCTTAATTTTTCTTCTTTTGCCCTGTCCCTTAGAGGTGTTAACCATATGAGCACTTTCAGACTTTTTTTGTTTCATCCTATCCTCACACAATATGAAATAAGCTCATTAAGAGACTATTTCTCCTTATGTGTGTTGAAACTAGATTTCAATTGATTGAAACTAGGAGAAAGAGAGTTCAAGACAAAAAATATGAGCACTTCTTCTGGAAGCTCAGTCTTGAGTGTTTTAAGTTTTGAAACAATGTTATACATTTCCAAAATATACTCCCTTATGTTTCATTTGCCGTGATACCTCATGGTACTAAAACGATACAAAAGCGTACTTATTTCTACCTTATCACTTTTTGCAAAACGCAAGTCCATTTCAGCAAGGAACTGTTCGAGATCTTGGATCTCATCATCACCTCTAAAGGTTTCTGGAATGGTGTCCATAATGATTATTAAACCAATGCGGTTAGAACGTTCCCACTTCTCATAAACCATCTTATACTTAGTAGTGCTGGCATTTGTAGGAGAAGTAGGTTGTTCCATTCTTAATGCAAGGTCAAGATCCATACACCCAAAGATAATCTTAACTTTACTTTTCCATTCCTTATAGTTGGAACCAGTAAGTGTTGGAATTGAACCTAAGTTAGCAGATAATATAGTGAAATTTGCTGAAAAGAGAACAATTCTTAATTAGTAACTCACAATTTAACCTAATATAATCAACAAATAAATTATAAAAAATTGTACAACCCATCTCAAGATACCAAGTGCAACATTAATAACAAGTCTTTGGACAATATTATTAACTGCTAGTGATACTCTTGTTGTAAAGATCAAACACTAACAATAATACATGATAAAATGATAAACCTTTCTTTGGACCAATTTATCATTCACATGTTAATTCGTAATAATTGTCATATGCTTATCATCACAGGTATGTATGTAGTTCGGCCAAATACAAATCTACCTTTGGGTCGATTTAATATTCGCATGAAAATACATACACATATCATTCAAAACTATTCATAGAAAAATATTCACAAATAGGTCACTTTGACAACATCTTGTATCAATTAATCCACTTCAAGAATTAAACTTGCATAATAAAATTTATTTTATTGATTAAAAATTTTCGTTTTTAAGGCTAATAAGCCTAAAATATTATTAAATGAAATAATAAATTTTTTTCCTATTCATTCTTCTTCAACCTTAACGATTACAAAAGGAAGATGAATAGCCACCAATTTTTATTTCTTTTTATATTCGACATTTTTAGATTGCTCAAAAAATTTTTGAAAAACTTTTTGATAAAATTCCAAAATTTCGAGTAAATTTTTACGAGCATGAAATCGACTACTAAAAATAAAATTGAATTTAATCAAAAAAATTACTTCACAAAAAAAAATTCAGGAAAACTATGTTTTATGATTCTATCCAAATTTCTAAAAAATTTTTTTTATTATTTATTCTAGATCTAAACATGATTTTCACTATAAAAAGATCTAAAATAATAAGCATAATTTCATATCTTTCAACAATTTAACCACATATCACAAAATACAGATTTAATCTCTAAACTTTAATCAAAAAACTAGATTCAACAATATGAAAATTCTAAACATATTATTAAATCTGAATTTTAACAAAAAATAATCTGATTATTATACAAAAACTAGACATGATGCTCTGATACCAATTGTAGATTATTTTATGATTTCTATAACCATAAAACTCATGCTAATTCCTGAATAATAAGAAACACAATAGCGGAAGCATACCTTTTTGGATCCATGACTTATGATACTGAAATTGAGAATGATTCTTCCACGACAAATCTAGAATAGCTGAAGATCTTTGTTGATGGGATACAAAGGTGACTGAATTTCTGATTAGGGTTGTCATGGGACCATAACCCTTCTATTTATATAGAAAATAATTTCTAATTCGGCCCTTCATCAAATTAGAAATTACATAATGTATCCACACTCAAATTTTCCATTAACACTTATGTCTCATAATCTTTTATCTTTATAAATAAGTGACCACATAATTTTGACTACTTTAGATAATGACCATAACACATCGATTATACATGTGTGATCCCAAAAAATTCTTACAACCTTGTTTTTAGTAGTGGTGTGAAGCAGATCCAATATGTGATCCACGATCTGCTCTGTAGTGTATTATATAAGCTTAATACCCTAAAATAGCACCATTTTAAGTTTATCTTCTAAATTTAGCACAATAAAACTAAAATTCCCAAAATAGCATAAATTATTATGTAATAATAATTATTTACCTTAAATAAAATATATATATAATTAAAACATAATGTTTGGGTTCACTTTTTCCAATTTAGGGTTTAAATTTTTTTCATTAGGAATAATTTTTCAATTATTTTAGTATTAAATTTGTGCTATTTTTGGAAATTTAAATGACTAGTGCTATATTTGGAATAAAAACTTGAAATGGTGCTATTTTAGTCAATTGCCCTTTACAAAATTTTACTAAGTGAAATAAATTGACTCGTACTTGTTCCGCTAGAGTTTGTAGATATTATGCAATTATTTAAAATATTAAAATATACATATAATATTATACAAAATTTAATCTATAAAAAATAATAAAACAAAAAATAAATGCACAATTTTCTTTAAAAACTAAAAATTTGTTGATATATATCATATTTCAATTTTAATATTATTTTAGATATCTTTTAATATTATTTTAGATATCTTTTATATATATATATATCAATTTTAATATATATATATATATATATATATATATATATATATATATCAATAACGAACATTTATTAAATTTTTAAAAAAAATTGTGGATATCTTGCAAACGCATAACCAAAGAAATTTAAATTGCTGATAACCTCTTTTCTTCTTTTGCTGATAATTTTCTTTTCCATCCAGAACAGGTCAAACGAAACACGATTTGCAAATTATTACCCATATTAACAGCTGGTATGTCATTTGTCTTGTTTCTATTTTGGATTGTCGGCTCCGAAGAATTAGACTATGCCGGTTTCAGCTCCCATAGATCTTTAGGGCTAAATTTCCGGTTTAACTTGGTCTGTCAAATTTATCTATAATATCAGACGAAAGAAAAGAATTATAGTGATTGTTTTGTTTCAACTTTCAACGACGACAGCTACTCAAAACTTGATAGTATTTTTGTGTTGGGATAAGTAAATGAAATTATGATATTGGATAATAACATGTTATTTCTGAAGACGGTTCTCGATGATTTAACGTAAATTCGGGTCTATTTTTAATTTACTTTCGTAATTATGATTAGCCTTACCGACTGGTTTAAATTTGTTTTTAATAAATATCAGGGAGTGTATCTATTCATGAAAATGATAGAGGAATGTGTTTAGCATATACTTCTTTTAAGATTGAAGTTATGGTTTTTTTATTTATATTGTTGAGCAGGATTTAATCGAATTATAAAGATAATTAAGAGAAAAATCTGTTTCGAATTTTTAACGAGACATCTTCAATCAACCAGTCAACATTGTGCCCTTTAGAAAACACGACACTTTGATTCAAATTATGTGCTAATTAATAGCTACGTGTAATAACTTTAGTACCCAAAATTCTGGCTATCTCTTGCATCGAACAAAATATCTAGAGACAATTTCCCAAGATTATCTATCAACTTTAAAATCAATTAAACATTTTCGATCATATAAAACTAATAGTGGAACAAACTAGCCTTCTGAAGAATCAAAGGATTGATTTTCTCCAAAATAAGAGTCTAAGTTATATTATCAACCTATAATACATGTAGTATACTAATTAGATCTGATCATTCGGATATTCGGTTTTATTTTGGTTGGTTATTTTCGGTTTTGATTTTTTTCGATTGGTAAAATTAAAAATTCATTTGATTATTTTTATATTTGGTTCGGTTTTGGTTCGGTTATACCTTGATTTACCTTGGTTCGGTTATTAAATTTTAAAAAACAAAAATAAATAAAAAAACCAAAATAACCAAAAATAACTCAAAATAACCAAAAATAACCAATAATAACCAAAGATCAAAAATAACAAAAAATAACCAAAATATCCAAAATATCTGAAATATTTTTGGATAACCGAAAATAACCAAAAATAATTTGGTTTTTCGGATACTATTTCGATTTTCAGTTCGATTTTGGTTAATAACCAATAATTATGATTTTTTAAATAATATATGTTCGGTTATTTCTTTATAACCGAATATCAATTGAAATCTGTTTTTCGATTTGGTTCATTCAATTCGAATTATTTATCGAGATTTATTACTAACTTCTTGCTAACACATGGAAACCAAAACCGAATTAATTATATATTTATACGAGAGATGATGAATAAAGAGATCAGGATAATTAAGATTAGATTAAATTCGTCATGCTTTATTATATTATATCTTTTATAAGAAATAAAATACAAAAATGATACAAATTGATATAAAGAGACAAAAACCAAGTTTTGTTAGACTTGATCACTTGTGTTCTGATGATGCTAAACCCACACTCTGTTTTATGCATGTTTAACCTAATTTTTTTAGTAAAAGATATTTGTCAAGAAGGTCGGAATTAAGGAGAATAATCGGAGATGAGACAGGAAGCAATAAAAAAACACTTATATTCTAAACCCACCTCCACCCAAAAAATTATGTAGTAGTCATGTCTTTATGTGAGATTGCATGGTTTTGTGGGCGGAGGAATAATTAAAGCTGGAAATTATGTACATGATCAATCTCTCTCTCTCTCTCTCTCTCTCTCTTCTGCAATTCGATTTCATGATGCTTGTCTGAGAGAGAAAGAGACAGAGAAAAGGAACAAATTATGCTGTAATGATAAAAAGATCTCTCGTGTCTTTGTGTCAATCATTTAGATCACACTTGTTGTGTGCTCTGCTTTTCGTTCCTTTTTAGATACTTTTTTCTTTGTTTCCAGTAACAGAAATTTTTGGTTTATTATTAGTTTTCGTTGGACATATCACATATATATCTTATTCTTCTTTTCACGTATCTTATTTTTACATACAGTTATAATATTTTTTTGTAAATATAAATATAGAAACGCCAATAAATTGATTTTAAAAAATTCAGACTTGCATAAGTATTGATATTTAGTTGTCGAATGCCCCATTTTAGTTGAAACTTTAGAAATATAATCGATGTTATAATTTTGTCTAAAAACTAATGTTTTATATGACAAGACATTTGTACTATGGAGAGGTAGCCAATTTTTTAAGAAGATATATGAAATTACTATATATAATTTTAAATTTACACGTAGATATTTTGGTTCTTCCCTTTTCATAATTAAAATTAAAATTTTATAACTAAAAAATAAATAAAGTTTTCTTCTGCTTTTTATTAAAGAAAATAAAGTTTTCTTTTCTTTTTTGTTAAAGAAACAAAGTTTTCTTTGGTACGATCAAAAATGAGAAATACTTTGTTAGGGCTGAGCATATTAACCGAATCTGAAATTTGAATATAAACCCGACCCAAAATATCTAAACCCGATCTGAAATATCCGAATCTGAACAACCATTAATATTTGAAAATACCCGCACAATTTAAATTCGTATTCAAAATCCGAACCAACCCGAACAAAAATTTAAAACCTAAACTGAATTCGAACTGAACACGATCCAAAATTTATAAATATCAGAATGGATCTTACACTTCTGATCCTGAAAATCCAAAAACCCGAAAATACCCTAACCCGAATGGATATCCAAACGCACATCCCTATACTTTGTTACAGTGTCCAAGATTTATTTCTTGCAAAAGTACTACTTTTAGTTAACCCATTTTATTCAATTATTTACATAGTTTTGAATGTTTGTGTTAAAACGATGCTATGGAAAACAGGAAACACGACAATCAAAATATCAAAGAGAACAATATTACAGAATTTGTTTTTGAAAACATATATAAAACATTCAGTAATTAATCAAGACGTACAGAAATAATCATTTTCTTTATTGAGGATACATTTCTCTCAAGCTGGACGTCTACTTTTTTCAAATTATAACTTTTCTTTATTCAGAAAAATTCTTGTCCAAATACATTTTATAAGTATATATTAACGCCTCCATTTCCAAAGATGTGATTCACATAGTAACAATGTTTAGCTTTTAGGTTCTATATTCGAAATTTACCTGTTTCTATGATGTACGTAATTAAGTAATATTAGATTTATTCTCCATTCATTAGATCCTTTGATTAAATTATTAATTTAGAACCAAATCAATACTATTTTTTTGGTAAATAGATCGATCATCCTCGGTGTTTTTCTTATAATGGATTAATTAACAATCTTTATCGAGTTATTCTCTACCATTATCCTGAAAATGTCATTTTCAAATTAAAAGTATAAACATATCTTATTTACATGTTGAAATTTTTTAACTTACATAAACACTTATATGAAGACATATATATATATATATATATATATAATATACCTAGAAATGCATCCGTTTGTTATCAAAATAAGTTGATATACCGAAAACATGTTACTTTTTAAAGAAATAATTTAAAGTGTCACAAATATTTTTTCTAAAAATATTATTAATAGTTTTTTTTTAAAACATCATAAATTTTTTTTTACCAAAAATAATGCAAACGTTAAAAAAGATTTTTAAATATTTATACTTTGAATATTTGAGTTTTGGATTAGAATTTTGGTTTTAAAGTTTAGGGTATATATTTTAGAGTTAAATTTTTTGTTAAAGATTAATTTTAATTTCTTGATATTTTAGAAGAAAAAAATTGTGATATTTTTGAAAATATTCTTCTTTTAAATTATTTTTGAAATAGAATACGGAATTTATGTCCCTTATCATTTATAAATATTCTGTCCTCTTTTCTACTTTCACTTTTTTGATGTACTATGAAATTATTTTATATTCTATGTTTCCCTATATATATCTCGGATCTTCACCTTTTTTAGTATTGTATCGCCATTCAAATTAGCTAAGATTATATATATATATATAAAATAACTAATAGATTGATTTCATCGGTAAATTTAAACAAAAATGCAGAGGCAAGTGGCACTCATTAAGCAATCCCTCTTTGATCAGGTTTTTATTTTCAGTTTTCTTTTTTAGTGTTTGTCTAGTATATATATGGTCGTGTCAGTACTATGACTTTCTTATAATAACATAGAAAATAAATTAAATAAAAGATAAAATGGGATGCATCCAGGGATATCTGGACGAACAATTCATGGAGTTAGAAGAGCTCCAAGATGATGCAAACCCTAATTTTGTTGAAGAAGTATCCACATTATACTTCAAGGATTCAGCTCGATTAATCAATAACATTGACCAAGCTTTGTGAGTACCTTTGTTTTTAATTTTACTTTTTCTATTTTTCTAGTGTTTAAGAATTATTTTAACAACAGAGAAAGAGGATCACTTGATTTCAATCTACTCGACAATTACATGCATCAGTTTAAGAGCAGCAGTACGAGGTATATATTTTTTTATTTTAGCATGAACACGAAATACTTTTCCACCATTTTGATAAAAACTATAAAGAAATAAATTTAGGGTAATGTTTCAAAATATTACTTTTTTAGTTTTGTTACAAATATATCGTTATTAGTCTAAATTTTTAATTATTGTATTAATTTTAATATTCAAATACTTTAAAAATATTATTAATCAAAAAAATTAAATAATAAATTAGAAATTATAAAGCCAAATATAATGTTTTAGTTTTATTTGTAGTTTATTCAGAACAAATAATGTTTTTACGTAATAATTTGTACAATTTTTGAAATTATAATTTTAATATAATGATTTAAAATAAAAATTGAAAAAAATACTATTTTATAATATTATTTATAAATAAATTATTTAAAAATGCAAAAAAATTAGTAGTTAAGTTCTGTTTAAGAAAAAAGTGTGTAACACTAGCACATAAAGAGTCTTGTCAAAACTAAAATATTATCTTAAATATATATATTACATAATTAAAATGATATTTAATTTTCAAAAATCCAGGACTAAACGACACTAAAATTGAGAGTAACTTTTTGTAGTTAGTGATGCAATTAATTATTACTTCTGATTACAGTGTCAAAATTTTTGTATACATTTGCAGCATTGGTGCAAGTAAGGTGAAAGCTGAGTGCACTACGTTCCGGGAGTACTGCAGAGCTGGCAATATTGAAGGGTACTTTCGTGTTTCCACTTACACCTTATCAGAATGTAAATCTATGGGGTCAAAACGACAAATAAAGAAACTCTAGGGATAAAATTGCAACAATTCACTGAACCTTGAACTTTCTGTTGATTCAGTTTTCGACACCGTAATTAATTTTCTCATTGTTTTGCGACAGATGCTTGAAGATTTTCCAGCAACTGAAGAAAGAACATTCAACGTTGAGAAAGAAGCTCGAACATTATTTCCAGGCAAGCCAATAATCAATTCTCTTTTAATGAATAATAGTACTGTTTAAGTTATTGTTGGAAGTTGAAATTTTGTGATGAACAGATTGCAAGGCAGGCAGGGCCTAAGGATACAGCACGTAGGTCCATGTAACATAGAGAGAAAGATAGATGAGACATTGTCGGCGAATTTTGTAGAAAAAAATAAGAGATAATCAACTTAGTTTTTATTATTAAAGAAGATTTTGGATTTTGATATTATGTATGCAAATAAACTGTCCAAAATTTTCAGTTTTATTTCCTTTACGTGGCTCATTTTCTCCTTGGAGATTGTATGTATATAAAACGAAACAAAACTTTGACCCAAATCCTTTCTAGTTAACAAAAAATTCTTTAGCATTTTAGAATTTAATATGAGAGATTAGCGGTAAGCAATAAAGAATGAAAGAAGAACAATACTTTTATTGATTCGTTTTATCAATTAAATGATTCGCTGAATGCATTACTTTATTTAATTATTGTTTACAATTCATAATTAGGATTTTAGTCGAAAATCATCAAAAAGATTCCAACCGAGATTCTAATCAAAATGTAAACAATTAGAATTTAGTCGAAAAACCTTGAAAAGAATCCATTAAAAACACATGATCAAAAATATGTGAAATTATACAAATGGTTGTTGTTCAAATAACTTTTTACTTTATTAAAACAGTTAATAATTTTTATTCTAATAATACAATTAAATATATAAATAAAAATAGAGTTTTTGATCAAAATCTGTATTGAAAATATAAAATGACATTTTTTTATAAAATAATAGTCTTTGTAAAACGATGAGAATAATAGAAAGGCTGATACCAGGGAGATATTTACATAACTGTATTTCTTGATATTATTGATTAATCAATTTTCAAAGCGACGAACTACCTAACTCTCATTTATTGTCCTTAGCTATCTCACTCACTCTCATAACCTCCACCCTCTTCACTTTAAGACAGTTCAGATCCTACTTATGGCAAATATATTTACCTTTCAATTTAAAAGCTAGATTTATTTTTATAAAATTGAATTATTGAAAACAGGCTATTTTTCCACGAATCAAAAAATAGTTAGCAAAAATATTGAATAAGATATATATATATATATATATTATAGAGAAAGAGAGATAACAGAAGATTGAAATAAAGTAACTACTAACCTCCTTATCTCTGAATCTTCCTCTTATATACAAACCAAAGTACATATATAATCTTCACCATTCACTCATACCAAATCAAAAATGAATCGTCTCACGACGTCGTTTTTGCTTCTCCTCTTGGTCTCTTCCTTCTCCATTCTCCAAATTTCATTTGCTCAAGACACTTCAACGACTCTTGTTCCTGCCATCATAACATTCGGCGACTCTGTAGTCGATGTCGGCAACAACAACTATCTTCCTACCATTTTTAAAGCTGATTACCCTCCGTATGGTCGTGATTTCGCCAACCATAAACCCACCGGCCGTTTCTGTAACGGCAAACTAGCCACCGACATTACCGGTACATGCTTATACTTGTAATCCAAGTTAAGCTCCTGTTGAAACTGAAGTCTTTTGTGTGTGTGTGTGTGTGTGTTTTTCTCTGTTACAGCTGAGACATTAGGCTTCACTAAGTACCCACCAGCTTATCTAAGTCCCGAAGCTTCAGGCAAGAATCTTCTCATTGGTGCTAATTTCGCTTCTGCAGCTTCAGGTTACGATGACAAAGCTGCTCTTATCAATGTGAGTGATGACTGTTCTGTCTTATGATACATATCTTCTTTGATCTGTATGTTTTTTTCCTCTTCTTATTATTGTTCGTTATTGGCAGCATGCGATCCCATTGTATCAGCAAGTTGAGTATTTCAAAGAATACAAGAGCAAGCTCATAACAATTGCAGGAAGCAAAAAATCTGATTCGATCATAAAGGGAGCAATCTACCTCTTAAGTGCAGGGAGCAGCGACTTTGTTCAAAACTACTATGTGAATCCACTGCTTTACAAAGTCTACACTGTTGACCAATACGGATCTTTCCTTATTGATAACTTCTCTACATTTATAAAGGTAAAACATTCTCTTAATTTCTCTGTCTTTCGTTATCCTAAATTTTCAAATTTCAAAGACTAAAAGAAATAGGAGACAATGTTGTAGCAAGTGTATGAGATTGGAGCAAGAAAGATCGGTGTGACGTCTCTGCCTCCAACGGGATGTCTTCCAGCTGCAAGAACACTTTTCGGTTTCCATGAAAAAGGATGTGTCCAAAGACTCAACACAGATGCTCAGCGATTCAATAAGAAGCTAACAGCAGCTGCTTCAAAGCTTCAGAAGCAATATTCTGGTCTTAAGATTGTTGTCTTCGACATCTACAACCCACTCTTTGATCTTGTTCAGTCCCCTTCCAAATCCGGTAAGTCACAAAAATGGACTGATTGTTATAACAAGACTTAAGATAATCCATGACACATATTCATATCCTTCATCTTTCTTTTCTAAAAGGATTCACGGAAGCAACAAAAGGATGTTGTGGAACAGGAACAGTCGAGACAACTTCGCTCTTGTGCAATCCGAAATCGTTTGGAACATGCTCCAATGCTACTGAGTATGTGTTCTGGGACAGTGTTCATCCTTCTGAAGCTGCTAATCAGATACTTGCCACTGCTTTAATTGGACAGGGCTTTTCTCTCCTCGGTTGATCGATGATCTCTAAGTATTTGTTGTCTTATTCTCTCTGTCAAACCATTTGTTTCCCTTTGAGTTATGTATCAAGCCACCACTATTTACTACAAATGAATTGAACACTTATATACTACAAGAAAACCAAAAGTTGAGAAGATCTTTAGCAAAATGATATTTATCTCTGCAAACTTTATTAAATAAAAAATAGTTTATATGAACTTTATTTAGAAAGAAAAACTAAAAAAATAGATTAATACCCTAAATTAGTATTTTTAAAAAATTTTGTTACAAATTTAGCACTATAAACTAAAAATTCTAAAGTATCACAAATTATTTTGTAAAAATACTTATTTACTATAAATAAATTACAAATAAAGTTAAAATATTGTATTTAGATTCTTTTCTTCTAACTTAGAGTTTAATTTTTCCACATTAAGAAAACGTTTTAAGGTATTTTAATATTAAATTTGTGATTTTGAAAATTTCAACTAGTAATGTTATATTTAAAATAAAAACTTAAAAAAATATTATTTTTGTTAATTGCGCAAAAAATATCTATATAAGAACACCAAACAATAATAATCTTATTTTTATATTGATAAGAAGAAGATAAGTTGTTCTAAAAAACCCTAAAATTTTCTAATGTTCAATCGTTTGGTAGAAAACCTTAATTACATCGATTTAGAAACACATGAGCTTAAATTATTTATATTGGGTTTGTATTTAATAGGGAACACTACTACTATACCAGAGACTAGCTATATTCAAGAAAGAGTTCTCTTTTTACAATAAACAAAAGGCTAAACAATTGTGATATGAATATCTACAAGTCGAAGCTCTAAACACTTTGTTGTTCTTAGTCTTATTAATTTATCAAAGCGGATTGAATGAGTGCCATGACATTTGGTGACAACATTCCTTTTAAAGCCGAAGATACTGCTTCAAGTTCCCTTGAAGATGGCGTCGCTTTGGAGCAAGTGCCTGCCTCCTCGAAATTGCTGTTACCCTTAAAGATCAGTTTCTGTTTAGCACCACTCTTGGCAAATTAAGGTTTAAGCCATGCAGAAAAGGAACAACTTGTGAGCTGCAAATTAGAAATACAAGATGATCATTTACGTAATTAAAATTCTGCAAGTAACAAACTGTTTAACATTGTGTATTTGTGTAACATGTTATCAAACAAACAAAGGGTATTATACAGCCTCTTATTTTCAGAGGCTATACTATAAACAAAACTAGAAACTTCCATATATACTTTCGTGCCATGTGTGCATGTTAAATTGCAATTCCATTTTTCACGTGAATGCCAACTACCAACCATCGATTTATTATTTGACTTAAATTGCAATATATCTATATGTAAAATTTTGCATTATATAAGTCACAACCCATCCCGTTTTGTTTAATCGAGGGCAACAACCCCAACACTACTCGTTGGACCCAGTCACCCAGGTGTCCATAAATGAGATTAAGTATAAAATATTATAGCACATTTTTAGAAAATATAATCTTATCTAAATATGGAAGATGGAATTTTTTTTTGACAAATTACCTTTTTATAGTAATGTATTGTAACATGTATTTAATTTATTAATCGATTACAAGCATACAATTTTTAAAGAGATTACACACTATAATTTAGATTGCAGAAAAAATTGAAGCAGAATCTTCAGCTTAAATTAAGTTAATTGATGGGTAGAATGAGTCACCGCAATACATTTCCGTGTTTACATAATGTGAATGCATCTCAAATTTATTGTTTTAAATCATCAAAAATGAGCTTTTTGATATTCGAGCTTTGCTCTAATTATCTATAATTTTTTTGTCCAAAGACGTAAAAGGATGGGGAAAATTAAGATTAAATAAAATAATAATGTAAAAGGATAGGGGAAAAAATTATAATCAAATTTGCTTTAACAGTTACATTAATATTTTCATGAGATTGTGAGTGTATGGCAAGTGGCCTTATGAGGTAGCATAATAGCATATCTAAGTGTGTTATGTATATAGTAAATATCTATTTTTTTTAACAAATAGTCCACTTGAAATAAGTCGACGATACTACATCATTCTTATCGGTAACTGGTTAAGTACCCATGGATTCATCATTCACATAAGCAATAATTCATATAAAAATTAAATTTTTTAAAAAATATGACGAGTTGTATCTTCTTCTCTTTGCCAATAAATACAAATGCGATTTCCCAAAATGGATCACAGCACCAATCATTACTTTATTCTAAGGTCAGCTCTCTCCACATATCTCTTTCCCTCTCTCCCACATGATCGCAGTTAATATGATTTGATAATTACAGTTAACAATGTATATTCGTAAGATTGATCAAAAGCAAGAACAAGAGATGGCCCAAAAGCTGGAAGCAAAGGTTAGCTTTAACTATTAGAAGAGACTACAAATCAAATATCCGAAACTCTTATGGTTTAACTAAAAAATAAACTCATGTAATCTATTTTAACTATAATATTATTATTTTTTAAATTATACTAAAATACTGTGTATTACATGGAAAATGATCTAGTGTCGGCAAAATAAAGTATTAAAAATATGTTAAAGACCATTCATTTGGTAAAATATGAAAATATTATCTTTTTGTAATTAAAATATTCCTCATGGTCCCATGGATCGCGAAATTATAGACTAAATTATGCCGACTTGTACTAATTAATGGGGTATATGCGGATTTGTCGCTAAAGTTTCAATAAATTAACAACAACGTGTCACTTGGATGGATCACCTTTCTACTCTGTTTGAAGGTTGCTCTCTTTTCCTCTCTATCTCTTATGATCATAATATTTATGTAAATCTTGGTTTAAGGGTTGAAACTTGAAACTAACTGTTTGTTGTTGTTGTTTGTTCTTCTCTCTTTTTTATTTTTGAAAGTTTAACTCGTAAGATTGATCAGCAAGTAAAAGATGGTCCAAAAGGTGGAAGTACAAGGAGGGAAAGGAGGTAACCAATGGGACGATGGATCTGAACACGACGCAGTGACCAAGATTCAGGCCGCTGCAGGTGGTAGCGGTATTCAATACGTTAAGTTCGACTATTTCAACAATGGACAAACCGAAGAAGCTCCTCTTCGCGGTGTCAAGGGCCGTAGTATCGCAGCCGATCCGGTTCCTATACTTTTCTCTTTATATATATCTACAGTTTTCTTTATGAAGCTTTTTTGACATCTTGATCTCGATCTATATGTTGCAGTTTGTGATTAATCATCCAGAGGAGTATCTTGTTTCTGTAGAAGGTTGGTATAACACTGAAGGACTTGTTCAAGGACTTAAATTCATATCCAACCAAAAGACTTCTGATCTTATTGGATACGATGATGGTACTCATTTCACTCTTCAAGTTCAAGACAAGAAGATCATTGGCTTCCATGGGTTTGCCGGAGACAACCTCCATTCTCTTGGAGCTTACTTTGCTCCGTTGAGTAAATCAACCCCGTTGACTTCTGCCAAGAAGCTAACAGCGATTGGTAGTGATGAAGGAACTGCATGGGACGATGGTGCTTACAATGGTGTTAAAAAGGTGTATGTAGGCCAAGGCCAAGATGGTGTATCAGCTGTTAAATTTGAGTATGTCAATGGTTCTCAACAGATTGTTGGAGATGAACGTGGAAAGACGACTCTACTCGGATTCGAAGAGGTACTTTATTTATTTTTCATCAAAATCCATGAATCTCCATCTCAATATCTGATAACCAATTAATGCATCAAAGGTAGGGCCTGTCAAGCGGCTCATACTCGCCCCGCCCCGCCTCAGTCGCCCCGCGACGGGTTTTAGATTTTTTTCCATTAAGTTTTCTTACCTCCAAAATACGCGAGTTAATTTTTTAAAATCTGCACCCGCGTCGCATTAATCAAACGGATCTGGCGGGTTTAACGGGTGAACCGTTTCGTTTTTCAAATTTTTTTAAAAATATTTGATAAATTTAATTAAACTAAAATATTTAATATATATAATAAATTTAATTAAAGTTTCTAAAAATATTTAAATAATTTAATTAAAATATTTAATAAATTTAATTAGTTGGATGTAAATTAGTTTATTATTCAATTTGATTAATTAGTTTGAGCCCAAAATTTACGGGTACCCGATAATTCACAAATTAAAAAGTTACGATTTAGATCCGCCCTGATCTAACTAATGCTCGACTTGTATACGTACCGCATATAATTTTTTTTTTTTCATTCAATCTGTACCTGCTCCATAACTGGTTAAATGGGATGGAACCCGTGGGTAAACAGTGTTAATGACATGCCTAATGTAAACAGTGTTAATGACATGCCTAATCAAAGGGTCATATATAATTAAGAAACAATTTTCAGAAAATGGGCGAAAACTTATTAAAAAGGTTATTTCTTAAAAGGCCGCAAAAGCCTTCAATTATCTTGGGCTAAGCTGATCCATATGTTCTTTTGTTGTTTTTCTTAAAAGTCAAAGATGAATATTGACTTGTTTTGTTTTGATTCCATTGCAGTTTGAAGTTGACTATCCAAGTGAATACATAACGGCTGTTGAAGGCACATTTGATCAAATCTTTGGGAGCAATTCCGCAGTCATTACAATGCTTAGGTTCAAGACTAATAAGCGAACATCTAATCCCTTTGGACTTGAAGCTGGCACATCTTTCGTACTCAAAGAGGAAGGTCACAAGATCGTTGGGTTCCATGGAAAAGCCAATGAAGTTCTTCATCAGTTTGGAGCTCATGTCCTTCCCATCACCAACTGATCATATAACATCTTTCTATTTGATAAGTTATCAGACCTGTCTTAATTATATGTCTTTCAAAACTTTTCATCTGAACTTTCTTTATGACCTTTGAATAAGTTGTTTTACTTTTCCTTCTTATGCTGCTTTTAAGTGTTTTCTAATATCTCTTGTGAATGTGATGTTGTTTTTCTTCCAAGGGTTTGTAGTTTATTCCTATAGATGTTAATAGGATCTGGAGACAAAAACGTGTTTAAAGTCTAAAGCCTGTTATATTTTAAGTCTTCGGGCTGAATTTTACACAGATTCTGTAGACCAGTCCTGGCCCAGACGAGCCAGACATGGACCTAACCACAAATAATTTCATCTGATTTCTTATTTATTTATAAACACATGTGTTTGACAAACATATATATAGTTTCACAAACCCAAATGGTCAAACATAATTATCTATTTAGTAAAAAAAAACAAACAATAATATAATCTTCGGCCTAACCCAGTAAACAGAGATGATGACACATAATCTTCCATATTTATTAGTTAAGAACTACATTGAGAATATAATCTTATTTGTCAACCACTAACACGATTAATCTTAGCTGAAATTGTCAAATGCACCACTATGCACGATGATAATTTAAAGTATATCTTTAATATATTATTTAAGTAATATTTTAATAAAATAATTTTACGTTACGTATTATTAATAAAAATTTCATATTGACGTTTTATCACCATAGTGAATTTCAAATAAATATATAAATAATTTTAAATTATTAAAATAATTATAATATATGTTATTGTTAGTAATTTGATTAGAAAATTAATATATTTTATTCAATTAACAAAAAATACTATTACATTTGTAAAAAATAATTATTTTTATTTTTTTAATTTATATATATAAATTAATATTAAAAATAATTTAAAATAAAAATTAAAATTATATAAATATTTAATTTATATTTACTAATAAATAATATTATATAATTTGTGAATATTTTTGAATATAAATCTAGTCTTTTAAGAAATGTTTATTACCATCCAATCATTAATATCAACTCAACTGAATCATATTCGCAACAATTAATTTTGATTAGAGATGTTAAAATGGATATATCCACCCTATTTAAACTCACCCCATATAAAATTCACTCTATTTAAATTTCAATCCATAGAAAATCCATTTATTTTAATGTATAATAGGGTTACCCATTTAAACCCATTTAAAATTACACTAACACATTTAAACTCATTCAAACCCATTTAATCCATTTGATCTATTTTAGATTTTTTTTTTGTTTATATTTATTTATAACCATTATATTCTTAATAAAATAATATTGTAATTTTTATTTTAAAAATAGTTAATAACTTTATTTATTTGTTAAAAATATTATTTTTTATAAATATATTAAAATATTTTTTAATAAAATAAAATATTGAATTTTTGTCATATGTTTCATAGGAAATTTGAGTTTTCTAATATTTTTAAATGTTATAATGGGTAAAGTTACTTTATTTAGAATTCACTCCGTTTAAATTTATTTTCTATCACAAAATTATTCTACATTTTTTTCAAAAATTAAGCATTGTCATCCAAAACGTGATTCTATATTTTTTTCGTAAAAAACGTAATTCAACATTTTTTGCCAAAAACGTAATTCAGAATTTTTCCGTCGAAAACGTAATTCTATATTTTTATACCAAAACGTAATTCAACATTTTTCGCTAAAAACGTGATTCTATATTTTTCTAAAAACGTGATTTCGTATTTTTCCGTTAATTTCATAATTTTTCGCTAAAAATGTAATTTTGTATTTTCTTGTCGAAAACGTGATTTCACATTTTTTTGACAAAAATATAATTCATTATTTCTTCTGAAAAATAGAATTCCGCATTTTTCCGCCAAAATATAATTCCGAATTTTGAAGTTAAAAGAATAATTTTATATTTTTTACTGAAACATGATTTTTATTCTTTATTTTTTTAAAAAAATTATTGATTACTTATTATAAAATATTTGTTTGAATCATTGTTGATTAAACAAAAATAAAATATAAATAGATTTAATAGGGTATCCATGTTTTTAAAGCAAAAACTTTTTTGATAAATGAGTTTTAAATGAATACTCATTTAAATCCATTAATCTCAATTCTAATAAATGGGTTTTTAAATTTGTAAGTATCCATTAAAAATCCATTTTAACATTCTTAATTTTGATAATTGTAAATCAAACAATACTACCGGATAAAAATAAATAAAATAACTAAAACGATGTTGATGGCTCGTGGATAACGAGATTGATTGTTCGAATAGCTATTTTTTGATAGAAAACAAACAATAAGTAAAGCAAAATATTTCTAATTAAGAGATGTCTAATATAGTTAATGGCTCGTGGATCATGAGATGATATAATATAAATAAATTATTGGCAAAGGGAACGTACGTGGTCAATAAATACATATGCGATCGTCATAGAGAATCACTAACTCTCACCCATTCTTCTCAGGTAAACTCTCATTCTCTCATCAGATAATATAGAGTTTTGCTGACGTTATAAACAATTCGTGTTCATATATAACAACAGGAAATATTCGTAAGCAAAAGAGATCGATGGCCCAAAAGGTGGAAGCAAAGGGTAGTGAGATAGGAGATGTATGGGATGATGGTGCTTACGACGGTGTTAGAAAAGTATCTGTAGGAAAAGGACAAAATTGCATAGCATTCGTCAAGTTTAAGTATGTTAATGGTTCTCGAGTGGTTGTTGGACATGAACATGGAGATAATACACTGCTAGAAGTCGAGGAGGTACGTACTAATTTTTAAATGGTGTTTCCTTTTTTTAATTTTACCT
The DNA here is from genome assembly GCA_018901935.1 of Pugionium cornutum. NCBI lineage: Eukaryota > Viridiplantae > Streptophyta > Magnoliopsida > Brassicales > Brassicaceae > Pugionium > Pugionium cornutum. Next base: position 27,639,963 of record CM032161.1, read on the forward strand.
CATAAAATTATTGTCGGCAAAAAAAAAAACTTATTTTTCACGGTTTGTTCAAACTTTTTATTATAAAAAGATATTCCACTTTCATGCCCATATGCTTCTTTCAATAAGTCAAAGACATAAATGAACTTTTCATTGTCGATCCATCACTTCCATCTTTCAATATCATAAAATCTTCAATCTCCATTGCAATTCATCCACCACAATTCTACACTTTCTTGACTTTGAGAGAGCGTACAGAGAAATCAAAAATAATATAGAAGATAATATCTATAAATATTATTAAAAAAATGGATTGATTTGTGTATATATCACATTAATTATTTATTAGATTAAATATTACTACTTTATAAACATGTATCATGTACATTCAATGTTATAAGACCAAATAATACCTCTTCTAATTTATAAACTCTTATCAGTTTATCAATAGTATAATAGTTAAATATATTTTTTAATGTGCCGAGTTTAAACTTCTTTAAGTGGGTTTGTAGATACATGTGTTGAGGTTGGTCAAAAGGGTTTTTTGTTTGATAACGAATCATAAGTTTCAATAGACCGCACCTTATAACGAAAAAATAGATAGTTTTTAATATATATATTTTTTTAAAATAGACCGCTTTCAAAAAAATCAAATTTTGAACCGCAAATGCATGCATGGTTTGTTTGGCTTCAGAATCAACAATGTAGTATTGTAAATTGAGAGTTAGTTTGATTTATTTGTAGTTCAAGGTTGATGCGGATGACTACATCGTATATGTAGAAGGTTACCATGCAAAAGTTCCTGAGGTGACTACAGGTGAAGTCATCACGGCTCTTATATTCAAGACTTATAAAGGCAAATCCTCTCCGCAGTTCGGAATCGTCTCAGGGATAAAGTTTGTGCTCCAAGGTGGCAAAGTCGTTGGGTTTCACGGACGTTCGACCAATGTTCTACACTGCCTCGGGGCCTATATTTCTTTTCCGTCCAAAACTAAGTTGTGTGGAAAGTGGATAAAGGTATATAAAAGTATACTCTCTAAGACCACATAAAAGAGATTTGTTTTACATATATTATTTTAACAGAAATTTTGAATATTATTAAATTATAAGGTGGAGCAAAAAGGAGAGGGTCCAGGGCTAAGATGCTCACATGCAATAGCACAGGTAGGAAACAAGATTTACTCCTTTGGTGGCGAGTTCACTCCAAATCAGCCCATCGACAAAGATATTTACGTTTTTGACCTCGAGACTAGGACTTGGTCCATTTCTCCGGCCACCGGTGATGTTCCAAACCTCTCTTGCTTAGGCGTTCGTATGGTGTCAACTGGCACAACCATCTATGTCTTTGGAGGACGAGATGCTTCACGCAAATACAACGGTTTTTACTCGTTTGACACGACTAAGAACGAGTGGAAATTGCTAACTCCGGTGGAAGAAGGACCCACTCCTCGTAGCTTCCACTCGATGGCAGCTGATGACAAGAACATTTATGTATTCGGTGGAGTGAGTGCTACGGCTCGTCTCAAGACATTAGACGCTTACAACATCATTGATCAGAAGTGGGTTCAGTGTTCGACTCCTGGAGATTCCTTTAGCATAAGAGGAGGAGCTGGACTGGAAGTGGTGCAAGGGAAAGTTTGGGTGGTCTATGGATTCAACGGACGTGAGATGGATGATGTTCATTACTACGATCATGTTGAAAACAAGTGGACACAAGTGGAGACATTTGGGGAGAAGCCAGCAGCAAGAAGCGTGTTCGCTAGTGCAGTTGTTGGGAAACACATAGTGATCTTTGGAGGTGAGATTGATATGGACCCACAAGCTCACGTAGGTCCGGGGCAATTGAGTGGTGGAACTTTAGCGTTGGATACAGAAACGTTGAAGTGGGAGAGGCTGGACAATTTTGGTGAAGTGGAAGACTCTCCTTGTGTCCGAGGATGGTCTGCGTCCACGACTGGGACCATTGATGGCAAGAAAGGGCTTGTCATGCATGGTGGGAAAGCTCAAACCAATGACCGCATTGATGATCTTTTCTTTTACGGAGTTGAAAATGTTTAAAACGCGTTAACTAGACGTCGTTTTATGATTGTGTTTGTGTGAGTGATGCAATAAGGCAGGGTTGTTCCCCGTCATACCATAAGTTTGTTCTATTGTTTTTTTTTTCTTTCCTTGAATGTTTTTTTTTTATATTTCGTGTTAAATCTAATTTTACTTGATGTCTTTTTTGAAATGTCGTGTTAAATTTAATTTTATTTCATGTCGTTTTAAATTTCGTGTTAATTTTATGTTAAATGTCGTTTTTGAAAAAAAAAATTGTTTCATTTTATTTGATGGTTTTAACTTTTAATGCAAACTTAATTAATTTTATATTATGAAAATTTATCTTATTATAAATAATAAAGGATGTTTATTTTTTCAAATGAATGATGTTTAGTGTATGTGTAAAAGGTTAACATGATTTAAAGAAAAATACAAGGAATAAAAGAATGTGTACTACTATCATATCATTAATATAATATACTCAAATTAAACTCATTTTTCATACGCACAACAGTTAAATATTTTAAAAGCGAATTACAAATTAAGACACTTTTTCAGTTTTAATTATAAAATAGAGTTGTGGAATCCATGAGCGAATATTTTCCTACACACCAACATCATTTATTAGTTAAGAGCTACATTCAGAATATAATCTTATTTGTCAACCACTAACAAGATTAATCTTAGCTGAAACTGTCAAATGCACCACTATGCACGATGAAAATATTTCTAAGAGATGATTAATATATTTAATGGCTCGTGGATCACGAGATTATATAATATAGTAAATCGACGCATAATTGGCAAAGGGAACGTACGTGGTCAATAAATACAGATGCGGTTCTCAACTCTCATTCTCTCATCAGATAATATTCGTAAATCGATGGCCCAAAAGGTGGAAACACAAGGAGGAAAAGGAGATCAGAACACGACGCAGTGACCAAGATTCAGGCCGCTGCAGGTGGTAGTGGTATTCAATACGTTCAGTTCGACTATTTCAATGGACAAACCGAAGAAGCTCCTCTTCGCGGTGTTTAGGGCCGTAGTATCGCAGCCGATCCGGTTCCTATACTTTTCTCTTTATATATATCTGCAGTTTTCTTTTTGAAGCTATTTGTGACAGCTTGATCTCGATCTATACATTGCAGTTTGTGATTAATCATCCAGAGGAGTATCTTTTTTCTGTAGAAAGTTGGTATAACACTGAAAGACTTGTTCAAGGACTTAAATTCATATCCAACCAAAAGACTTCATCTTATTGGATACGATGATGGTACTCATTTCACTCTCCAAGTTCAAGACAAGAAGATCATTGGCTTCCATGGGTTTGTTAAGCTTTTAGTAGCTGAATAATACTTTTCTTATTCTCAACAAACGATTGTCTTACAAACCCAGAAATACAAGAACAAACAAAATACTCCAAGTGATTATCTCACTCCCCCAAACAAGCTCGCAGGCTTGCTTACTGCAAAACAACCAAAAGAAAAAACCTCCTCGAAAACTCTCCACGTTCCTCGTAAAAAGAAACACTCTCTCTCCTAATTCTCCCAAAGGCAAACCCTCTAAACAAGAAAGAGGATATGCACTTTATTTCCAGCATGTGCCAAGCACGTGCTAATTATTAAAGCTTCAGAGATCAGCTTCTATTTCTCTCCCACCATGTTGGTCTTCTCCTTCTCCTTGCCATGGTGTTTCCTGCGAAAATAAGATCTCATTGGCATATCAATACCCCCTCCTTTGAGAAGCTTATCCTCAAGCTTGAAATCTGGGAAGAGACTAGTTGTCTCGGACGCCAAATGCCAACTGTGTTCGTGATCTGCCTTTCCTTTCCAAGCGATTAGAACCTCTAAGTGCCCAGTGTTGTTATAACGCGTATCCATAAGTGCACTCGGTTCGTGTGTTGCACCCTCCATGTCTCACCAAGAAGGTGGTAAAGGAGAGACTTTGATTCCAACACCTACTACTTTTTTCAGCTGGGAAATGTGAAAAACATGGTGGATTTTCGCCGATTTCGGAAGTCGTAAGCGGTAGGCCTTTCCAATACGTTCTGTTATTTTAAAGGGACCATAAAATCGAGCTGCTAGTTTTTGACAGGTGCGTCAACCACTGACTGTTGGCGATAAGGCCTGAGCTTAAGGAAGACTTTGTCTCCTACCATAAACTCCACGTTGCGGCGGTGCTTATCCGCTTGCTTCCTCATAATCTCATGTGCCTTGGATAGTGAAGCTTTAATCTCCATCAACATAATATCACGTTGTCGTAAACGCATCTCCAATTCGAAGTTGCTAGTACTTCCCTCTTCATATCTTACTAAAGATGGAGGTTCTCTCCCATAAACCACTTTGAATGGTGAAGTTTTGAGGGCTGAGTGGTATGAGGAATTGTACCAATATTCGGACCAAGCTAGATACGTGTGCCATGCTCTCGGCTGTGCGGAAGCAAAGCAGCGGAGGTATGTCTCCAAACAACGATTGAAAACTTCGGTTTGGCCGTCCGTTTGTGGGTGAAACGCCGTACTATATTTGAGATTGGTTCCAGCCAAGCGAAAAGTTTCTTTCCAAAACCCGCTAAGAAATATTTGATCTCTGTCCGAGACTATTGATTTGGGAAACCAGTGGAGACGGACAATCTCTGAAGAGAATTTGTTTGCAACATCAACAGCTGAAAACGGGTGTCGCAAACCAATGAAGTGCGCATAATTGCTCAAGCGATCAACCACCACAAAAATTACATTGAACCCTTGTGAGTTTGGAAGGCCTTCAATGAAATCCATTGATATGTCATCCCAAATCATTTGTGGAATGGGAAGAGGTTGAATCAAACCTGCCGGTGACAAGGTGGAATACTTGTGTGTTTGATAAACTCCACACGCGGCGACAAACTCTTGAATTCTCTCCCACATTCCTTTCCATTGGAAGGATTGTTGAATCCGTTTAAGTGTCTTTAGGACCCCGGAGTGGCCCCTAATCTGCGTGTTATGAAACTCGGCAAGTATGAGAGGGATGAGCTTAGAGGATGGTGGAATAACTAACCGGCGTTTGAACCATAACCGGCCATCTACCACGGTGTACCCAGCCTTTCCTTTGCCAGCTAGCACCTCTGAAATGGTCTGCTGAATGACCACATCCGCCTCAATTTCCCGGTATAGCTCTTGTAGTTGTAAGGCTGATGGAATCGTTAGGGCTAGGCAAGAGTGCCTAAAAGTCGTATGTGTTGGCTGTGTCATGCGAGATAACCCATCGGTAGCCTTGTTCTCCACTCCCGGTTTATACACTATATCAAAATCATACCCCATGATGCGGTGAAGCCATTTTTGATACTCAAGATTTACCTCATGTTGTTCTAAGAGGAACTTGAGACTCTTTTGGTCCGTGTGTACGATGAACTTGCGACCAAGCAAGTAATGCTTCCATTTCAAAATTGCTAGGACAATCGCCATGAGTTCCCGCTCGTAAACCAGCTTCAATTGTTCTCTAGCTGTGAGTCCATGGCTGAAATATGCTATAGGACGGTTGTGTTGCATTAAGACCGCACCCAACCCAAAGCTCGAAGCATCAGTTTCAACCACGAATTGTGACTGAAAATCAGGGAGACTTAGCACGGGCACCTTCATCATGGCCTCCTTAAGTGTTTCAAAAGCATGTTGTGCCATTGGAGACCAAAGGAATTGATCCTTTTTTAATAAAGAAGTCAATGGTTTAGCGAGCATACCATATCCCTTGACGAAACGACGGTAGTAACCGGTAAGACCCAAAAACCCTTGGAGCTCCTTCACGGTCTTAGGCGTGGGCCAGCCTCGCATAGCTTCTGTTTTAGACGGATCTGTTGAAACCCCATCAGCCGAAATAACATGTCCCAAATAATCAATCTTAGGCTGTCCAAACATACACTTCTTCTTGTTGGCGAATAGTTGGTGATCCACAAATGTTTGTAAGACTATTCGTAGATGATCCGCATGCTCTCTTTCATTGCGGCTGTACACTAGAATGTCGTCAAAGAAAACTAGTATAAACCGCCGTAAATATGGTTTGAAAACCTCGTTCATAAGCGCCTGGAATGTGGCTGGTGCATTCATTAAGCCAAAAGGCATAACCAAGAATTCATAATGTCCATCGGCTGTACGGAATGCGGTCTTGTGAATATCCTCTGATTTCATCCGGATTTGATGATATCCCGCACGCAAATCCAACTTAGAGAATATCACCGCTCATTGGAGCTCATCTAGGAGCTCGTCAATCACCAGAATTGGAAACTTATCAGCCACCGTTGCTCTGTTTAATGCCCGATAATCAACACAAAAGTGCCACGTTGAGTCCTTTTTTTGACAAGCAAAACCGGACTTGAGAATGGACTTGTGCTTGGCCTTATAATACCGGACTGCAACATTTCCGTTACCAATTTCTCCATGGCTTCTTTATGCGCGTGTGGGTAGCGATAAGGCCAGACACTTACTGCTTTGCATCCCGGTTGTAACATGATTTGGTGTTCTCGGCCACGAATGGGTGGTAAGCCTACTGGGTTCTCAAAAACAGCAACATATTGTGAGAGAATAACCGAGATTAAAGCTGGAATTTGTACCTCGGTGTTGCTGATTTGCGTGGACTGTAAGGTTGAAATCTCCACACCTTTAAAAACAATTGGTAGGGTTCGCTCCAAAGACTTGAAAGAGAACTTGCTGGCGTGTAAGTTCTGATCGCCGATGAGTCTCGCGGGGGACCCCTTGTCACTACAAGAAAACTGCGAATTTGCGACTGCAATTTGCGACTACATATGTGGTCGCAAATATTGCGACCAAATTTGCCATGGTTTAGCGACCAATTTGCGACTACGGCGAAGTAGTCGCAAATTGGTCGCAAATAAGTGACCAATACGTGTGGTCGCAAATCAGTCGCAATATGCAACCAATTAGCGACTGAGATGCGACTGCTTTGAGACTGACCCTGGTAGTCGCTAATCCGTCGCAAAATAGCGACTGATTTGCCACCACATATGGTTAATTCACATTTTCCCTAAGTATTTTCCACATTTAAAACTTGTATTTCTATTCTATAAGACTACTAACCATTAGAAGTGATAACATATATTGGAAACCATATTTGTAATGATTTCATATTTAGATAACATTTGGAATGTATATAAGAAGTATAAGGTTAAGTAAATTTGTTAAGGATTTAGGTAAGTTATTTGAAAATTTGGGAAATGTTATTGTTTTCATAGTAATTGAATTTTTTATAACTTATAATCAATGACTCAATCTTATATAATTATATGCATTCCTCAAAATCTCAAAATTTAAGGTTTAGGGTATTATTTGCGACTGATTTGCCACCACTTTACAACTGCATTGGCAATGTGGTCGCATTTCAGTCACAAAAATTTAATGTAGTCGCAAATCGTCGCTAATTTGCGACTGATTTGCGACTACATTCTAAAAATTTGATGTGCAGTCGCAAATCAGTCGCAATTTGCGACTGATTTGCACCACATATGGTTAATTCACATTTCCCTAAGTATTTTCCACATTTAAAACTTGTATTTCTATTCTATAAGACTACTAACCATTAGAAGTGATAACATATATTGAAAACCATATTTTTAATGATTTCATATTTAGATAACATTTAGAATGTATATAAGAAGTATAAGGTTAAGTAAATTTGTTAAGGATTTAGGTAAGTTATTTGAAAATTTGGGAAATGTTATTGTTTTCATAGTAATTGAAATTTTTATAACTTATAATCAATGACTCAATCTTATATAATTATATGCATTCCTCAAAATCTCAAAATTTAGGGTTTAGGGTATTATTTGCGACTGATTTGCCACCACTTTGCAACTGCATTGGCAATGTGGTCGCATTTCAGTCACAAAAATTAATGTAGTCGCAAATCAGTCGTCGACTGATTTGCGACTGATGTGCTGATGTAGTCGCAAATCAGTCGCAAATTTGCGACTGATTTGCGACCACCATTTAATTTGCTTCGGTCGCAAATCAGTCGCAAATTAGCGACTGAATTTGCGACCACATTACAGTTTCGATAAATGTACATGTGGTCGCAAATCAGTCGCAAATTTGCGACTGATTTGCGATGCGCAGTTTGCGACCACATCCGTGGTCGCAAAAAAATCTATAAATACCCGATGGTTTTCCCTCATTTTTCACAAATCTCTCAAAACTACATTACAAAACTCTCTCAAAACACTCCCTAAACACTTTAAAAAACAAAATTTCTAGAAATGGCAAGTGGTGGTAGGTCGTTGAGAGGTCGTGGAAGACGATCTTTCGGATCGTCTTCCGGCCGAGGAACCTCTTCGGCCTCCTCGAACCCTTCACCATCCGCTAATAGAGCGGCATCGCGGCTCCCTCCGCAATACAATTTTGTTCCTCATGCCGTTCCTGAAACCCAAACACCTCCACGGTTTCAGGAATCGGATGAACATGAGGACGAACAAATTCCCGATTGCGAAACGGGAACGGATGAACAAACTATCACTCTTGATAGTTTGTTACAAACTCCGGGTCGCGAACAGTATTTGACTGTGCTTTCTCCAGATGCGGCTCCGAATACAACTTGGTAAGTATGTTTATTACAAGCTAATTTTTTAATAAATATTTATTAAAATTTAAATTAGATTAATATGACTGCACATTGGGCAACCGAAACATCTACCGAGAGGAGTACGAAATCCTCTCATAACCGCAACTCCGCTCGGGACGGTCTTGGCCCACATAAACATTTATCGGGCCAAAAATCCTACATTCAGGTCCAGCACGAAATGGTAAGTAAAATTTTTTTTTTCATATTATTATGTTTTCTCATAATTAATTAATATTTTAAAATCTGTGAAGGAACATAATTTGGGACGACCAGTCTCAATAGGTGAGGTCTTTATAAAGACTCACACAAGACCGGATGGTTCGTATGTAGATTTGAAAGCAAAACAAATCTGTGAAACATACGAACGAAACATCCAAGAGAAGATGGCGATCGTGGAGGTCGATCCAACAGAAACATCCGATGGAACCTCTCATCCAATTGAGCTCACTCAAGCACAAAAGAATGAGATCTTCTTACAGGTAAAAAAAAATTCTCAAACTTTTTCCTTTTTACATATTTTCCTAATTACAAAATAATAACTTTTATTATATAATTTACGTTTTCGTAATTTTATAGTCATCTGTTCCTGATGAACGAGACCGTCTTTATGGACTCGGTAGCCTCAACCGCGTACAGTCTACGGGTAGAAGTAGTGGGGTACAAACCCATTCACCCGAGTACGTTATTCTTCAAGAACAAAACGCATTGATTAAAGCACAAAACGCGGAGATGAAGGAAAAATATGAGAAGATTGAAGAGCTGAACAGAGAAAACCAGAAGAAGATCTCGAGCTTGGAGATGCTCCTCGGATATATCCAACGGACGGATCCCGCATTCGCCTCCTTATTGCGGGATAACGATTGTACAGGGGAACCATCGACGGCTCCGCCAACCACCCCATTTTTGCCATCAGATTTCCAATTTCCGCCACCGGACAATTAGAATTTGTTTTTATGTATTTAAAAATTTTGTATAATAAATGTTAAATTTTAAATTTCTATATTTTTTAATTCAATATTTAGTTTACATATTTTTTTCATTTATTATTATAAAATTTTTAATTTATTAATAAAAATTAATAAATATTCTAATAAATATTATAATAATATTTTAAACCAATTATATTAATAGTTAATCTAAATTATTTTATTAATATTTCTAATTTCAAATAATTATTTTTATTATTGAAATTAATTTTCTTCATTTTTATTGAAATTTTAATTTTTAAATATTATTTTAAAAATTTTTATATATATTTTTTTAAATTATTAATATATTATTTCAAATTAATTTTTAAATATTATTTTAGAAATTAATTTTCTAAATTTTTATATATATTTTTTTAAATTATTAATATATTATTTCAATAATAAAAATAAAAAATATATTTATATATTTTTTTTAAATCTAATTACAGTGTAGTCGCAAATTAGTCTTAAATCAGTCGCAATTTTTGCCACCGATTTGCGACTCCTTTGCAACTGCGGTTCACCTGTAGTCGCAAAACAGTCACAAATTTTTGTGATTGATTTGCGACTACGTTTCAACTGTAGTCGCAAATCAGTCACAAAACTTTGTGACCGTTTTGCGACTGCTATTCTCCTGTAGTCACAAAACAGTCACAAATATTTGTGACTGATTTGCGACTGCTATTCTCCTGTAGTCGCAAAACAGTCACAAATATTTGTGACTGATTTGCGACTGCGTTTCTCCTGTAGTCGCAAAACAGTCACTGTTTTTTGTGACTGATTTGCGACTACGGTTCACCTGTAGTCGCAAAACAGTCACAAAAAACAGTGACTGTTTTGCAACTGCGGTTCTACCGTAGTCGCAAATCAGTCACAAAAATTTGCAACTGTTTTGCGACTACAAATTTAGCAACCACATCCGTAGTCGCAAAACAGTAGCAAAATTTGTTACGGAAATTCAGTGGCAAATTAGTCGCAAAACAGTGACCACGTTTGTGGTCACAAATTAGTCGCAAAATACCCACTATGACCGTGGTCGCAAATCAGTCGCAAAATTGCGACTGATTTGCAACTAATTTTTTTTGCGACTATTATTTTGCGACCACATCACGTAGTCGCAAAGTAGTCGCAAAATACAGTTTTGCGACTACTTTGCGACCACTTCCGTGGTCGCAAAACGGCTGTTTTCTTGTAGTGTGTGTTGAAATCTCAGCTCATGTAATTCCCAATCCACCTGACATGTGCCCAACGTTCGGAGCCATTGAATACCCAGCACAACGTCTGCACCTCCTAGCTCTAAGGAGATGAAATCTGACTGTAATTGCATGCCTTGCAGTTGAAAATCCAAGTTCTTGCACACTCCGAGACCGGTTACCGAAGCTCCGGTTCCGAGTAGAATTTGCAAGTTTGTCGTCGGTAGCACCTGAAGTTTAGCTCGTCGGACCAAAGATGGTGTGATGAAGTTATGAGTAGCACCACTATCAAGCATAAAAACAACATCCAACTTTGCAATTTTACCCATAAGCTTCGTCGTTGTCGGGGATTTCACGCCAAGAAAGGAGGATAGCGACAACTCCATCATATTTGGTTGCTCCAACTGGTTGTCATCGATTAACTCCATCATATTATCATCTAGAACCTCTAGTTGATAACCATTAACCACCGTTAGAATTTGAAGTTCCCTATTCGGGCAAATGCTATTATGACCACGAAACCACTTTGCGTCACACTTAAAAAAGAGGCCCTTCCTCCGTTTTTTCATCTAATTCAGCATCCGTACAGTTCATTTTTGGTCGTTGGATGGGGCGAGAGCTGGAATTGGCAACTGGTTTTTTGTTGTCTGTCATTATTGTTTTCATTTTCCAACTATTATGGCGGTAATCGCTTGAGGAAGATGGCTTGAATGGCATGGGTCGACCATGGATTTCTTTACTCACCACCCGAGTTAAGACATCCGATTCCATCGTCAACGCAACCGATACCATTTCTGGCAATGTTTGGGGCTTCATGAGCTGCACAACCAAACACATTTCCGGCTTCAATCCATTGAGAAAGATGCCCTCAAGTTGTGTGGTAGACAAATTGGTGACTTGTGCCGTAAGTTCCTCAAATTCATGAACATAGCTAGCGACGGAATCCTTTTGAGAGAGACAAAACAAGCTTTGGCTAGGACCTTTGCAGTGAATGCTACCAAACCTTATCATTAGTCTCGTTTTAAACTGATCCCAATTCACAAACGGTGCACGAGTGATTTCAGAGTTAAACCAACTCAATGCATCCCTTCCAAACTGACTGAAACCATATCCAACTTTTCTAAATTTGTATATCCCCCAAGCCTGAAAAATCTGTCTACTTTTGACAACCACCCAAATGTATTAATCCCCTCAAAGACCGGCATCTCAACGCGTTTAAGCAATGTATCACCGTTAACTAGTTGCTATGAACGAGTAAATTAACCCCGTTGACTTCTGCCAAGAAGCTAGCAGTGATTGGTAGTGATGAAGGAACTGCATGGGACGATGGTGCTTACAATGGTGTTAAAAAGGTGTATGTAGGCCGCCAAGATGGGTCTAAATTAAAGTTTCTAAAAAGTATTTAATAAATTTAATTAGTTGGGCCTAAATTAGTTTAAGTTTCAATTTAATTAATTAGTTTGAACTCAAAATTTATAGGTATCCGCTAATTCGTAAATTAAAAAGTTACTATATGCATCCGCCCCACTCTAACCTCTTTCTCTTTGATAAGTTATCAGACCTGTCTTAATTATATGTCTTTCAAACTTTTCATCTGAAGTTTCTTCATGACCTTTGGAGCTAAGGGTTTGTGGTTTGTTCCTATAGATGTTAATAGGATCTGGAGACAAAAACATGTTTAAAGTCTAAAGCCTCTTATATTTTAAGTCTTCGGGTTGAATTTTAGACAGATTCTGTACACCAGTCCTGGTCCGGACGAGCCAGACATGGACCTAACCACAAATAATTTCATCTGATTTCTTATTTATTTATGAACACATGTGTTTGACAAACATATATATAGTTTCACAAACCCAAAATGGCCAAACATAATTATCTATATATTAAAAAAACAAACAATAATATAATCTTTGGCCTAACCCGATGATGACACATAATCTTCTATATTCATTCAGAATATAATTTTATTTCTCAACCACTAATACGATTAATCTTAGCTGAAATTGTCAAATGCTATGCACGATGATAACTTTAATCTATAAGCATATCATTACTTATTAAGAAATGCTTACTACCATCCAATTATTAATATCAACTCACCTGAATCATTTCCACAACAATTAATTTTGATAATTGTAAGTCAAACAATACTACCAGATTAAATAAAATAACTAAAACGATGTTGATGACTCGTAGATGACGAGATATTGTTCAAATAGATTTTGATAGAAAACAAACAATAAGTAAAGCAAAATATTTCTAATTAAGAGATGTCTAATATATTTAATGGCTCGTGGATCACGAGATTATATAATATATTAAATTGACGCATATAAAGAAATTATTGGCAAGGGAACGTACGTGGTCAATAAATACATATGCGATCTTCATAGACAATCACCAACTCTCACCCATTCTTCTCAGGTAAACTCCCATTCTCTCATCAGATAACATATAGTTTTGCTGAGGTTATAAACAATTCGTGTTCATATATAACAACAGGAAATATTCGTAAGCAAAAGAGATCGATGGCCCAAAAGGTGGAAGCAAAGGGTGGTGAGATAGGAGATGTATGGGATGATGGTGCTTACGACGGTGTTAGAAAAGTATCTGTAGGAAAAGGACAAAATTGCATAGCATTCGTCAAGTTTAAGTATGTTAATGGTTCTCGAGTGGTTGTTGGACATGAACATGGAAATAATACATTGCTTGAAGTCGAGGAGGTACGTACTAATTTATACACATAATTAGGGTTCTTCGTTTCGTGGCCACAGGAACCTGCGACTGCATCATGCGGCCAAACGTTGTTTGTTTAATCGCCGTAACCTGCGACTGCATCATGCGGCCAAACGTTGTTTGTTTAATCGCCGTAAGTTCCTGCGGTCAAACGTTGCGATCGACCGTAGAAAGTTGCGATCAACTGTAAAAAGCTGCGATCGACCGTAGAAAGCTACGGTCAAAAATTTTAATCTCTACGAAATTATAACGTTTGCGATCAAACAATTGCGATATAATCTGCGACGACAATCTGCGACGATCAAACGAACAACAATATTGCAACGTCTAACCGCAGCGTTTGACCGCAGATCGCTGTCGCAGACAAATGAACAACGATATTATGTCCGACCTTGTTTTAAAGCCAAAGGCTCCAAATGTAGAAATATATTAAAGAGTTTAAGACCATCAATTTCAAGAAAGTAGTTATAGTTATATAGAGAAAGAGAAAGAATATCATATAAAATATCATTTACTATTATACAAGTACATATTATATATTACTATTATATAAGTACATATTATATATTGCTATTATATAAGTACATATTATTTTTTTAAGTCAAGTGCCTTTTTTATAATTGTTAAACCTATCATATGATAATAATTATCAAAGCCATGTTGTTTCCTCACGGACGTATCATTTTAACACAATCTAATCTTTTTCTATTGTTTTATATTTCTCTGTTTTCTATTTTCTTTATGTCTTCTTTTTCCATCTTCTTCTGTGTTTTTATATATGTTGATATTACTTTTGAAAAAATATGAAATTTTTTTTATCAATTTTCTCTCAGTCTACTTTTTCTATCTTGATTTTTTATTTTTATTTTGTTTTTCTCTTCATTTTTTTTAAAAAAACAAAAAAGGACAAAAAGTCAAAACCAAATCCTGGTTTCAATACTTTTTATTTCTTTGTTTTTCTAAAAAATATTTTTTAAAATCGTGCTTTCTCCTTTTTTTAATTCTACTTCATAAATTAAATTCAAAAACAATAAAAAGATTTTGTAAATGATACTTTTTCAATTCTTCCAACGCATAAACTATTTTTTCACGGTTTGTTCAAAATTTTTTTTATAAACTCTTATCAGTTTATCAATAATATAATAGTTAAATAATTTTTTTAATGTACCGAGTTTAACCTTTTTATGTGGGTTTGTATTGTTGTACATGCATGAGAGGGTGGGATCTGAATCCAAACAAATCAAACTCGTGTTTGCGGCCCTCGATATTAATAATGTTATCACAAAAAATCGATCTTTATTGCAAAAATACTCTTATCACAATGGAAAATGAAAACATACTAGTTCTTTAATTCCTTCTAATAACATAATTTTTTGAAATAAAAATTAAATTATCATAAATACAAATAAATAATTTATTTTAAAAATTAAATAAATCAAAAAAATTAGAACGATCCATTTTTTGGTAGTAAAAATTTAGTGCCGGTTCTATGCATGTTTTGAGGTTGGTCAAAAGGATTTTTTTTGTTTGTTAAGGAATCATGAGTTTCAAATATCTTAACTATAACGAAAAAATAAATCGTTTAAAATTTTTTTTTTAATAGACCGTTTTCAAAAAAATCAAATTTTGAACCGCAAATGCATGCTTGGTTTGTTTGGCTTCAGAATCAACAATGTATTCTTGTATATTGAGAGTTAGTTTGATTTATTTGTAGTTCAAGGTTGATGCGGATGACTACATCGTATATGTAGAAGGTTACCATGCAAAAGTTCCTGAGGTGACTACAGGTGAAGTCATCACGGCTCTTATATTCAAGACTTATAAAGGCAAATCCTCTCCGCAGTTCGGAATCGTCTCAGGGATAAAGTTTGTGCTCCAAGGTGGCAAAATCGTTGGGTTTCACGGACGTTCGACCAATGTTCTACACTGCCTCGGAGCCTATATTTCTTTTCCGTCCAAAACTAAGTTGTGTGGAAATTGGATAAAGGTATATAAAAGTATACTCTCTAAGACCACATAAAAGAGTTTTGTTTTACATAAACAAAACACAATCAATTAGTTAGTAATTTTATTGGAAATGCTAATTTGATGAATCTAGTTAACATATATTATTTTAACAGAAATTTTGAATATTATTAATTTATAAGGTGGAGCAAAAAGGAGAGGGTCCAGGGCTAAGATGCTCACATGCCATAGCACAGGTAGGAAACAAGATTTACTCCTTTGGTGGCGAGTTCACTCCAAATCAGCCCATCGACAAAGATATGTACGTTTTTGACCTCGAGACTAGGACTTGGTCCATTTCTCCGGCCACCGGTGATGTTCCAAACCTATCTTGCTTAGGCGTTCGTATGGTGTCAACTGGCACAACCATCTATGTCTTTGGAGGACGAGATGCTTCACGCAAATACAACGGTTTTTACTCGTTTGACACGACTAAGAACGAGTGGAAATTGCTAACTCCGGTGGAAGAAGGACCCACTCCTCGTAGCTTCCACTCGATGGCAGCTGATGACAAGAACATTTATGTATTCGGTGGAGTGAGTGCTACGGCTCGTCTCAAGACACTAGACGCTTACAACATCATTGATCAGAAGTGGGTTCAATGTTCAACTCCTGGAGATTCCTTTAGCATAAGAGGAGGAGCTGGGCTGGAAGTGGTGCAAGGGAAAGTTTGGGTGGTCTATGGATTCAACGGATGTGAGGTGGATGATGTTCATTACTACGATCATGTTCAAGACAAGTGGACACAAGTGGAGACATTTGGGGAGAAGCCATCAGCGAGAAGCGTGTTCGCTAGCGCAGTTGTTGGGAAACACATAGTGATCTTTGGAGGTGAGATTGCAATGGACCCAAAAGCTCACGTAGGTCCGGGGCAATTGATTGGTGGAACTTTTGCGTTGGATACAGAAACGTTGAAGTGGGAGAGGCTGGATAATTTTGCTGAAGCGGAAGAGACTCCTTGTGTCCGAGGATGGTCGGCGTCCACGACTGGAACAATTGATGGCAAGAAAGGGCTTGTCATGCATGGTGGGAAAGCTCCAACCAATGACCGCATTGATGATCTTTTCTTTTACGGAGTTGACAATCTTTAAAACGCCTTAACTAGACGTCGTTTTGTGATTGTGTTTGTGTGTGTGTATGTATGTGAGTGATGCAATAAGAAAGGGTTGTCACCCGTCATACCATAAGTTTGTTCTATTGTGATGAATATGTACTACTATCATATCATTAATATAATCTACTCAAATTAAACTCATTTCATACTCACAACAGTTAAATATTTTAGAAGCGAATTACAAATTAAGAAACTTTTTCACTTTTAATTATAAAATAGAGTTTTGGAATCCATGAGCGAATATTTTCCTACACACCAATCAGTGTACCCTTGGACAAAAATAATAAAAGAGTTAGAAAAGTAACTCAAAGAAATTTTAGTTAACTCTCCCCAAAAAAACACTTTCTAAAATAGATATAGTTTCACAAACCCAAATGGCCGAACATATTACATAATCATCTATATATTAACTAAAAAAATATTTACTATTATAGTTCTAAAAAAATTATAAGAAATATTATTGGAGTTTATGAACATAACTCTTTTATTTTTTAAATTTTTTTTCTTAATTTTAAAATCAACAAATGATGTAGATTGAAACTAATTATTTAACAAACAACATAATTAACAAATCGATACCCAAGAAACTTTGTTCTCTCCTTCCGCCTATCCCAGTAGACAGAGATGGTGACATATATTTATTACTCAAGAACTATGTGAATGTTTAATATATTATTTGAAAAATATTTTTAAAAATAATTACATATTATTATATAAATATATAAATGAGTTTAAATTAGTAAAATAATTATAATATATATTATTATTATTAATTTAATTAAAAATAATATATTTTATTAAACTAATTAATAAATACTATTAAATTGTAAAAAACAATTATTTTTTCTTAATTTACATATACAAAAATTCATATTAAAACTAATTTTAAATAAAAGTTAGAATATAAATATTTAATTTATATTTACTAATAAACAATAATTATATAATTTACGAATATTTTTTTCGGATTATAAATATAGTATAATCCTATTTGTCAACCACTACACGATTAATCTTAGCTGAAACTGTCAAATGCACCACTATGCACGATGATAACTTTAATCCAAAGCATATCATTACTACCATCCGGTCATTAATATCAACTCACTCGAATCGTATTCACATCAATTAGTTTTGATAATTGTAAATCAACAATACTACCAGATCATAATAAATAAATAACTAAGGGATGTTGATGACTCGTGGATAACGAGATTAATTGTTCGAATAGATTTCGATAGAAAACAAACTACCAGCAAAGCAAAATATTTCTAAGAGATGATTAATATATTTAATGGCTCGTGGATCACGAGAGTATATAATATAGTAAATCGACGCATAACTGGCAAAAGGAACGTACGTGGTCAATAAATACAGATATGGTTCTCAACTCTAATTCTCTCATCAGATAATATTATAGCTAGTTTTGTTGAGGTTATAAACATTTTGTGTTCATAACTACAGGAAATATTCGTAAATTGATGGCCCAAAAGGTGGAAGCACAAGGAGGAAAAGGAGGAAACCAATGGGACGATGGATCAGAACACGACGCAGTGACCAAGATTCAGGCCGCTGCAGGTGGTAGCGGTATTCAATACGTTCAGTTCGACTATTTCAACAATGGACAAACCGAGGAAGCTCCTCTTCGCGGTGTCAAGGGCCGTAGTATTCCAGCTGATCCGGTACCTAACTTTACACTTTTCCTTGCCTATGTTGCTCTTAGTATTTATAGTCGATTTCAATATAAACAATCTATCAAGAATATATAAAATGCTTTCAATCATCTTTGAATGTTGATTATGAGATCGACATGGATTCCTAGAATATAGACGAGCTAGGACGATGATCTTAAGAACATCAACAATTTTTATGATTTTTTAGAGATACTTAATTGTCGTTTTATTTTGTGATAATAGTTAGTTTTTATTAGGACACCAAATTTTGTATTTTATTTAAAATTATTCGGTAAAACATTTTTTTAAATATTAATATTTAAATTTCGAATATTATATTAAAGATCTAAAATTATTGATTAGAGCTATTATTTTTATTGGACCGGCCTTGCGTTAATCAATATAATATCAAGATTAGGTAGATGTTATCAAACATTGTTAAGGGCGTGATTAGATAAATGTTTTTTTGTTATTGAAGTTATTGACTTTTGGATCTCGTTCTTTTCAGTTTGTGATTAACCATCCAGAGGAACATCTGGTTTCTGTAGAAGGTTGGTATGACACTGAAGGATTCATTCAAGGGCTTAGGTTCAAATCCAACAAGAAGACTTCTGATCTCATTGGATACGATGAGGGTACTTCATTTACTCTCCAAGTTCAAGACAAGAAGATCATTGGATTTCATGGCTTCGCCGGAGAAAATCTTCATTCACTTGGAGCTTACTTTGCTCCATTAGTAACCTCCACTACTCCTTTGTCCCCTGCTACTAAACAGGAAGCAGGGGGTGGTGTGGGAGGAGATGTATGGGATGATGGTGTTCATGATGGCGTTAGAAAAGTCCATGTAGGACAAGGCCAAGATGGTGTGTCGTTTATCAATGCTGTGTACGAGAAGGGCTCTCAGGAGTTTGAAGGAGGTGAACATGGAAAGCAGACACTACTTGGATATGAAACGGTATGTCTACTGTTTGCATCCACTATGATCTTTTTTGCTTCAAAGCACAAAACCAAGCGTGACCCTACGTACTAAACAAATGTTTCTTTCTTTGTATTGTTGCAGTTCGAGGTTGATGCAGACGACTACATAGTAGAAGTGCGTGTGACCCACGACAAAGTCTATGGCCAAGACTCAGACATCATCACATCTATTACCTTTTATACGTCAAAAGGAAAAACCTCTCCACCTTATGGGTTGGAAACCCCGAAAAAGTTTGTACTCAAAGAGAAAAACGGAGGAAAACTTGTTGGGTTCCATGGACGTGCTGGAGATGTTCTACATGCTCTTGGAGCGTATTTCGTTACGGCCACAACTCCTCTGACCCCTGCCGAAAAGCTACCAGCACTTGGTAGTGAGTCAGGAACTGCATGGGATGATGGTGCTTACGATGGTGTTAAGAAGGTGTTTGTAGGACAAGGCCAAGATGGTATATCTGTAGTTAAGTTTGTCTACGACAAAGCCGCTGCGGATATCATAGGAGATGAACATGGAAAGATTACTCTACTCGGTTTCGAAGAGGTAACTATACATGCATGCTTTCTTTCTTTCTTTTTTATTTTTTCTTTTCTTGGTTTATAGATCTGCTTGTGGGGGCAAAGTTTCCATCATGATGTATTCAACAATTGGTTTGTTTTGGCTTCTATCATACTGTAGTTTGAACTTGACTATCCAAGTGAATACATCACGGCAGTGGAAGGCACCTATGATCAAATCTTTGGAAGTGATTCTGCGGTCATAACTATGCTTAGGTTCAAGACTAATAAGCAAGTGTCTGCTCCCTTTGGACTTGAAGCTGGCACAAACTTTGAACTCAAAAAGGAAGGCCACAAGATCGTTGGGTTCCATGGAAGAGTCAGTGATTTGCTTCATCAGTTTGGAGTTCATGTCCTGCCAATCACCAACTAAATCATATGACATCTTTCTCTTTCCGTTCATATGTCACTTGTGATATCTTGAATAACGTGTTCTACCTTTGATCGGTTCTATTGTTTGTGTTTTAAGTGTAGTCTATTTTGTGATGTCGTTATGTTTTTTATGTTCTATATGCTTGATTTTAATAAATTAAGGTGGTTCATTCGATCCATTTATATATATGCACAATTACATTATTGATTTCAAACTCTTAAAATGATAATATAACTCAAGAAATTATGAACTTATTCTATTGCAAATTCTTGTTATAATTTTTGTATCTAACCTTTAAAAAGTGTTTAAATTTTTATTGTAATACCAGATTTTAACAGATAAAATGATTCACCTACGATGTAAAAATTTCAGTGTTTTAAATATTGTCCAGGATATTTGTTCTCTATTTTTGAAAAATCAGACGATTTCTACACGAATTTTTTCGATTGGATTATATATATTCAAACTATTAAACAATACTAATATCTACATAAACTACTCTTAAATTTTAAAACACTATAAAAACTAACTTTTGAGGGCTAAAGCTAATAATTTAGCCGATGCCATTTGTTATACCATAATTTGTTGACTTAGATTACACGTTGGCAGTATTCTAGAAATGACATTTGTTGGTTTCAAATTTTAGAGTAATTCACGTACATATTAGCATTACTTAATAGTTCAAATATATATAATTTAGAGAATTGGCGGTGTATATAATAACTATACCACTTAATTTGCAATCTATTAGTTTAGTATTTTTTACACTGTAGATAATTCAAAAACCCAGTGATACCCCTATGTACTTATAGGCTATACTGATGTAGTTGTGATCTTTTTTTGATATGCTGTCCGTAAAACGTGCATTCATATTATTGAGAAAATTTCAAGTATTTATGGATATATTTTTTATTTTCGGAAAATTCAAATTTTTTTAAAAAATTTGAATTTTTCACCTCCGTCTCTCACCTTCGTCTTCGTTTATCTATTTAGTTTGTTAATCTCATTTTCTATCAAAACTGTATGCGATTTTTTTAAAGAAAATTCAACCAATTTTTATCAAAAATCACATCGATTCACCGGAATAATCACGTTCCTACATCGCGTCGATTAGCCGAAACATATTTTGCCTATAAATACTTGGATTTCGCCACCATTACCGGGTAAAAATTGAAGAAATTTAAGGCTATAATGTCTTCTCAGCGAACGAAAATGGTAATCTTTTCAATATCCTCTCCAATTTTGAAATTTGCAAAGCATGCATGAGCCTAGTGTAGGTTAAACCTAAGTGATACGGTTACTGTTTATGTTCAGGAGTTAGAATCGCAATTACCAGAGCGCCTATATGCTGCCAGAGCTTGAAGAGCTTGAAGAGGATTGAATATTCTCGGATGTTGAATATGGATGCTAATTACTGATTTCTTACATTGCTATATAAGTTATTATTAGGTATATGACTTGTTAGCACTCTAAATTATACAATACGTTTCATATCATAGAAGATTGACAACTATAATTATATACGTATCGGATAACATAAATGTTATACGGTAAGATGAGTTTTCACAGGTAACTATTTTCTTATCATTCTATTTTTTTGAAGATTTCCGTCGATTGCATCATAGGTGATTCTGGTCTGGTACCTATAAATAAGTCGGATTTTGGATGGTCGGATGACGAGGAGGATGAGAAGGTTAACAATATGGTTAGGTTGATTGGCGAGAATTTTCAATTCTTGAAAGACATGTTTCTAAGGGGAGTTACGGAGGCGGATTTGGGTAGGATGCGAGACGAAGAGAAGGAGAAGAAAGAGAGGAAGGAAAAATCCAAGGAGAAAAGGCCGATTATTGAATCTGAATTTTATATTTAAGTAATCTTCTTTCACAATCTCTCTAATTTTTGTCTTCCCTTTATTTTGTGTTGTTATATCGGTTAATGGCATAAGTGCATGTGCATTTGTTGTTGAACAACTACTCGCTGCAGCAGCAGTTGCTACTAATGATAACAGAACTTGTTAGTCTACAGTTGCTCACGTAAAATTATTGATAATAATTATTTTAGCGGTAATAAATTATATTACACAGTCCTATCTAATAATATCGGTGTAATATAATGCTTACGGAGACGTTTACACACCTTGGGTCATAGTTATCTTCCTCACATTCCAAAAATACAAATTCGTCACCACGTATTTCGTCCTTCTCTTCTTCTTGTACGAAATCCTCGGAAAAGATTGAAGAGTATTGAATATTCTCGGTTACTCCAAATCCAGGGTCAACCGTCCAAACCGGATAATACACATTTACCTTGTTAAGAACTCTCATTTTTTTCTTCAATGTATATCTCTTGTAGCACCCTCTGGTTGCAATGTATAATGCCGTCAGCCAACAAACCAAAATTCCATAAAATAAAACAACGTTAACAACACATTTCTATGAAATCTTAAATTAAGCACAGTTAATAAAATTTTTACCGCGGTAACTTATTGTTTGGTCATCTAAAGCCTTCTCTAACTCTTTGCATTATTTTTCGAATTGTTTAACTTTAATTGTTATAAATGTTGATCTAATGGTTCTACTATACTAATAATGGTTTTATTCAAATATCTTATGTTGAAATAATGTTTTCTGATATTTTTAAAATAGTTACCCTTGTCGAATGAATTATCTTTTATTTTATCCCGAAAAACCGAAATTCTCATATCTGTTAGTCCACGGGTTTTGAGAAAATACGTCAAAGTTTTGAAATATGTTATTAACTACTTTATTCACATCTTCGATATATGTGAGTAGTGTATGGATGATTTTTTCGTCCATAATTATCTTCCTTGACCCAGAAACAAATATCCCAAAAGGATATTGCATTATTTTTCAAATTGTTTAACTTTAATTGTTATAAATGTTGATCTAATGGCTCTAGTATACTAATAACTGTTTTATTCAAATATCTTATGTTGAAATAATATGTTCAGATGTTTTTAAAATAGTTACCCTTATCGAATGAATTATTTTTTATTTTGTCCAGAAAAACCGAAAATCTCATAGGTGTTAATCCACGGGTTTTGATAAATATGTCAAAGTTTTGAAATATGATGTTAACTACTTTATCCACATCTTCGATATATGTTAGTAATGTATGGATGATTTTTTCGTCCATAATTATCTTATTTGGCCCAGAAACAAATATCCCAAAAGGATATTGCATTATTTTTGGAATTGTTTAACTTTAATTGTTATAAATGTTGATCTAATTGCTCTAATATGCTAATAACTGTTTTATTCAAATATTTTATGTTGAAATAATGTTTTTTGATATTTTAAAAACAGTTACCCTTGTCGAATGAATTATCTTTTATTTTGTCCCAAAAAATCAAAAATTTCGTAATTGTTAATCCACGATTTTTGAGAAATATGTCAAAATTTTGAAATATGTTGTTAACTACTTTATTCACATCATCGATATTTGTGATTAGTGTATGAGTAATTTTTTCTTCCATAATTATCATCCTTGCCCCAGAAACAAATATCCCAAAAGAATATTGTATTATTTTTTGAATTGTTTAACTTTAATTATTATAAATGTTGATCTAATGCATCTAGTTTAGTAATAACTGTTTTATTAAAATATCTTATGTTGAAATAATGTTTTCTGGTGTTTTTAAAACAATTAACCTTGTCGAATGAATTATTTTTTTTGTCCTAAAAAATCGAAAATCTCAGTACACGGGTTTTGAGAAAATATGTTAAAGTTTTGAAATATGCTGTTAACTATTTTATTTACATCTTCGATATATGTGAGTAGTGTATGGGTGATTCTTTCCTCCATAATTATCTTACTTGCCCCAAAAAGCAAATATCGCAAATCGATCTTGCATTATTTTTCGAATTGTTGAACTTTAATTGTTATAACTGTTGATCTAATGGTTCTATTTTACTAATAACTGTTTTCTTCAAAGATCATATGTTGAAAAAATGTTTTCTGATGTTTTTAAAACAGTTATCCTTATCGTATGAATTATCTTTTATTTTGTCGCGAAAAACCGAAAATCTCATATGTGTTAGTACACGGGTTTTGAGAAATATGTTAAAGTTTTGAAATATGGTGTTAACTACTTTATTCACATCTTCGATATATGTGAGTAGTGTATGGGTGATTTTTTCGTACATAATTATCTTTCTTGACCCAGAAACAAATATCCCAAAAAGATATTGCATTATTTTTTGAATTGTTTAACTTTAATTGTTATAAATATTGATCTAATGACTCTAGTATAATAATAACTGTTTTATTAAAATATCTTATGTTGAAATAATGTTTTCTGATTTGTTTTAAACAGTTATCGTGGTCGAATGAATTATCTTTTATTTTGTCTCGAAAAACCGAAAATCTCATACGTGTTAGTACACGGGTTTTGAGAAATATGTAGAAGTTTTGAAATATGTTAGTAAATACTTTATTCACATGTTCGATATATGTGAGTAGTGTATGAATGATATTTTCGTCCATAATAATCTTCTTTCGCACAGAAACAAATATCGCAAAAGTATATTGCATTATTTTTCGAATTTTTTAACTTTAATTATTATAAATATTGATCTAATGGATCTACTCTACTAATAAATTTTTTTATTCAAATATCTTATATTGAAATAATGTTTTGTGATGTTTTTAAAATAGTTACTCTTGTCAAATGAATTATCTTTTATTTTGTCCCGAAAAACCGAAAATCTCATATGTGTTAATCCACGGATTTTGAAAAATATGTCAAAGTTTTGAAATATATTTATAACTACTTTATTCACATCTTCGATATATGTCAGTATTGTATTGGTGATTTTTTCGTCCAAAATTCTCTTTTTTGCCTCGGAAACAAATATCCCAAAAGGATATTGCATTATTTTTCGAATTATTTAATTTTAATTGTTATAAATGTTGATCTAATGGCTCTAGTATGTTAATAAATGTTTTATTCAAATATCTTATGTTGAAATAATGTTTTCTGATGATTGTAAAACAGTTACCCTTGTCGAATGAATTATCTTTTATTTTGTACCAAAAAACTAAAAATCTCATATGTGTTAATACACACGATTTGAGAAATGTGTCAAAGTTTTGAAATATGTTGTTAACTATTTTATTCACATCTTCGATATATGTAAGTAGTTTATAGGTGATTGTTTCGTCCATAATTATCTTATATGGCCCAGAAACAAATATCGCAAAAGTATATTGCATTATTTTTTGAATTTTTTAACTTTAATTGTTATAAATGTTGATCTAATGGCTCTAGTTTATTAATAACTGTTTTATTCAAATATTTTATGCAGAAATAGTGTTTTTTGATGTTTTTAAAACAGTTACCCTTGTCGAATGAATTATCTTTTATTTTGTACCGAAAAATCGAAAATCTCATAGGTGTTACTCCACGAGTTTTGAGAAATATTTCAAAGCTTTGAAATATATTGTTAACTATTTTATTTACATTTTCGATATATGTGAGTACTGTATGGATGATTTTTTCATCCATAATTATCTTCGTTGGTCTAGAAACAAATATCCCAAAAGGATATTGCATTAATTTTCAAATTTTTTAACTTTAATTGCTATAAATGTTTATGTAACTGCTTTACTTTACTAATAAATGTTTTATTCAAATATCTCATGATGAAATAATATTTTTTGATGTTTTTAAAATAGTTATCCTTGTCGAATGAATTATTTTTTATTTTATCCCGAAAAACTAAAAATCTCATAAGTGTTACTACACGGGTTTTGAAAGATATGTCAAATTTTTGAAATATGTTCTTAACTACTTTATTCACATATTCGATATATGTGAGTAGTGTATAGGTGATTTTTTCGTTCATAATTATTTTTTTTTGCCTAGAAAAAAATATCCCAAAAGTATATTGCCTTATTTTTCCAATTGTTTAAATTTAATTATTATAAATATTGATCTAATGGCTCTAATCTAGTAATAATTGTTTTATTCAAATATCTTATATTGAAATAATATTTTCTGATATTTTTCAAACAGTTACTCTTGTGGAATAAATTATTTTTTATTTTATCCCGAAAAGCCAAAAATCTCATACGTGTTACCGTACGGGTTTTGAAAAATATGTCAAATTTTTTGAAATATGTTGTTAACTACTTTATTAACATCTTCGATATATGTGAGTAGTGTATAGGTGATTTTTTCGTCCATAATAATCTTCATTGGCCAAGGAAAAAATATCCCAAAATGATATTGCATTATTTTTCGAATTGTTTAACTTTAATTGTTATAAATATTGATCTAATGACTCTATTATACTAATAACTGTTTTATTCAAATATTTTATGTTGAAATAATGTTTTCTGATGTTTTCAAAACAATTTCCCTTGTCGAATGAATTATCTTTTATTTTGTACCGAAAACCAAAAATCTCCAAGGTGTTAATGCACCGGTTTTGAGAAATATTTCAAAGTTTTGAAATATGTTGTTAACTAATTTATTCATATTTTCGATATATGTGAGTAGTTTATGTGTGATTTTTTCGTGCATAATTATCTTATTTGGCCCAAAAACAAAGATGTCAAAAGTATATTGCATTATTTTTCAAATTATTTAATTTTAATAGTTATAAATGTTGATCTAATGACTGTAATATACTAATAACTGTTTTATTCAAATTCCTTATGTGGAAATAATATTTTCTGATGTTTTTGAAACTGTTACCTTTGTCGAATGAATTATCTTTTATTTTGTCACAAAAAACCGAAAATCTCATATCTTTTAGTACACGGGTTTTGAAATATATTGTTAACTACTTTATTCACATATTTGATATATGTGAGTAGTGTATGAGTGATTGTTTCATCCATAATTATCTTGCTTGGCCTAGAAACAAATATCCGTAAAGGATATTGCATTATTTTTCGAATTATTTAACTTTAATTGTTATAAATGTTGATCTAACAACTGTACTCTATTAATAACTGTTTTATTCAAATATTTTTTTGATGAAATAACATTTTCTGATATTTTTAAAATAGTTAGCCTTGTCGAATGATTTATTTTTTATTTTGTCCCGAAAAACCAAAAATCTCATATGTGTTAGTACACGCGTTTTGAGAAATATGTCAAACTTTTGAAATATGTTGTTAACTATTTCATTCACATCTTACATATATGTGAATAGTGTATGGGTGTTTTTTTCGTCCATAATTATTTTCGTCGGCCTAAAAACAAATATCCCAAAATTATATTGTATTATTTTTTTAATTGTTTAAATTTAATTGTATTGAATCTTGATCTAATGGCACTAGTATACTAATAACTGTTTTATTTAAATATCTTATATTGAAATAATGTTTTTTGATGTTTTTAAAACAGTTAGATTTGTCGAATAAATTATCTTTTATTTTATCCCGAAAACCAAAAATATCATACGTCTTAGTCCACCGGTTTTGAAAAATATGTAAAAATTTTGAAATATGTTGTTAACTTATTTATTCACATCTTTGATATATGCGAGTAGTATATGGCTGATTTTTTTCGTCCATAATTATCTTAATTGTCCCAGAAACAAATATCCCAAAATAATATTACATTATTTTTCGAATTGTTTAAATTTAATTGTTATAAATGTTGATCTAATGCCTCTAATATACTAATAACTGTTTTATTCAAATATTTTTTGTTGAAATAACGTTTTCTGATGTTTTTAAAATATTTGCCATTGTAAGATGAATTATCTTTTATTTTGTCCTGAAAAATCAAAAATCTCATACGTGTTACTACACGGGTTTTGAAAAATATGTCAAAGTTTTAAAATATGTTGTTAACTACTTCATTCACATCTTAGATATATGTGAATAGTGTATGGGTGATTTTTTCGTTCATAATTATCTTTGCTGGCCTAGAAACAAATATCCAAAAAGGATATTGTATTATTTTTCGAATTATTTAATTTTAATTGTTATAAATGTTGATTTAATATATCTAATCTACTAGTAACTGTTTTATTCAAATATCTTATGTTGAAATAATGTTTTCTGATGTGTTTAAAACAGTTACCCTTCTCGAATGAATTATTTTTTATTTTGTCACGAAAAACCGAAAATCTCATACGTGTTAATCCACGGATTTTGAAAAATATGTCAAAGTTTTGAAATATATTATTAACTACTTTATTCATATTTTCGATATATGTGAGTACTATATAGATGATTTTTTCGTCCATAATTATCTTTATTGCCCCATAAACAAATATTGCAAAAGAATATTGCATTATTTTTTGAATTGATTAAGTTTAATTGTTATAAATGTTGATCTAATGGATTTAGTATACTAATAATGGTTTTATTCAAATATCTTATGTGGAAATAATGTTTTCGGATGTTTTTAAAACATTTAACCTTGTCGAATAAATTATCTTTTATTTTGTCCTGAAAAATTAAAAATCTTATAGGTGTTAATACACGGATTTTGATAAATATGTCAAAGTTTTGAAATATGTTGTTAACTACTTTATTCATATCTTCGATATATGTGAGTAGTGTATGAGTGATTTTTTCGCCCATAATTATCTTTATTGGCCTACAAACAAATATCACAAAAGGATATTGCATTATTTATATTTGTTAATCTGAGCAGAATTAAGAGATTCAAAATACTATAAATCTATCACAAGTTAGAAAAAATTATGTATTTTAAATAAAATTTTTGCACATTTTTCGAATTGTTTAACATTAATTGCTATAAATGTTGATCTAATGGTTCTATTATGCTAATAACTATTTTATTCAAATATCTTAGGTTGAAATAATGTTTTCTGATGTTTTTAAAACAGTTACTCTTGTCGAATGAATTATATTTTATTTTGTCCCAAAAAACCGAAAATCTCATATGTGTTAGTCCACGGATTTTGAGAAATATGTCAAAGTTTTGAAATATGTTGTTAACTACTTATTCACATCTTCGATATATGTGAGTAGTGTATGAGTGATTTTTTCATCCATAATTATCTTTCTTGGCACAGAAACAAATATCCCAAAAGTATATTGAATTATTTTTCGAATTATTTAACTTTAATTGTTATAAATGTTGATCTAATTGTTCTAGTATACTAATAACTGTTTTATTCAAATATCTTATGTTGAAATAATGTTTTCTGATGTTTTTAAAATATTTACTCTTGTCGAATGAATTATATTTTATTTTGTCCCGAAACCAAAAATCTATGTGGTGTTATTTCACGTGTTTTGAAAAATATGTCAAAGTTTTGAAATATATTGTTAACTACTTTATTCACATCTTCGATATATGTGAGTTAGGTATGTGTAATTTTTTCGTCCACAATTATCTTACTTGGCCCTGAAAAAAATATCCCAAAAGGATATTGCATTATTTTTCTAATTATTTAACTTTAATTGTTATAAATATTGATCTAATGGCTCTACTGTACTAATAACTGTTTTATTCAAAAATCTTATGTTGAAATAATTTTTTCTGATTTTTTTAAAACAGTTACCCTTGTCGAATGATTATCTTTTATTTTGTCCCAAAAAATCGAAAATCTCATCGGTGTTAGTCCACGGGTTTTGAGAAATATGTCAAAGTTTTAAAATATGTTGTTAAATATTTTATTCACATCTTCGATATATGTGAGTAGTGTATAGATGATTTTTTTGTCCATTATTATCTTTCTTGACACAAAAGCAAATATCCCAATATGATATTGCATAATTTTTCGAATTGTTTAACTTTAATTGTTATAAATGTTGATATACTCGCTCTAGTTTACTAATAACTGTTTTATTCAAATATGTTATGTTGAAATAATATTTTCTGATGTTTTTAAAATAGTTACCCTTCTCTAATGAATTATATTTTATTTTATACCGAAAAACCGAAAATCTCATCGCTGTTAGTCCATAGGTTTTGAGAAATATGTCAAAGTTTTGAAATATGTTGTTAACTACTTTATTCATATTTTGGATATATGTGAGTAGTGTATGGATGATTTTCTCGTCTTTAATGATAAGTTTAGAATGATCATTTTAACTAGCTCATCAACTTGACATATCCACGTTAAATCGTTTTTAACTTTTGATTTAGATCTCAAAATCACATAAGTACAACGCCCACGTTAACCTAATTAAATTTTCAATATTGTGATAACATTTGAGATTGAAAGAGCTTCCTCAAAGCGTCCAAGTAATCCAATGTATCTGAAACTGTGTGATCCAATGCATTATGATTCATTTATAAGTTTTTACTCAAAGAGCACCAATGATCAATTTATAATGATAATTATAACTGGCCGATCAAGTTCACATGTTTACACTAAATCTCTCGTAACAATTGATTGAAAGTTCAGAATGACATGAGTCAAACGCCGACGTTAAGCTAGCTCAATTTTCTATATTGTGACAAATGTTAGGATTGAAAGAGCTATGACAAAACCTACAAGTAATCCAAAGTATCGCAAATTGCGTGATGCAATGCATTATGCTTAATTTATAAGCATTTATTCAATGAGTACCAATGATTAGTTTAAAATGATCATTTTAACTAGCTCATGAACTTGACATGTCCACAGTAAATCAACTTTAACTTTTGATTTAGAGCAGTTACCCTTGTCGAATGAATTATCTTTTATTTTGTTTTGAAAAACCAAAAATCTCATAGGTGTTAGAGTCCACGGGTTTTGAAAAATATGTCAAAATTTTTAAATATGTTGTTAACTATTTTATTCACATCTTGGATATATGTGAGTAGTGTATGGATGACTTTTTCGTCTATAATTATCTTCCTTGGCCCACAAATTAATATCCCAAAAGGATAGTAAATTTCGCGAGTTACCTCCAGTGAAAAAATTACCTCGTTTTTGAAATTTATATCGCTCAACTATACACAAAACTACGGTAACACAGAAAGCTAACTCCTCGTACTCCATGACCGCCATGAACAATGCTACATCTTCATTAAAGGTGATATCTGTATGAGTTGTGCTTGACCCGCTTGGTACCAACATCCATTCCGAGTATTGGTAAGTCAATATCATCGGCGTGTGGATGTCGACGTTACAACGGTTTCGTACTAATTCCACCAGACTCGCAAAAGTGTGATTTTTATGAAGCATTACACCGCAGCTTTGATTATCGCCCTCGACATTGAACCCCCATACGCCATTTTCTCTCTTTTCTCAAATCCCTCAGATTAAACTTATCAGCCGCACCATCTCTGGCATGTACTGTAGAAAACAAAACCATCAATATCGTTGGCCTACATATGAATGATTGTTGTTTTTTTTTCAATTGTGCTCCTTTTTTTTTACACTGGGCTTTGTACAATTAACAATGATATTTTGGAAAAGCTGATACACTTGTATATAATTAGATAACAGTATAAATAACATATACGTACACCATGTATATGCTATATATATATATATATCCCGAGATATCTTCATAGATCTTGCATTTAATGCATCCGCTTAAATATACCGTAATTTATAAATAATATCATCTACAGTTGCTTATGATATCTATAGATAATCATTTTTTGTACTGTTTTTGTTGTTATTAGCGATAATGTGTCCAAAATGAAGGAATATTTAGTAAAATACATGCCACTTTACTATAATGAAATAGAGTTTTTTAAAAATTATGTATAGATTGTAAATTTCGTTTTGAGTTTCGTATATACAGTTAATTAATTCTATAATTTAATCAAAAAATTCATGTGTCAGACGTTTTTCCTCTTTTTTTTTAAATAATCTTTTGGTACTTGCCTACTTGGCACTGTTGAAATGGATTAATTCGGTTCGGGTTTAAGAAATCCAGCAGCATGCGATATCTTTTTATAGTCCTTTCCAATTTGACTATTTCATGTTTAGCCAGAAAAACTAACATAAAATAATTAGTTTAATCTTTTTGATGAATAATATTCGCTATGAGCTAACATTTTTGGAAAATGTCATCATACAGTATACGATCCCATTATATTTTAAATATAATAAAGTTACAATTTTAACCTATTATTTGAATACATTAATAAAACGGATAAAATTATGTAGTGTATTAACTAGGAATTTAATTAAAAAAACTTAATTTCTTAATATTTATGAAAAAAATTTAAACGATATTTAAAATGACATAGAGGGAATATCTTTTAATCATTAACTTAGAATAAACATTACTTTTAATTAGAAGCGTTCAACTGATGACCAGTAGATGAACTATAGGAAGTTAGGAACAATGAGGAAAATGAGTAAAATGAACAATAAGAAAAAAGAAATACTTAGAATATGATAAATATAAAATTTTTAAAAAATATATAAAGGTAACAAAATACAGTAGAAAATAAAAGAATTTAGGAAAACAATAATATATTACGATGATTTTATTTTAGTTATAAATTAAATTGATATAAAATTTCTAGTTTTTTATTTTTAAAATAAGAAAATGGAAAATTATTGTATTTTAGAGAGACTGCTTTTAAGAATTTTTGAGTATTATAAAATAATTTCAGTTTTTGTTTCAATTGCTATTTATGAAACCTAATTTCTAGATAACTAAATGTGAGTCTGTCTTGATATAGAAATGAATTATATGGATCATAATTACGTGATTTAATAATTTTATAGTCTAAATAATCTTTCAGTTTCATATTAGTTAACTTCATTTTAGACCTTAAATTATGTTTCATTTTAAGTTTCGTTTTAATTTCCTAATGTATCTCTATTTGTTTATTGCTCTATTCTCTTTGTTGTTTGTGTCTTTGATGGATTAGTGATCCATTTTGATAAAGGCAGTTTGTTCAAGCTATTTCTTTAGCTCCATGAATTATATATCTACTAGCACTTCAAAGAACTCAAAAAGGTTTAATTCACGACGAAAAAACCTTCTTTATTTAGATAGAGCAGAAGCTACAAACACACATTCACCAGACCACACAGCACCATAAACTCACAAGACAAACCTTATTCCAACTCCCGACATATGAGATTGGTTCAGCATCAGTTGCCTATGGGCGCGACATTGGCTCCGAGTTTGTAAAGAAAGTCACCAGCTTGTCCATAGAACCCAACGATTTTGTGGTCTTTCTTCTCCAGGACAAACTTAGTACCTGACTCGAGTCCATACGGGATAGATGTTCTTTCGTTTGTCTGAAACTTAAGCGAGATAATTGCAGGCGCATCTATTCCATAAACTTTGTCATAATAACCAATCACGGACGTGATATATTCACCAGGTCCAAGCACAAACTGCACGTTTTTGAAACCAATTCAAAACTCAAGACTTTAAAGGAAAAAGACAAGATTTGGAGATGAAACAAAGAAAACTACCTCCTCTGCTCCAAGAACTGACTTCTTCCCGTGATCGTTTCCAAGGACAGGCTTTGAAGCCTTTTCATACTCAGCTTTGAAATAGGTCACAGAAGAGTCACCTTGTCCTACATATATCCTCCTCACACCGTCATGAACACCATCATCCCAAGCAACTCCACCATCTCCGCCTTGTGCTGGAATAGTATTTGAAGGAGTCAATGGTGTGGACGAAGGAACAATATAAGCTCCCAGAGAATGGATTACATCACTCGCACTTCCATGGAATCCAACAATTTTTCCGACTCCTAGCTCAGCTTCTTCACCAGATGCCATTCCAAAAGGCTGAGAAGTTTTGCCTTTGAATGTCTTGAAGATAAGAGCCGTGACGGTCTCGACCGGTGCTCCAAAGATCTTCTCGTAGTAAACTTTCACCGATGTGATGTAATCTTCTGGATCAAGCACAAACTACCAAAAAGAAGCCAACATAAAGTTATCAATCGGACAAGGAACAAAACCCTTTTGACGATTTTTCACAAGCCGAAGAAAGTTTACCTCCTCTGTTCCAAGAAGCGTCTTCTTCCCATGTTCACGTGATACAATTTTCCCATCTTTCTCGTAATCAAACTTCACGTAAACCACGCCAGAATCACCTTGTCCGACATAAACTTTCTTTACATTGTCGTAAACACCACCATCGTCCCATTGCTCTCCTCCACGACCACCTTGAGCTTCCAATTTGGTCGGACCACCTGAAACAGGTGGAGAAATCGGCGTGGTTGATGGAGTCAGATAAACTCCTAGAGAATGGATTACATCACTCGAACTTCCATGGAATCCAACGATTTTTCCGACTCCTAGCTCAGCTTCTTCTCCGGATGCCATTCCAAAAGGCTGAGAAGTTTTGCCTTTGAATGTCTTGAAGATAAGAGCCGTGACGATCTCAACCGGTGCTCCAAAGATCTTCTCGTAGTAAACTTTCACAGATGTGATGTAATCTTCTGGATCAAGCACAAACTGCATCCAAAACAAACAAAACAACATTATCAATCGTAGAAGGAACAAAACCCTCTTGATATCATTTTTCACAAACCGAAGAAATTAAGTTCACCTCCTCTGTTCCAAGAAGCGTCTTCTTTCCATGTTCACGTGATACGATTTTGCCATCTTTCTCGTAATCGAACTTGACATAAACCACACCAGAATCACCTTGCCCGACATAAACTTTCTTTACATTATCGTAAACACCACCATCATCCCACTGCTCTCCACCACGACCACCTTGAGCTTCTAACTTTTGCGCCATTGTTGTTCCTTCTTAATTTATCTGAAATTGTAATTGAAGCAGTATAATATATTCAGCAAAACATTACTTTATCGTCATATAGTGAAAAGAAAAATGTTATCATATTCCCATAGATTTGTTTCCCTATTAGAGAAAATTCACAAAATGAAAATTAAATAAATACTAACGAGTAAACTAGTGATTTGTGCATGGGAGAGAGAAAATATAACCTTTTAGTGTAAGATGTGAGGGATTGCTTGATGTTTGGGATGTTTGGGTATATATACAACACTTTAATTATGGACATTATTTTTTGTATTCATTATACTTTTAAGTGTTAACTAATTTTTTTGTTTTTTTCTTCGTCAGATTGCAAACCTATCTAATCACCTCATGCTTCACGAGGAGAAAATTAACTTCGATTAGTTAGGAATGTAAACTGGGTCTGGGCCCAAGCAAAACAAGTTTATGCTTGCAGTCTTTACTATTAATATAAAAAAATTAACTCTTATTTCAAAAGTACTCTTAGTACAAATGGTAAATAAAAGTAAATTGCTTCTGTGAGTTTTTCAGTTCGAATCCTTATAACAACAAAAAAATTTAAAAATTAGAATGGTCCAATTTTTTTATAGTATAAAACGGCCCAATTTTTTTTTTACTTACGGCTCTGAATGTAACACTTTATATATCTTTTAGAAAATGTTAATAAGTATTGATAGAATTTGTAGAGAAACCCCTACCAAGAATGTAATTTGTTTTGGAAATTTAGAATTGCATTCTTTGTGGTACGATTTACTGCGCGAATTATATAATTGGATGGAAAAGTTTAAAAATTAACCTGCTGGTTCAACCAAAGGACTTTTCTTACAGATCTAAGGTTCATAAATTTGTGTTAAAAAATGTAGAATTAATTAAAAAAGGTACGAGTACTGAACACAATGGCCCATATGGCTCCATTAATTACGTCTTACTGAAACTCAGACGACCATCTCTCTCTCTCTCTCTCCATCTCCAATTATAACACGAAACCGTTACAACTCGTTATTCACGTGAGTTATATACATATGCACATCTTTCAAGTTCGGTAGATACACCCAACAATCTGCTTCGTACCATGTTAACCAAAAAAACCAAATCGATTTGTAACTCCACTAACCATACTTTTAAAGACTTGCTACTATATTTTATTTCTCTAGATCTATCTGTAATTTGTCCCATTCAAATTTAATATTTTGTGTAATGGATTGAGTTATTATTGAATGCTACGATTATTTTTAATATTCTTTAATATATTAGTTGAAAAATATTTATAAATATGTCATACTATCAGAATACTTAAATATAAATATATCATAAAACATAATTTATTGAAATATTTACGAAAATGAAATTAAAAAAATATTTAACGATATAATATATGTAAATTTATAATATCTTGACATAAAAATAATCACAATATAAAAAAAATATTAGGAATTTTAAAAATTTAGTTAAAATAATATAAAACAAAAATTTGTTAATTGAATATTTATCAAATATACAGTTTTATAACTATTTAGTAATATTATTCATCTAAGATAAATAATTTAAAATTATTTGTACAATCCAATTTTTGTTGTTTATGTTATTTGTATAATTAATATTAAAAATTTCAAAAAAACTTAGTTTATATTAAAAATCAGTTATATAAATATCTAATTTATATTTATTAAATAAATAATTAATTATAATATATAAATTAAAACGATGATCTAAATCTAATAAAAATGAAGAGATGAAAACAATTTAGAAATGATATCGTAATGCCCACTCGATAATAATGAGTATCCATTATATATCAAGTACTATTTCCAAATTTGATTATTAATATTTTTCGTCATTTACAAATCTAGTTTTTTAAACTCATGAATTGTACAATATTTCTGCATTATTAAGATGGACCAACATGTATTTACCCATTTCACCAAAAGATATTTTGAAAACCATTAACCTTCCTCCAGGTTTCTTTTGACTTTTGTTTAAATCGGGTCCCTTGTTTTTCTTTTAGTAATTTGTTCTCAATCTTTAATTTTCTGTCCATAGCTCCATCGTTCCATTAATAAATATTCAGTATACAGCAACTAAAATTAAAATTATTTCTGATATTAATATTTATTAATACCTATCTAAATAGGTGCAGTCAAAATGAATTATTAAAAATTATATATTTAAAATGATTGAAGCGCAAAAATTTAACTTATTTTAATGATTATTTTTTTTGAGAAAGAAACAAAAATATATTACGTTTCATGGGTTTTAAAATCTTCTTTGTATACATTTGGGCCATGCCCATTATATCAGATGGGCCTATAATAGTAAAGTTCTCGTTAACGTAATTAGTATTTGCATGATCCAATAAACTTACAAAAGCAAACTCCTTTCTCGCTCTATCATTGACTTTGGTTTATATGTTTTGATAAGACACATCTTGATCTGGCCAAGCCAGCAACGAAATCTGCAATTTTGTTGAAATTCGAATCTCCGGTAGGTCACTCATAGCTTCCACCTCTCTTTTAAGCCATGAATTTTTTTTTTCTATTGAATTTTAAATTGGTTAATGATATGCTTTGCAGATGATTGCAACAGAAGACATAGGTAGACTGTAGACAGGTACTCACATACGGAGAGAGGTACAGAAACATTCCATCTCTAAACCGGTTATAATCTTACTTTTCCCTAACCGGATAACTAATTGACCAATTCTTGAAGATAGTTGACAACTTACCTTACAGGACATTGGAGATTTCAACAAATGAAATATTTTCGATTTATTCTTATCATAACTGAAAGATTTTCGATTTTTCATAGAAATAGAGTTTTAGATTTTCTATATGCTTTTTATTAATTAATGATAATAAATTGTAAATTTCAATAGATATTTATTAAATAACTGAATGAGCACTTTTTAAAATTTTTATTACAAAAAGAGCATCATTAGTTTAAATTTTCAATAATATCATAAATTTAAAATTAAAATCTAGTAAAACTATATTTTAATAGAAAAAAATTAAACTCTAAATTAGAAAAAATGAACCCCAAATATAATATTTTAAGTTTTTATATAATTTATTTAGAGTAAATAAGTATTTTTACATAATTATTTGTGCTATTTTTAGAATTTTAATTTTATGATGATAGAGTTGGAACAAAAAATTTAAAAGATGCTATTTTATGTTATTACTCTAACTGGATTATTATATTGGTTTAAAACTATGGAAAATTACTTGGTAACAAAAGATCATTTATTTATACTTAAGCATTATTTGTTAAACAAATACAACATGTGTGATTAGCTTTTGAACAAATTCATCATTTAGAAACAAAGAAGTAATTAGCTTAGGTCTGTTGAAATTTGTTAAGAATTATTTACAAATGACAAAATGTATCAGAAAATATTATCTATATGTTTGTAGATTACTATTATCATTTTAATGTTAATAAAATATGGTTCCACAATATATATGTTATCAATAAAAACGTGTTTCAGCCCACTTTAATTAGTGTGAAAACATTCATCATATATACATTCAAAACATTAATAGACGTGAACTTCAAACTCTCCATATATATTCTAAACATACATTACAATCACCCAAAATCAACGTTAAATCAAATGATAACTTAATTGAGCATATATATATACTTAGGGAATCTCATATACTTATTTATATTTACCTTTTCTTTATTTTCTTTCTTCTTTTTGCCTGACTTCATCCTGTGTGCCATATAAGACTCTTTTTATGACATTGGCGTTCTTGAAGTTATCTTCTTGAGGGCATTTCTCAAGAACTTCTCCTTCTGTTGCTTCTTAATAGACTCACTCTGCATCTTGCTTCGATCTTAAGAAGACAGAGAAGTTTTTGTCTTTTTCCATAAATGTTCCGTTGTTCGCTTAGATTTACGATACTACCATTGTAACCCTTCACAAATTATACTTCTTGTAACATATTTACACACTAGCATATAAAGAACAAACATATATAACAACTTCTTCTCTTGTCTGCATCAAAGTTTGACAGATGAAGCAAACAAGTCATTACGCTATTATATGTCAAATTGGTGTTTCTAGAAGCACTCGATTTTTTGGACACCATTCATACACAGTATCTTTTTCTTTTCTTCATATTACTCAATGATTATACATTTACAATATGAGCACAAAAGTTCCATCACAGCTCGAAGACAGTTCCTTTTCTCTCTTTCTTTCTCCTTATTATAACAGTTCCAGGCTAAGGCCAGTATCGATTCCCTTTATATCTGATGTGTGTTCCTTTGGGTCGTGAGTGTCCGAAAGAACCTTTTTCATTGTCTTATTTCTTTGAACAACAACCACATAGAGTGGTACATTTCACACGTTTTAATATAAGATCTTTCACATAGTGAAATCTAGAACTACGGTACAAAGTATCAATAAAACTTGGTATGGAAAACGTGATCTCCACATTGCAAATTATTTTGGATTTTTATCATAAAAAATCTTCGTTTCCACTGTTTTTTTCCACAAACTTGCAACACTAAGCTGGTTTTTTTGGCAAAAACAAAATAATTTAAAAGGTCATCATGTGGGAGGGTTAAGTGGGATATAGACAATGGAGAAGGTTTCAACTCTCAGTTTCATTATTCTGTAGAAACAAGTGTACAGGTATGGATGCCTCCACTTGATGAATCCTTTATATTAGAGAATCTTGTCTCTTGTCAAAACCCATAATCAATGTTTGAGTTCATTTTGTCAATAGTGATGTACGATCCAATATTCTAATATAAGATTTAAATTTTTCATATGAGAAAAAATGTAGTTATGTTTTTTTTAATTTCATACCTAAATCTATATTAGTCTTATTCGTTTGGTCACCATAGGCGGTTGTGGTTGCGATCAACACTACGGTTGTAACTGCGGTAGATGTTATTCGTTTGTCTGCCGCTATCGATTATGGTTGCGTTTGATCGCAAATTTTTAATTGTACCGGTGTTTTAATCAGCGGTCGATCAACGTATGACCATTACGTCTACTACAGATATCTGCGATAGCTAAACGAATAACAATTTGCAATGGTCGCAATCGCGAACCTATGACTAACAAACGAACATAACCATAATTATCCATAAAATTACTAATTAATTGGGATTAGGATGTGTATTGAAATGTATATTGCGAGCCTATAAATCGAGAGCTTGTCCATGAATAATTAATTAGTGTAAAAGAATGTTCTAGTGTTGTTTTCTCTTAATGTGGGCCAATTCGCCTACTGTTTTACAAGATAAATATTCGTTAGTGTTGCCTTCGTTTAAAGACTATGTCGGAGAAAAAAATTCCATTGTATACAGCAATGTTAGGTGTTATCAATAGGACATGAATTAAATATATCTAAATTTCAATCAAATATTATTATATTCCAATTCATCAAGTAGTTCAAGTCTCCCCTATCTTAATTCAATATTGAAGGTGACAAAACAAATAGTAATTCAATATTGAATAGAAGAATTATTGAAAAGTACTATTCGTTGCATTATATTTTCACTTAATTTCATTAAATTATAAAAAGTTGGTTTATAATTTTTTTGACGTCAATCTTATTATATAAAGCTGAATATGTTTTATTGTGTTGATGTTAATTATTTTTATAATAATTTATTGTTGTGATAAATATATGTTTTAATGTAAAATTATTTTCTTAGATTTAATGTTTATATCATAGTAAAACAAATTATTAAACATGGAAAAACAATTAATCTCACAAGAGAAATGTTTTTATTGCGTGACTTCCGTTTCTTTCACTTTCAAATTTTTCATTATGATTTATAAAGCATAATTTTGGATAATTAAACACGAATTAACTTAGAATCTAATTACAAGGAATCATAATTATGTGATTGAACAATTATTTCAAAATCTAACTATTCTATTTTTTTATCTTCGCGGGTCCTCTAGTCCGTTTATAGCGCATTTAAAAGTAAAACGTCACACAGTCTGAAAAGGAAATTCGAAAACGTTAGTCAGTGTATATTATATGCCTTCCTCACCTGGGTTGACAATTAAAATGTTAATTAAACTTAGTTTTTCCGCTATCACCTAAAAATTAAATCTGTTGATTTTAATAATAATAATCATGCTAACTATTTTGTTACACATCATGTTGTTTCCCCGTTACATATTTTTGTTACTATTTTACTACATAAACTATGGTTGTCCACGGGTTTTTTCACCTAAACTTTGGATCTTTT
This sequence comes from Pugionium cornutum, assembly GCA_018901935.1. Lineage (NCBI taxonomy): Eukaryota > Viridiplantae > Streptophyta > Magnoliopsida > Brassicales > Brassicaceae > Pugionium > Pugionium cornutum. The sequence goes on from CM032161.1 coordinate 27,681,037, forward strand.
TATTACACCACATAAACTAACAACGCACATCTTAATTTTACATGAACTATTGACATGTATTCACAATTTCACAAATCGTTATCTTTTGAATAAATCACGATTAATTTAAATTAACTATATTTACCATATAATCCAAAAACCGACCCATTGAATAATTGCGGTTGACGAATTTACTCCTTTTAACCAATTGAGTAAACGTAATTGTGAAGATTCGGGTTATGTGAGTTATGTGGTAGACGCAATTAACTTCAATTGATCGCGGTTTATCCAAAAAATAGCGATTTGGAGAATTGTGAAGACATGTCAATAATTTATATAAAATTAAGATGTTCATTGTTAGTTCATGTAGTTTAATAGAGAGGTCCAAAATTTATGTGGAAAAACCATGACGAGCAATAGTTTGTGTAGTAAAATAATGTCGTGTCTTTGTTTATTCTACATATATTTGAATAAGTTTATGACAATAAATATATTTTTCTTATCTGTGGGTTCGAAGTTCAATTTATTTGCTGCAGTTGTGGAGACTAGAGTCAAGCATCACAATCATGTACATATTAAGGACCAGCACCTTTATTTTAAAAAGAGCAATAAGTCTCACATTTGCTATGAGTTAGGCATGTCTCGACGAAAATGACTATTCTGAAACTAGATTCAATGTTTTTATTTCTCATGATCATCCAGTTTTTTCCCTCAAAACCCCCAACCACAAATCACGATATACTTTTGATAGATGAGAAAAATATTTGATGAATAAGGTTATTACAAAAGTTAAGTTGTATGCTAAGTTTTAAAGTTAAGTTATTATAGATTCGTTTATGTTAAGTTTTGAATAATAAATAACGATTAAAACTTAGACCTAAAACTGCTTTACTGTAAAGCAATATGTTACATTTAGTGTGTATATGAAAAGCTGCTAAATTCTGCACTACAACAAAAGAGATGATAGCCACCAAATTTATCGACATGGACTGATCATTCTGAAAAGTCTTTTTGAGTTTTCAATTTATAATCTTATATACAGACTCAGATTTAGAAATTTAAAAAGCCAAAGAAGAAAAACAACAACAATTTATTTTTGAAGGCATACCCAAAGTTGGAAGCTGGGAAAGTTAAAAAGAGCTTTTACAGAGAATACAAATTTTCATTTCTTTTTTCCAAAAGTGTTTTGCAGACATGAGATTTTCATTATGTTTCTAACTATCTCATTCAAAGCAGTTAAGTTAAATGCTTTTGAACACAGATTGCTTCTCTAGTCTCATGGATCAGATCAGATGAAATGTCTCTTTGGACAAAATCGATGATTACATATATAACAATAACCAAATGTACATTTTAAAAGTGATACTCTGACTCAAATTGAAAATTTCTAAAATTGCAATTCAGTTCCTCGTCTTCTCTTGCTTACTGCATCCAACTGCATATAAAGAAAGACCCTTTTTGGTTATTACTCTTATCAATCATCTAATCATAAAACTTAACACATACGGACATAAGCTTACATGTTAAGGCAGTTGAGATCTCAGAGCTTTTAATCACACGCAGTCTCTTCACAGATGAAACGAACATTCTGGGTTTAGAACACAGATTAACATTAGTTAGTATGCTAAAAAGGTCCAAGCAAAGTTCTATACTTTATGTAAAGATGAATCATTTCGAATACTGGTGAAAAGCTGAGAAGTTTTGTTGCTATGTGACTAAGAATCTGATTCTGCAGAGCACTGGATCAGACTCAGAAAAGAAAAAAAAAAAAAAAATTCTTACTGCCAAGGAACATCCCCAACAAGCATCTTGTCCCCTTCATTGTCTTCATAAGTCAAAGTAAATTCTCCTTTTCCATCCAATAAACCAATGATCGGTTTCTCTTCTCCTTCACCACCAGAGGAATCTCTTTGAGCTAAAAAACAACAACGAACTGAGTAAACACAATAAGCAATCTTTAAGGTTAATTAGAGAAAACAGATTTGGCAGTAAGATTAAACCTGCGAGTAGACCTCTGAAGAGTTTGTCAACGGCAAAAGAAAGCTGTTCGTAGCTATTGTAAGCATTGAGATCAACTTTCCGACCTATAGGAACACCATCCATGTTGATCTTTACAAACATTCCTTCCTTCTGAAGTTTGAACTGCTGTTCACCATCACTCTTGTTGATCTGACCTCCATGGAAAGAATCGTTTCCGAGCTTTGAAGAGCTTGTGCTCGCTAGATTCTTTCTAAACGAACGAACCGGAGGCCAACCCACCACTGGGCCAGGAGCGGTTCTTTATACCACAGACATTATCAGAAATATGTTAATACCAAACGACAAAACAGAGCAAAACAGAGGTTCGGATAAGGCCAGTAAAGGTTACAACTTTAACACGTGAGGGTAAACAGGAAAAATAACAGAGATTGCAGAAATTGGGTCAAGAGAATATCCTCTGTCAAAGTAAGAAAAAAGTTAACAGTGTGGAAAAAAATTACCTTTTCTGAGAGATGTGAGGAACATGAGTGATTTTGTTGGAAGATGAGAAGTGGCTTCCTCTGAAACAGTGAAAAGATTTGTCTTCTGATTCCTTCTTGATATGATCTTGTTTCATGTTGATTCTTGTCTCTTTGTTCGTTTTATTCATCGCCGCATGATCATTTTCATCATCACCGGGTGGTCCGAGCCTTAGCTCAAGTTTCTTCTCCTGATCTGTGTTGTTTTTCTCTTCGTGGTACCATTTTCTTCCTTGGGGAATTAAATCAAGGAGTTTTGGACAGATTTCTCTGTTTCTTGGACAGCCCTCCATTACAACACAATATTCCTTCTATCGGTTAAATAGGGATGTAATTCGATAAACCCTAAACTTGAAAACAGAACCTGTGTTAAAAGGTTGACTGATTTTCTTCTCGTAAAGTACAAGAGGGATAGAGAAGAAAGAAACCTCTACAATTCAACGCGCAAAAAAACCCTTTAAGAAGAAAAAAAACCTGAGAAACCCCTAAGAATAAACAATCCCACAAAACTGAAAATGAGAGAGAGAAATAGAGATGTAATGAAGGTATGGTTAAGAGAAGTGGTGGGATTTTATACAAATAAAAGCTTTGCTTTTTTTTTTTCTTTGGCACCTTTTTATCTCTCGTGCACGCTTTGGTGAGAAAAGAGGAGTTGGATTTGTATGAAAAAAGCCGATTATATATATATAAAAAAACACAGAAAAGGAACGTAGAGTGACTCCACTTTTACTCTATAGTTATTAACCACAAAATTAAGAAAAACACAAATTATCTTGCCATGAAAATGAAAAACAGTGGGAGAAAAAAAGCATATTAAGCTTTAGGTCTTTAGGTCTTTTTTTAACTGGAGTAAAACACACGCAACCTTCTCTTTTTTCTTGCCTCAAATATCGCTAATTCAGAATTTGTTTATAGATTTAATCAAATGCATAAATCCAATAAACAACTTGACCAAAAATAAGAATTAAATTATGATAACAATTAAGGTATTAGCGGAGATCCCATAATTTACGGTCTGCGAAGGACCACTCTCTTCTCTTATCCACTGTCCACAAGACACATATCCCTATGCTTATAAACTCATTTTTTATTGGTCGTCATGGAAATTTAATAGGTGAAAACAAATGGCACTTTAATATTGTTTTTACAAACATACAAAAATTCCTTTTTTGTATACAAAAATAAAACAATAAATGAACCGAAATGGGAAAATGAATTGAGAGAATTCAAGCATTGTGTAAACATATGAATCTGCATGACGTCTCAGTGAATACATTATAGTTCTTTATTTAACTTGGCATACAATAAGGAAAAATCAATGTCAAATTGTTAGGTAGCTAATCAATAATCTTGTCAAAGTTAAAAACAATGCATACGTGTGGATGGAGATGGTATATTTAGTTTGCTTCCCCGACCAAATAAATGCTCAACTATTTGTTTCCTAATTTTTATTTTCTTTTCTCAAAGCAAATAAATAGAACAAAACTAACAAAAATACAAATTTAACATATAAAAAGTAATATTTTAAAATAGTATATTTAAAATTTTTTTTTTCAAATCTACCAATTTAAAACTAAAATTTTAAAAATAGTCCAAATAATTATATAAAAATATTTATTCATTCTAAATAAATTATATATAAACTTAAAATATTATATTTAAGTTTAGTTTTCTAATTTATGATTTAATCTTTTTATTAAAATAAAAAGTTATTATGTTATTATTACAAATTTAAACTAATAATATTATTTTGGAAAAACTTTAAAATACGTTATTTCAACGTTAAAACTATTTCAAAGCCATATATTTGTTTATTTACGGAAGGGTATTTTCGGTTATTTGGTGAAGAGTGCATCTTGTCTCCGTTTTACCCAACTGCGTGTGACTTTCTTGCCTCACTGTCAGGCAAACCTCAACCATAGTTAACCTCTCCGGTTTAACTTAAATATGTTAGTTTGGAGTTATAGTAAAATGTAAATTAGATGTATATATAATCAAGTTGTGATTTGTTTTTTAATATATTTGAAAACTCCAAAAAAAACTAGTTAGTATAAAAATAGAATCGCGCAGACAAGCTAGACAGTGGACACATGTTAGAGTTGCACAAGATGTTTAGAACGTACGATAAGCTTTAACATTTCGGCCTTTAATCTGAACCGTAGAAGTGAATAGAGATGCGAGAAAGCGACGGATATGATTTAAGATTACAAAGCATCCAATTAAAAGTAGCCGACTCTGTTGAGAAAAGGAACAAAACAACTCGTGAAATGAATGTCATATCATGAAAAGAGAAAGAAAAAAATTAGCATAGTGGTGGCAATGATGCTCATCCAAGAATTTCACCAAGAAAAATATTATCTGAACTTCTTTTTAAAAAAAAAAAAATTTTAAATCGTCTAAATCAACAAATTTGTTATGTGCACTAAATCAGCCCATGTTACTCTCGAGGGGGGAGAGATGTAAAAGGAGTATATGTCAAAAATAGAGGAGAAAAGCTCTTCTACAAACTATAAAAAGAAAACATGAAATTGGAATTATATACAACACAACAAATAATTAGAAAAAGTGAAGCAATATGAATGTCTTATTTTCCACAAGTAAAAACAAAAAGAAAATAAGCGATAAAAGAATTAAATATTAAAAATCAAAGCTAATGTCGGACACTATGTCGCCGATTAAAAGCCCACCTAATGCTCCACCCAGAAGCCCAGCTCCCATTCCAAGCCCAAGCCTTGGTTTATTCTTCTTCGCAGGCTGTTGCGACCGCGGATAACCGTATCCGTATCCCGGAGATGACGGCGGGTAACCGTACCCATGCTGTGTCTGTGGAGACGACGGCGCATACCCGAAAAATAATTGAGAGGGTTGCGTTTGGTGATATGAATGGCTGGGTTTATCAGGAGGAGGCGGGTACACATGTGGATGGTACGGCGGAGAAGTACCGTAAGGCGGCGGAGGATAGAAATTGGAGGGTGGTGGTGGGTAAACTGTGACGGGCTGTTCCGGGTAAGGAATATCGTACTGGTGCGGGTACATGTTTAGCGGTGCGGAATGCCCCTGCGGCTGTGACGACGGTGGATAACCAATTGACGATAGCGGTGGATAGAAACTTGCTTCTGAAGGTGGAGGATATGTCGTCGACGATAAATCAGGCGGAAAATCCGATGAAACTATCGGATTCGGGTAAACGGGTGATGCCAATAGATCCGGTTTAAACGACAGCGTATCGAACCGATACGAGAAAGTCAGCGAACCTTGACCTTTCCCACCCGGAGTTCTCACCTGATACGTCACGAATGTCATCCCTTGACCGTTACCATTACCGTTAGTTGACGGCGACGAACCAAGAAGTAGCTCAAGAACCGGGACTTTCACTTCTCCGAGATCTTTGCCGCCGAAGATCCGATCGCAGACCAATTTCACGACTAGGGTCAAACAGCCTTCACGGGCTAACCTTTGATCGACAGGAAATTTGACGGCGTGATTCCACGTAGGCTCAGATCCTCCGGTTCGGTCGACAACGGTTTTCTCCTTGTGATTCTTCTGGGAATCATCGCCGTTGATCCAAACGACTGCGTAAACGTCCATCTTGGTGATAAGGTTGACATTTTCGAGATCTTTTGCAGAGTAGATGTTTAGCTCCAAAGTCAGATTCCCCATTGGCAGATATAGAGATGGAGATAATGTTTACCGTAATGTTGCATGAACTAATCTGGCCGTATAATAATACTCAGGTAACGCATGTCAGGTAAGTTTCTAAGCTATATAAATCACAGAAAGCAGAAGAATTCATCTCCATATAGCAATCAATCTTAGCCGCTCATTTTATCAAATTTTGGACACGTATCAATCACTTTTTGTGTTCCTATCACAATTGCACCAATTGCACCAATTGCACCAATTGCACCAATTGCTTTGTAATTTCTCAAAACTTAACCGACTCCAAATATTTTCAAAACGCGTTAACATAATATCTACAATTAATTGATTAAGAGGCTTTAACATTTAACGTCTCCCTCATTTTGGTTTCGGTTAAGCCTGATTCGACAGCGTTTTTCATCATCTTGGTTATCTCCCTAACCGGACTCTCCTGCATTATCTCGTGGACTCGTTTCCGAGTCATTATCGGAATAGCAATCTTGGTTCCCTCCACAATTATCGCTGGTAAACACCATCGGTACGCCTAATAATAATATCGTAAGCCAATTGTATTAACCACACTGAATTGATTGCGTCCCAATTCATTTGTTTAATACCAAAAGCAGAAGATTCTTTTAATTAGATTGAATGTCCTACATTGTAGTCACACACAACTACACCGGAACCTTGTTTTTTGCTAAACAAAATAAAATACTCTTAAGTCGTAGCCACAAAAGCAGCAACCAAAATGTTTGTTTTGTGAACATAATAAAATCCTTCTTTATATTTGAAGTTCATGCAAGCCGAAGGTTCTTAAATATAGCTGAGAGTATGTTGTGAGTCTTGTGACGTTAGTATGTAGTTCAGGATCGTAACCATGTCGTCTGCTAACTCGAACGTCAATTATTCAGTGCAAGATCCCTTTATTAGCTCACACAGATGCTTTTACTTTCATTTTGTTTTACTTTCTCCGCCTATTTGCACCACAAAATGTTATATTTTCATAGATGTGATATTCCCACATCATTCGATATCTTGAAAGATTCGTCATTCATGTTCACTTGGTTCTTTAAAACGCATAAACCACTGGGCAAGTATTAAGTAGCTTTTGTATCAATCTAGATTACTTGCGTTATTATTTTTATTTGCTTAGAGGAAGACAAAAGCCCGTCTAGCTCAGTTGGTAGAGCGCAAGGCTCTTAACCTTGTGGTCGTGGGTTCGAGCCCCACGGTGGGCGAAATCTCTTTTATTTTTGCTTTTTAATTTTTAGATAAATTAAATTTCTTTTCTACCACAGAAAATGAAGCTCTCAATTCAACTTTTGTTTCACAAAGTTGAAAACCAATTGATAGAACCAATTAAGTTTTACAACATAGAAAGATGATAAACCAAGTCGGCTAACACAAAAATGCCAAATACAGAGCCATAACACTAACATATTAATAAACTAAATTCATTCTTATTAATTAAACAAAGTTTACAATTGAGGCTTTATATACATTTCACTCCAAAACCTAAACCAAAGCCTTAACACCTATGTACAAGTATATGAATGTATACAAAATGAATTGATACACTTAAAAGATCAAAATAAATCTATACAAAATGGATGTGACAAATAGCTGAAAGAGACTAATGTCTTAACTTATATTGCTTGAAGAGTACGATTATATGTGAATTTGCAATAGTTGTACTGTATTTTTTTTGTGATTGTTCCCCATATGAGAAAGATTTCTAATTCATTAGTTTTGCATTATCATCAAAGTCTCAAGACATCAAAGACACAAGATGATCACAACTTGTACAAAAACATTCCCTAAAAATGATGTAATACCGAACCTTCTGACCATACAAATTCATGGTGTCCTCTGCCATTAAGTTGTTAAAATAGTGTTTGTGGAACTGATTCAAGCACTGTATTACCAAACCTGCTAACTTATATGTAAGTAAAGACCAAAAGTGACCGGCGGGATTAGTTAACATTTGTTTAGAGACCATGTTTACATAGTTTAACTATCAAATTTAAAATTTTTATATAGGTTGGATATATAACTGTATATTATAATTTATGTTGGGATTATAACTATGCATAAATTAAATATTTTTTTTTTATAAATCAAGTAATTTTGCTGTACATGGATATAATCATTCCGTTGGTAATGATCCACTTTTTACTCTGCCACAGGGTTTCTTGAGAGGAAAATCTTATGATGAATAGTTAGGAATAAGAGATTTCACCTTTTCTTGAAGGGAAATCTTATGATGAATTATTATCAATTTTTCTTTTACTTTTCTTGGCTGTATTTACCTTATCCTTAATCATTTCGATGAAGACTGGCTGTGAAAGAAGAAACAATATTTATTGATTCCTAAAGAATTTAATTGCACACAAACTATGGAAACTATATTTTCAAAGTGTCAAAAGATTTTATGGGCACTTAAAGTCTTAAACTAGTACATTTTTACATCAAAGTAGCATTTTTCTAATACAAACTTGTTTTTTTTCACTGAATTGGAAAAGAGAATTATTTGTAATGTTTTCATTTAATATAACAAAAGATATAAATAGGTGTATCGTGTATATCTTTTATAGTATTATTGAGAACTATATTTGTTTGAAAGTTCAAATTCACACTCCAAATCCAAATCTTGGGATTGATGAATGGGAATGCGTAAATAGATGAGAACAAGAAAGAAGAATAGTCACACATAAAACACACAAAATTGCAACCTTCGACTATCGAATAAAATCCAAAATTGTGTGTGGGTCCAAATTCTTCTTTTAAACAAATAATCATTTCAGCATAGATGTAGAAAATTTCCCTATAATCTCATTTCGTTCCTGTGTAATCGATATGTTCTTGTTTATTGAAATAATCACAAATCACCAAAGGAGACCACTCATAATTGTACATAAAGAATATTCATTTATAAAATAATAATTGAAATTAGGGGTTAGGTGATATTAATTATAACAAATAACTAATAAAATTAATTATGTTAATTTTAATATTAATCGTATATTTAAATACTGTTAGATAATTATTTAAATAATTTAAAAATAAAAATTTAATATTTTATGGAGGTTTTAAAACCAACAAAATCTATATAAAAAAAAATTAATGGATGTCTAAATCAAACACTTAATAAGCGCAATAACAATCCTTAGATATGAAGCTAACAAAAGCCCACTTGTCAATATTTAAACAACACCCTAAAGTTGGAGTGGTATTATTCGTAATAACTCCTATCTTTCAGTGGCATTTTCATCTGCTCTTTCTCCTTTAAACCTCTTCTTTCTTTTTTTTTCTCGCTCTTTCTTCAAAGTTCGTGCTCAGAGAGTTAGAGAGAGAGAGAGAGAGAGAGAGAGAGATAATCAAAGCAAACCAGAAAATGAGAAGATTCTCTATAAACTCCAGCGCGGTGACTATATGCGCGATTCTTCTAATCCTCGCCTTCCAGTTCTGTTTCGTCGCTGTATCTTCCCAATCCGTTGAATTCACTGGCGATTTTCCTCCATTCGAGACAAAGTGCCGCGGTTCCATCGCCGAGTGCTCAGTTTCCGCTGATGGAGATACATTATACGGCGGAGAAATGGGATCGGAGTTCGATATGGACTCGGAGATTAACCGGCGCATATTAGCGACGACGAGGTACATCAGCTATGGTGCGCTAAGAAGAAACAGTGTTCCGTGCTCACGCCGTGGCGCATCTTACTACAATTGCCGACGTGGTGCTCAGGCCAACCCTTACTCTCGCGGATGCAGCGCCATCACTCGCTGCCGGCGCTGAATCTGTAACTGTAATTTCTTTCTTTTCTCAAAAATTAATTTTCTTTTACTTTATATAATTTTTCAGAAGTTTCTTTTTTTTGCCGGTTTATATTTCTAAGTTCGTTTACATACACATAATGTAAATTTCTTCTGGGAATGTTATTTTTATGTAAGTTTGTTACATAAGCCTGAAATAAAAATATGGAATAAATATATATATATATTTACATTATAATCAACCAATAAATACTCCTTTTCAATTGGTTTAAACTTTTTCACTTATATTAAAAAAAATAATCTGATTTTCTTTTCTTATTAATATACTATTTAATGTATATGCTAAAAGATTAGAAAAATATCAAAAAATATATACTGAAAATTGTAAAATAATATTTAAAGTGAAATAGAATTGAAGCTTTAAAATGAAACGAGTATGTCAGCGATAAATGTATATGTTGAAATATTCAATGTAAATGGAGTATTGGTTAATCAGGTAATATGTATATATTATATATATGAATAAAATGGTATTATATTGGTGTATTCGTATTCATGGGTCCATCATGCATGTGCCGGAGAATAAATAGATGCTAGAACAAATAAAATAAGGTTTCTTACGTATAAATTTTATAATTGACAACTATGATTATAAGTTTTCGAATGGAGAAGTATGATCACTCTCTAAATATAATTTAATGATTTAAAAAAATATATATATAAACAAAATTAATAAAGTATTTTTATCTGACTATTGGTGGAAAATAAAGGAGGCGATAAATAGGATTTGGTTGGGAGCCAACTCAAGCCAGCTTCACCTGCATCCTTTTCGGCAGAACCACACGTGCTGGATATTTTGTAATATCAGTTTATTATACATTTTGAATAGATTTATTTCAAATTTATCATAGTTTCAAATACAAAGATTTCTACACGAAACGTTGTTAACACGAGGACTTTTACTACCTATAAATCAAACAAATAAGGTCTTCGTGATTGATGAAATCGACCATTCAAAAGGTCGTTGAAAATGGTAAAAGGAAATAAAAATACGTTACACTAATTTTGAAGAGAAACAGATAGTTTAGGAGGAGGACCCACTTGACTATTAAATATCCCAACAACAATTCAATTAGAGACATTTTAAAATTTATTACACTCCCCAAATCGAACGGGCCTTAATTATATAAAATGAAAAAGATATAACTCAAAAGTTTGGACCATATCTCCCCCATCCCTCATATATAGACAAAACACATCGCTGTTGTTTGTTATACATTGGAAATATTATGTAAGTATTGATCCAATAATGATCAAATATAAATATTTATAATTGTCTCAATCGTCTGTATACGAACACGAAACAACAACTACATCTTCCTCGTGACAGCTCAACTACATAATAAGTGAAAATCAATTAATATCCATTATTTTATGTTACTGCACAATATTATTTGTTTTTTAAAGATTTAATTCACATATATTGTATCCATCTTTTCGGAGGATAGAGAAAAAAGAGGAAACACAAAAGGTATATTTTTATAATAGAGATAAGAAAAAGGTAAAAAAAAGAAAAGATATAAATGCTCAAATTCACGAACACTTTAAAGGACATTTCTGTCATTCTTGTAAGAAACTGGAACTAAAAGTCTACAATTTCACTCTCTTCTTCATCCATTGCGTCCCAAGCAACTTTTTTTTCTTCTATCAGCTACCGAGGAACTCTCTTACGACTCAGTATTTCTTGTTCCTTGAGACGGTGTTGAAACCGAGCAAGACGGGCTTGGAGACTGACAAGCCCCGCTGCTTTTCGGGACAACACAAAGCTCAATTGCGTCACATAGTTTTCTATCATGCTTCCTGGTTGCTCCACCTCCGCTAGAAGTTTCATTTCCTATTTACGAAAGAACATCAATTTTAAATTGATGCCATATAATAAGCTACAATCTTTTCTTGATCTATGTATGTTTACTTACCTCGCGAACAATCTCCATTGTATCCTCGATTTCTTTTCTCTGTGCTGCAATGAGGGCTTCTTCTTCCTGAAGAATTTATGCAGTGGTGGTTAAGTATAAGATATGAACATGACTTTTAGTATAAGATATTGCTTGCAAATCAATTCCACAGGTTCATCTCATGTTTAGAGGTTTAAGTGAGTATTTTCTTTGTGTACCTCAAGCAGTGCATCAATGTTTTCATCAAGGGAAGGGTCGATTTCATATTGACTCGAAGCAGTTTCACCTGTGTTGTGTCTAAAGTTCGTCAGGGTAGGGATATCCGAGGAACTGACATCTCGTTTAGACCAGCTTTGTGGTCTGTCTGGTTTTTCTTCCCGCAGCCCTTTCCCCCGAGGTGGTGACACTTTCTTCACTTTCTCTTCACGGTCTGAAGTTTCTTGGGTATATGAAGACAAGTAGTTCCGCTGACTAGTGGAACCACCAAAAGAATTGTTCGTCTCTGATCTTCCCTTGTCCATTGATATTGATGGGATTCCACTTTCCTCTCGATAATTTGTACGCTGTCTGAAGTCCATACCCAAAGAAGTGTAGCTGTCCGTCTCGACCTTCCTCCCAGTTTCCTGTACATTCATTTCCTGTGGAGGCTCAAAAACATCTTCTACATCATTTGAGCCATACAAGGCGTCCTTGTTAACAGGAGGCATTGGATTGGCAGTTTGATCTTTCTTGCTATTTCCACTTTTGGATAGACTTTTGACCCTGCTTAATCGGTAAATAACCAACACAATAAGAGAAGATGCAATTAAGAATTTGTTTCAAGAGAGGCTATAGTTTGCACCAAACATACCGATCAGCATATCTTAGAGTATTGAGGGTATGTTCACACGATCCTGCATTTGGAGAAATGCAAGAAATCATCACCGTTCTTGAGTTTCCAACAAATGAGTCACGGAGCACCTCCGTAAGTTTGCTTCCACGAAATGGTATATGTAGCTGATCATTGTCCAGAGCGCGTATACATTCCTTAAGAGCCAAGAGACTCTTATTGATTTCTGCACCTTCAATCCTATTTAAAATCCACCATGAAAAATTAAAAAGCATTAGATCAGGAGGGTGATGGTCCTAAAGTAAAAAAGTAGCAGCATAGTTCCAACTCTATCAATACCCACAAGTCCAATAAAATAAATCTAAGCATTAGTTGTAGGTCAGAATTAAAACTCCTCAATCACATAAGCAAAGAGGATCCTTACCTTGTCTGGCGGTCATTGTCTGTGGTGTCTGCACCTCTTTCACTGCCAGCAAGGTCAATGAAAGAAATCTTTCCCACAACTTTCCCGCGCAATTCATTAGCATCATTATTATTACGTCTAGTTTCTTTTACCTCAACATGCTTCTTTACAACAAGCTGTAAGATAGCATGTGATCTAGAAGATTCCTCATTTGCTCCAGTTGACCCTGTACTCCTTTCAGCGTTTCCTTTCTCAATAAACTCCTTTACAATCTGAACATCTGAAACTTCATACTCTTGCAGGCCAACAATGCAAACTTGTTGTCTACCATCTTCTCGCATGCACAGTTTCCTATGACGACATCCAAATAACAGTTATAAGGTAAGAATATGCCTGATCAATGTGTATACCAGAGGTACTTTTTGACGGAAGGAAAAGGAAAACATAAAACATCTCAACAAATGACATTTAAAAGAAAAGAGAAAAAAAGAACACTAACTTTCTCTCACTGAGAAGATCAAACAGCTTTCCACCATATATCTCAAAATAGCTGAGCCACAATTTAAACCTCTGATTACTATAAACTGGTTGACGCAACAACCTCATAAGATCTTCAACAGCTCGTATGGGTAGTGGTTTCATTGTGTATGTCTTACCACTACCTGGAAAAATGCAAAACATCAATCAGCGCCATGAAAGCTTGAAGAATCTATTATCATCTAAATATGGTTAAAAGTAGAACTATCAAAATTAGAACAGCGCTAAAATATATGTTTCTAATGAACATTATCGCCTTTACATACCTGTTTGACCATAAGCAAAGCATGTAGCTTTAGTTCTCTGGAAAATGATAGGAATTATCGGCTCTATTGTGGCCCTGTACACCTTTCAGGGAACAACAAACAAATGTATCCATTAATTAAAACAGAGCAAAACTTCTGTAAAATTTTAAAAGCCAAATGTACCCATTAATTAATCTAATCTGGATTAAAAGGGCGGGGGAAGCCACATGGTGGTCTAGTTTATAAGCTAATCAGGTATGTCGATTAATCATAAATCTATCACAGCTCAAGGTAGCAGCATGCACTCCTGCTAGGATTTTCTATGAATTCTAAGACGTTTAAACTATCAATTACCTCGTCATTTGAAACATCCTCATCTAGAACAGCATCAAAGCAGAACTCATGTTTTTCCACATAAGCAGTCAAATCCACCTTTACCAACAAGATTATGAATCATTCAATATTAGAAAAGTAATACATAAATGAAAATAATATATGACCTTTAATAGCAGGATGCCATTGTTCAGTTGTTCAACTGAATCATGGATGCCATTGTTATCTTCAATTAAGAACACAAACCTTAAGCTTGGGCTCATGGACAGTCAAAGAATTATCAGATACCGTCACGACATCATCCTCCTTCCTAGCCGTTTCTTTCTTATTTAAGGGCCGTTTCCTTACCTAAAGAAAAAACGGTTTTCCAAATGAATGTTGTTTATAAAACAATCAAGTAGTAAGGAAACAGGTCAGTGCTCAAGTGAATGACCTACCACTACTTTAATCTTGGCAACACTATTTTCTCTTCCATTATTTTCTTTTTCACCCTTAGGCAATGAACCCAAAGGTTCAGCATCTGTTTGTTGCTGTTGTTGACGATTAGCTGGTAAATTAAAGTCGTCTTCGAATTCTTTATTCGCATTATGCATGAAAGGTGACGGCTCAAAGGGTTCAGTAATCACATGCTGCAAAACAAGAGGAAAGTGAAACATCACAAAAGCAATGAGTTGAACATTTTCACATGGATATGAAACGCTTTCTTCAAGGACTAGCAAATGCAAGCGGCATTTCCGCACAAGCTTTTCTAATGACTGACAATACCACATCATATCTTGCTCAATCCGTTCAAGTTTCAAGGTTATAAGTTGACTAACAAAAGTCTCACACATAAATCACACGCACTAAGAAAGTGAATTAGGTGGGACTAAATGTGACAATGTAAGATTGGCAATAACAGTATTAACAATCGGTATGTAACTCATGAACAGAGAACCTGATGATAAAAGGATATCATTTTCTGTTCTTTTTAGTCCTTAATAAACATAACTATGAATAGTCTGTGTACTTCTTGTTCCAAACGTACCTCAGATAGTAGCTCCGTATCATCCACTGCATGAAGATCCAATAATCCAGCTCCAAATTCACCTCTGAACTCGGGTGAAAAAAATCCTTCCGAAGAGGGCATAGCTGCTGATGTCTGAGCAGTTGGTGTATATGATTCCGAAGCTGATTCCCCATTAAAATTGAGATTTCTCATTAGTTTGAACAGTCTTTGTTTCTCTTCAGCAGTCTGCGCTCCATAACCCTAGCAGTTACCACAAACACCACAAAGGAGACTTTAAATACCACAACCCGTTCATGCAAATGAAAAAATGAGCGCTAACCACAAAAAATTCTATGGAAAATAAGTTTACCAATCTAAAGAAAAATCACTAACAACCCTGAAACAAACATCTAACAATATTGCTAATCACATTTTCACATGGATGCTGACTTGCTGCCAGAAAATTTTCTAAGCTCTCCTAGAAATTTGCTATAAATTATATCAATAACAAGGAAACAATCCTATATTCATCATACTACAGTGTTTATGGAAATACTAAACCATACATGAACATGATGCAGCGAACCAAAGTTCTAACAAAACTTGGCTATCTACGTCTAACAAATAATTGGCTTACAAGCTTGAATAGACTACAATTCGGAAATTTAAGGGCATGCAAGTTTTTGGAAGAGTATAGAGAAATAAAGAATCACGGAAAGTGGATACCTGCATGAGAAGACGCTGATCATTGCCTGTGGAAGCAACGGGAGACGCCAGATGCTGCAAGCCAGCGGATTGGAGCCACCGCGCCATGACTGCATCTCCTGCGTCATTTGTAGCTCCCGCTTCGTATAGCGCAGTCGCAGCCGCAGCATTGCTCTGCTGCATCTGGCCGCCCATGTGGCGCTGCGATCTTCTTTGAGGAGCCAACTTCGAAGATCAGTAGAACAATTCTTCATCCAAACAAAACCAGAATACCCCATATGTTACCAAACAAGATATTAATTAAAAAAATACCCGATTCCAAATGTATATTGCTGAAGCAATCGAAGGAAACTCACAATGAGGAGAAAAATCGGATTCAACACAA
Source organism: Pugionium cornutum (assembly GCA_018901935.1). Taxonomy (NCBI): domain Eukaryota; kingdom Viridiplantae; phylum Streptophyta; class Magnoliopsida; order Brassicales; family Brassicaceae; genus Pugionium; species Pugionium cornutum. The sequence goes on from CM032161.1 coordinate 27,697,304, forward strand.
AACATGAATTCGGAAGCGTACAGCTGCAACTTGTTTCACTTCCTTCGAATCTGAAATTCCACCATCAAAATTGCATCAGAGAAGCGGAGAAGAAGATCGGCGTAATTCCACCGCGCTACGGTACAAAAGGAGAAGTATTGAATTACCAGACGGAAACGAAAACACACAATGGTCGGATAAGAGATCTGTGATATGAAATTTCCCAAAATCGCAAAACACAATCAGATCTAAGCCACAGACATGTTTGGCGATGGATAGAAAAAGCTCTGTTCAAAATTTTCGTCTTCGCTTTATAAAAAAAAAGTCTTCTATCCTCTATGGCCGTAACCGTAAGCGATGAGAAAGAGAGAAGATTTGACAGTGTAAGACGACACTACAACAAAGAATAAAATAAATAGACGTGGCGTTTAAACTTTTTAAAGTGACAGTTAGAAGCCCCTTCAGCTTCAGAAACATTCACGGAATTTGTCCAAACTTTATAAAATCAAAATCTAGTCCCCAACATTTGAAACAAGTTCGCACGATCTTCCATATACAAAAAGCTGCGTTATATTTTTTGAATAATCATATACATACTTTGGTAATTTTTGTGTTCTACGATAGTGTTTAATCTTTCTTTTTTACACTAGTGTTGAATCTTTATAATCTATCGATTTGAGTTATGACACGATGACTTTAAAATATTCGATGAGCAAGAAATAATCCAAGATAAGAAACACAAAGAGACACACTTTTCTACACCAACGCTTCCGAAAAGACGAAACACGATAAACTGGAACTAAACAGAGCATAATATGCAATATGCAACATGCAACATGCAACATGCAACATGCAACAGTATAAACAAAAACAAAAGCAAAACCGAAGCAGAGCAGAGCCAAGTCACTACACCGTTAGCTCCTCGCCTATGAAACTGTGAACTAAAAAAATCCTATAATCAAAGTAGAAATCTTGACCTTCAACGAGGGAAATGCCAAATAAGATTATTAATTCTTATATGCGGATACTCGCAATTTAAAGTCGGGCTATCTTGTCGGAAGAAAAGAACTGAAGATCCACACCACTGCATTGTCAAGAAACCTTACCACAAACTCTAAAAAAATATTCAGAAGGAGGTTAGTAGATGCCACCTCAGCAAAATACTATATGAATGAGTGTCAAAAACGAAGCCTGAAACATCTTTAAACACAAAATTCGGATAGATGAACAGAGAAAAAATAAAAGATGAAATGACATCAGTTTTCCTTTTTTCTCGATATGAATGTCGAAAATTTTGGAATTGTAATACTTATAATCTTATACTAATATTTTAATATTAAAAAAACCAGGTGACCCATATTATTTTGTGAGGGCTATTTTAAAAAAAATAATGTTTTTTAGTTTCAAAACTTTTGAATGTTTTTATCGTCAACATGAAATGGTTTTAATTCGGTTAGTGAGATAATAACATAAACCTCTAAACTTAACGTTTTGGGTCAATTTTGAATGCATAAATGAGAAACTATGTATATGCTTCTGTATTGTATACTTCGATATAATATATGATGAGAAGGGTATGCAAAAGCAGAAAAGGGGACTGTGACATAGCTCGTGGGTTACTTCCTTTTGATTAAAAAAGTTCTTCTTTCGCCTAAAGCATTTCTATCAAAAAGATTTCTGATAGTATGAGATGAGATTCTCCTTAATTGATCCGCTCTAACAAATTTGGTCTCTACTTTTGTGCAGCTTTACATTATCTCTCTTTTTTACAATTAACAAGTGGTTATGAGAATATATCGAGAAGTCGATACTACGTAATAGTTCAAATACATTAAAGGCAAGAGAGCTGGTGCAAAGTCAAACCGACCAAATCACGTTTCCTTGAGACACAATACATACCAACGCATTTTGGTTGTCTCTAGACTCTCTACACAAATACACAAACATGCGTATATAATATATAACGAACACAAAATAATGTTGAGCAACTAAATTCAGTTTCTATAATGCAATATGAAAGTGCTAACTTTTCTCAGTTACTGATTCGTCGTCAAAATTTTATTATGAATAAACCAACTAACTGTTATTTTAGAATAGCTAAATTTTCTTAATAGGGAAAATTGGACAAGCGTTGAAAGAATCAAGCATAGCACACATAAACATAAACAACACACATACATTATTTATTGCAACCACATTTATGATTTGTGTCACAATAAAATCTAGAGGACAGATCTATAATCGGTAGATTCCACGTGGGATCCCAAACATTCGTAGAGGATAACGTGCCTAAAGGATACTAAACTACTATTTGTTAAAAACGTAGAACACTATAAAGCATATTCCATCAGGGCAAAGAATAAACTAAATACAGATTAGATATAAAAAATAAAGGTAACCAAAAATTTATTTGAATATAAATCTAAGATTTGCTGAATTTATAGGCTTTCATCGTAATTCGAGATGAGTTTAGAAACCACGACTATATGCAAACAAAGGAAGGAAAAAATCAGACAACATACAGAATTAACTAGGGTTGGGTTTTCGGTAAAAACCGAAAAACCCGAACCGACCGAACCGAATTTTTTCGGTTTTCGGTTTAATTTAATTTTAATCACTTAACCGATCGGCTAAAAAATTAATTTTATTCAGTTTACATTTCGGTTCGGTTCGGGAAGCTCAAACCGATCGGTTTTCTTGAACCGAAAATACAATCCTTTATAAACTAAAAAACCCTAGTTGACAGCTCACTTTTCCTCTCTCTTTTATGGCAGCCGATTTCTTCTCTCCATTTTTCATCCCGATTTCTTCTTCTTTGGTTGCGATTTCTTCTCCGGCTGCGATTTCTTCTTGTGGTAAGTCGGCAACCCTCTCTTGTAGCAGTACGAGTTCCTCTTTTATTCATGTTCTTCATCTTCTTATTCATCTTCTTCTTCATCTTTCTTATTCATCTTCTTCTTATCTTTCTTATTTATCTTCTTCTTCATCTTTCTTATTCATTTCTTTTCATCTTTTTCTTCATTTTCTTCTTCTTCTTCATCATCTTTTTCTTTATCTTCTTCTTCTTCTTCATCATCTTTTTCTTTATCTTCTTCTTCATCTTCTTCTTTTTTCTCCTTATTGGCTGCGATTTCTTCTCGGTTACGATCTGGTGAGAAATCAGCCTCACCATATTTGTGTGAATGGTGTCATAGATCTACGGGGAGAAATCGGCCTCTGACCTGGAGAAAAAAGATGAAGAAATCGGCATGTGACCTAGGGAAATCGGCATGAAAAAATCAGCATGAAAAAATCGGCATGTGACCTAGAGAAATCGGCATGAAGAAATCGGCATATGAACCAGATAAACCGAAATGAACCAGATAAACCGAAATTAACCAGATAAACCGAAGTTAACCGAAGTTAACCGAAGTTAACTGAAATAAACCGAAATAAAAAGTGAAAAACTAAAATAAACCGTAATAAACCGAAATAACCCGATAAAAATCTAAATTTAAATTTGTTAAACCTAAAATAAGTTAAATTTCGGCTTAATTCAGAACGGTTTTATTTACTTAAAACCGAACCGATTAAACCGATAAAAAACCGAACCGAACCGATTGTTAAAAAAATTTCTTTCGGATGTTTTTTTCTCAAACCGAAAAACCCAAAAACCGGATAAACCGACCCGGATAAACCGAAAAAACCGAAAACCCAGGCCTAGAATTAACGACCAAAAATCAACTAATAATAATTGACCGGATCAAATAATTCCAACATAGAAGAGAGAAAGAGGCAAATTGGTAGGAATTTTAATCTTGGACGAAGAAACACAAGACACAAATTAAAGAAAAATAAACATAAAAATAAAAAAAGAGTCGCTGCGACCAATCACAGTAACCAGAGAGCTTCTCTCTCAGCACTTGATCTCCTTCAAACCATGTGCGAAGTACAAAAACGTTGGGTTAGTTGCACCCTCCTTGTAGTAAGCAAAGACCAAAGAGCTGTCATCGTGCATTCCCTCGCCAACAAAGCTGTAATTGCATCAAACAACATAATCAATATATGAGATACAGTATCAAAGATCACTAGTTATGCTGTTACAAGGAAAGTTTGATTAGCTTGGGGAAAAACTTACAATTGAAGGTCACTGAGCTTGGAGAGCAAGTACTTGGTAGCACCCTCGATACCCTTCTTGAAAGCTGTTTGCTGCTCTGCATCGAGCTTTGGTGTCAAAAGTTTGATGTATTTCTTCACATATGCAATGAAGGTCTTCTTGTCAAAAGGAGGTTGTTCCTATTTGAAAAGGAAAAAAAAAAGAGAGAGAGCAGTTTAAAATCTGTCTGCTATGTTTCTTTTTAACAGAATCAATAATTTCAAATACATGGCGTTTATGGCATCCGTGAATAAAGAAGAAATAGACCAAACCAACCTGAAGTCTGAAGGTGTCAACAATGTCAACAACCTTAACAGCTTGGTCATCAACACCTTCATCATCACCACCTTCTTCAGCAGATGGATTGGCACCAATGTTGACATCTACAGCTCCCAAGACAACCCACTGGATATATATTACGAATAAAACACAATGTTAACAGTAAAAAAACAACAAATTCTGACCAAAGCTTGAAACTTTGTGACATGGAGATATGGTAGATGGCACTTACTTTTCCTTCTACTTCCCAAAGAACTCCATTCTCAATCTCCTTGTATGGGAAAGAGTCAGACAGAAGCTCATCAGCTGAAATCAATAGCACATTATAGTAAATAATTATCCATAAGATCCCAAATACAAACACCAGCGCAACCATATTAAACAGTATACCTTAACAAGATCAGGCCAAGGAAATTCGTACTAATCAAGTATTTAAACAATCGAATCAAAAAACCCTAAAAGCCGAATCTAAAACGACATAGAAAACTCAATTGGTATTGCACCTGAATACGAGACCGAATTCATATGCTAACCAATCACAGATCTAACAAAATCACAGAAACTACAAATACAAAAAAATAATATCCTCTGATACGATTAGAATTATCGATACGGAGAACTGCAAATTGACGGTAAATCCAAGATGGTACGAAAGATCAAACGAAACAGTAATTCAAAGCCTAAGACGTCGAAATCATGATTATAGCGGGATAGAAGATATAGATCACTAGGTACACAATTAATACAAGATGAGACAATGAACAAGCTTACAGGTGAGAAGATCTTGGTACACCAACATGGTCACTTATTGATTCCTCGCTCCGATTGATGTGAATACCGAATATAGATGTAGCAGGAGAGAGACGCAGCGACGAGAGGCCTAAAAAAGGTTTCGACTTTGGTATTTATAATCAAGTGTCGCGAGGGTTTTCGATGGAGGTGAAACACAGAGAATAAAATTCCCAACTCTTCAATTACCATTTTGGGTTCTGTCTTTAGCTAATTATCTATTTTACCCTTTCCTTTTTTATTTGAAATTTTGAGTTATAAACCAATCAGTAATATAAACTCAAAGTCTAATTTCCTTTTCTCCTTCCACGACTAAAATGAAAACATTATCACATCCAACACAAATGCAAAAAGAAAAGCAATTACTCTCTACTTTATTGTTTCCTGCTCTATATAGAGTTCATCATATATAAGTGTCATCGAGATCGTAATCCCGTAACATATATCCCGACATTACAAACGATTCTTGTTAAAAGAAAAGTAAACTTTATTATCGTTAAATAAATTGTATAGAATATAATCGTTTATATATACAAAAATGATGCACTCTAACATGAGTCTTATTTATAAATGCTAACATAAACTAACTTTAACATAACCCTTCGAGTAAAATACTCATGATACACCTCCGCAAGTATGTGAATCCGAACCTGGTGAAAGAAAAAACAGACTTGAGAGAGACATACGTGCAAGCAGAGAATGAAATGGCCCTGAATGCAGAGGTTTAGTCAATATGTCAGCCAATTGATTCTCATTAGAGACATGTAAAGCTTTAAGTGAACCATTCTTGATCTAGTGATGAACCGTGTGACAATCTATTTCGATGTGCTTCGTCCTCTCATGAAAGACATGATTAGAAGCAATGTATATAGCATATTTATTGTCACAGAAATTTTTTGCAGTTGTGGAGACTGTAACCTGAAAGTCTTGCAATAACTGTTGAAGCCATATGATCTCATGAGTAACATCTGCTAAACTCTGATATTCAGCTTCAGTACTGTTTCGACTGACAACAGGTTGCTTTTTGGACTTCCAATAGATCAAAGAATCACCAAGATAGATGTAGTAACATGTTCTAGAACGATGGGAATCCAAGCAAGATGTCCAATCTGCATTCGCAAAGGCATTCAAACACAAATCAGATTCAGCACTATAAAAGAGACCTTGACCAGGATTACCTTTCAAATATCAGAGAATGTGATGTGCTGCCTGAAGATGGACATCCGTAGGAGATTGGAGAAATTGTCTGAGCTTGTGAACGACACAGGTGATGTTTGGACGAGTATTAGTAAGATACAAAAGCCGCCCAATCAATTCACGATATGGTGTTGCTGAGGGCAGAGGCTGTCCAGTATCTTTACTTAACTTGGTATAAGGATCAAGAGGAACAACACATGGTTTGCAAGCAAGAATACCATTATCGTGAAGCAGTTCAAGAGTGTACTTACGTTGACATACAAATATTCCCTTGGCAGAGCGAGCAATCTTTAAAGCAAGAAAAAATGTAAAGGACCCAAGTCTTTAATCTTGAACTCACCAGAAAGTAGAGACTTTAATTCCTATAAATCATGGGAATTATTGCTAGCAATAGCAATGTCGTCTACATACACAAGCAAAGCCACAAAACCATTAGCTGAACATTTTGTAAACAAGGTAGTGTCAGCTTGAGACTGAACAAATCCATGAGCTAATAACACAGAAGAAAACTTGTGATTCCATTGTCTAGAGGCCTGTTTCAAGCCATACAAACTCTTGTGAAGACGACAAACAACATTTGGAGGCAAAACAGTAGAAGAATCTGATTTGTAACCAGGAGGAAGACTCATATAAATCTCCTCATCAAGATTACTATGTAAAAAAGCGTTTGAGACATCCATTTGAGTTAAAGTCCAGCCCTTTAAAACAGCTAAACCCAGCAAAAGCTTAACACTTGTAAGTTTAGCAACTGGAAAGAAAGTTTCATTAAAATCAACTCCCTCTTGCTGAGTAAATCCTTTGGCTACTAAGCGAGCTTTATATCTCTCAATACTTTCATCAGAATTGTACTTAATGGTAAAAACCCATTTACAACCAACCAAATTCTTTCCCCGAGGTAAAGATGTTACACTCCAAGTTTTATTTTGTTCCAAAGTATGAAGCTCTTCACCAACAGCTTTCTTCCAATTCTCAGAAAGCATGGCCTGTTTATAGGTTTTAGGTTCAGTTTCAAGAGAATAGGACAAGACATGCTTGGAGTAAGACGGGGAAAGGCGATGATAGGATAAAACAGAGGATAGTGGATAAGGTGTTGAGGAAGAAGGTGGGTTTGTGGTATTGAGAAGGGCACAATGATAATCAGACAAATAAGATGGAGGTTTAATACATCGTTTTGGTCGAGATGTGGTGTTAAGATCTGATATCATAGTGTCATTAGTAATAGCTAATGCAGGTTGTTCAGTAGGCACAATTGAAGAATATGAATCAGATGTTTGTAATGTTCCATGAAGTTGAAGAAGAGAGATTAGAATCTTGGATATATGGAATATAAGAAGGAAGAATATGTTGAGAAAAGAAATCAGATGGAAAAGATTCAAGACTTTGAAAAGGGAAAACATTCTCGTGAAAAATGACATTACGAGAAATGGATATATGACGAGTGTCTAAGTCAAGAATCTTATATCCTTTATACCTAGATGGGTATCCTAAGAACACACAAGGTCAAGCCCTTGGTGAGAATTTGTGTCTATCTTTGAGATGTGTGGAAACATAACATAGACAACCAAAAGAACTCAACAAAGAATAATCTGGTGTTTTATGAAGCAATGTCTCATAAGGAGATCGATCATTGAGCAGAGGAGAAGGAATGCGATTAATGAGAAATGTGGTTGTAAGAACACAGTCACTCCATTAAGCTAAAGGAAGATGAGACTGAAACAGTAGAGCACAAGCAACATTAAGAAGATGTTGGTGATTATGTTCCACAACAGAGTTTTGTTGAGGTGTATAAGCACAAGAGAAATAATGAATGATTCCATGTTCTTTGACAAGATTAGAAAAAAGAAGTTCAGGAACATTATCACTTCTAATTGCCTTGATTTTAGCATTATATTGAGTAGCAATCAAAGTGATAAATTCATAAAAGAACATGGAAACTTCAGATTTATGGTGCAACAAATATAGCCAAGTGACTTTATTGCAGTCATCAACAATAGTAAGAAAGAACCGATAACCATCAACTGATTCTTGAGAAAAATGACCCCATATATCCAAGTGTAACAAATCAAAATGGAGTTTTAGACAAATGTTGAAAAGGAAATGACAAGCGTCTTTGTTTAGCCAATGGACAAATTTTGCAATGATCATGAAAAGAAAGATGATTTTTAGACAAGGAAAGTTGTTTAGACAAAGAGTGTAATCTAGTAGAAGATGGATGCCCAAGGCGGTGATGCCAAAGAGATCCATCAGCTGACAATGATCCACAGAAAGCAAAAGTAGTCATTCCAGGCTTGAAGAGGGAGTTAAGATCAAGAATGTAGAGATTATGATTTAAATCAGTCCTCCCAATCATCAAGTCCTGAGAAAGACCCTGAATGGAACAAGAAACAGGAGAAAAATGAACTCAACAATGATTATCACGAGTCAATGTACTCACGCTAATCAAATTGAAATGGAAAGATGGAACATGTAAAACATCATGTAAGATTAAAGATTCAGAAAGATGAATTGTGCCTACATGAGCTATATTCACTGATGTACCATTAAGTAATGAAACTGTGATATCAAAAACTGGGTATGTGGTTGTAAAGAGGTCAAGGTTAGAACATACATGACTTGTGGCTCCGCTATCAATAATCTAGGAACCTCGGGGAATTGAATTAGAAACAGTAGAAAGACATTTAGAAAGTAAAGGTAATGTACCAGAATTAGGAGATGAGGTTTGGGAGATATTATCCTTTCCAGAATGTGAGGAAGTTGTTGTTGAGGCTGCACAATCTGAAACTTTAACATGCGATTGCAATTGTTGAATAAAAGATTGAATTTGACTAGTTGAAAATTGGTTGATATCTAGATCAAAAGTATTTGGAACCATGGATTGACTATTGTGCACAATACCAGTAATAACATTTGCAATAGCTTGTGGTTGAGGAATCATATTTGAGCCACGCCTTGAAATCTGAAGAGAATTGTCCTCGAGGTGTAAAGGTGGGTCTTACGAGGCATTATTGTACGAGGAAGGTCTATATCCCGGAAGATAACTATGGACACGAAAGCATTTCTGAATTGTGTGTCCTTGCTGTCCACAGTAAGTACAAAGAGGTCGATTTCTTCGTGGTCTATAAGCATTGTATGAAGTAGCACAAGCAAGATTTTCTAGAACCAAGTCAACACTAGTCTGAACAGAGGAAGCTTGAAAAGCCATGTTATCATTTGGTGTAACAGGCTTGATTTTCCGTTGTCTCTCATCCTGAGCAACAATATTATATGCTTCTTCAATACTTGGAATTGGTTTCAACATCAATATGTGCCTCCGAGTTTATTCATAACTCTCATTAAGACCCATAATAAACTTCGTAACCCGACTTCGTTGTTGTAATTTTTCCCACAAAACTGCAGCACTACATTCACAACGGCCACACGTACAGATAGAGATCTCAATATAATTTTTGTACTCCTCCCATAGATTGGTCAGCTCGGTATAATATGTACTGACGTCCATCGATCCTTGCTAAATATTACTAAGGCGCTGTTCTATTTCATATACTCAAGGAGCATCATCCTGCTTGGACCGAGACATCAAATTGTTCCAAATCTCTTCGGTTGTTGACATATACAGAAGACTTTGGCCTATCTTTTTCGAAACAGAGTTCATTAATCAAGTTGCAACCATGTCGTTACAACAAGACCAAGGTCCATATTCTCTATCACTTTCAAGAGGTTTCCTAATAGTTCCATCAACAAATCTTAGCTTATTTCGAACATTCAAAGCCATACGAACTAACTTTCGCCAAGAATGGAAGTCGGCTCCAGACATTAATAGATCCATCACCAGCTGTAAACCAGCATGATCCGTGTTGTGAAGAAAATACAGATTGTCATAATGATCCGTTGTTCGTATAGACTCATTACTCGCAGCTGAATTCAAGTTAGATCCCATTCTCTTTTGCGAAGAAAAAAATTTCAAGATTCAAAGCAAAACAATACTCATTTCACTTTGATTTGATAAGAAACGTGTTGAATTTGTGAGAAGAATCAAAAATTTCAAACACGCTTAGGTCAACGAAAGAAGGAACAAAACAGAATGTAAAAACAAAATCGCAAATGAATGAATCAAAAAAATCACCATATTGAGAAATTGAACAAGAACTAACTCAGAAATTGAAGCGCTCATGATCGTGATGGCTCTGATACCATATCAAGATCGTAATCTCGTAACATGCAACCCGAGATCACAAACAATTTTTGTTAAAGGAAAAAGAAACTTTATTATCGTTAAACAACTGTACATAATATAATCGTTTATATATACAAAGAATGGTGCAATTTAACATGAGCCTCATTTATAAATGCTAACATAAACTTACTCTAACATGAGCCTACTCATGATAAGTGTCTAATTGCTAACCCTAAATTTGCATTGAAAGTTTATTATGAAATAGATAGAGTATGTTACTAAGCAAGATACACTTGACTAATAAACACATGGTGAAGAATATTAGGAAGAAAATTAGTGTAAATGAGCCCAATATACATATAGAAATGATCCTTTAAATTTTAAAACTCTTGAGATCAAATTGCAACAAGTTATACATTATGTGTGTTTGGTTGTTTTGTAATCCTCTTAATTAGGTCATTGTATGTACGAACATTAACAACCTAATGCTAAAAGGAAATATACAAAAAATTAAATATATGAATTTGGAAAGTATCTACGATATGGAAAATCCTACGTTTTCTTAATTGCGAATTATAATTTTTTTTTTAAAAGAAAACGTGTGCAATTAATTGCGGCGAAACCACCACATATATATATTGTGTAGGGCTTCGCAGCCACTTAAAGCCATCTCCGTTGGCAGAGTTTTCGTACGGATCCTCCTCTCTTAGATTTCTATCTTAATTCGGTCTATTTGCAGATTCCTTTGAATTACGAGTAAGTTATCGATTCTTCTATCTCGTTTCGTCTGTATATGCATGATAGATCTCAACTTTTATATTCCGTTGACTATTTTCACTGGTTTTAGAGTTTTTGTTGGGAAGCGTTTCATTATTCGACGTTTTGTTTTCAATTGGTTTTTGAATTCTCTCGAGGCTCATTGGCAACGTTAGCAGGAAACTGCATGATGCTATTGGTGTTGGGAACTTAATTTGCTAAACTAGAGTATATTATAAAACCATGTATAGATGGGTAAAAATATTTGAATTTTTTTTACTATATTTACGTTTTCTCTTTCATACAAAACTTCTAAGCTGAATTTTCCTGTGATTAGTAACTGGACGTAACAAAGGCAGTTAATATGACTACTCTAACGGAAAAAGAGATGACAAGACTCTTCAGAGTCCATAAGACATTGATGGAAATGCTCAAGGATCGTGGCTACTTTGTGGCGGATTCGGAAATTACAATGACAAAAGAAGAGTTTAGTAAGAAATATGGCGAGAATATGGAAAGGAATGATCTTACTTCAATCAGAGCTATGAGAAATGATAACAATGATCGGGTACGTATGTGTATATTATATATATAATTAAGAAGCGTGTCTTAATCAAGCTGTTGTCTATATAGTTATATATATTCTTCCCCACCAAGGAGAAAATTGGAGTTGCGGAGATGAAGGTGTACACGAACAGGATGAAATCGGAGAATGTAAACAGAGGAATTTTAGTGGTGCAACACGTAGATAATATATCCAGATTTGCTCAATCTTCCATAACTTCAATCTCTCAGAAATTTCATTTGGAAATTTTCCAGGTAACTTTGATATTTGTTACGACCTTGATGGATGCATGATGTAATCCACATCATGACATTCCTTAAACAATGATTGAATATGGTTTGGGGCAGGAATCGGAATTGTTAGCGAATGTTAAAGATAACTTTTTTGTCCCTGAGCATCAAGCTCTTACTACTGAAGAGAAAAAAGCTTTACTAGAGAAATACACAGTGAATGAGAATCAGGTTAGTACGTACGTAGTTTTCCACATAGAAAGAAGTATTTATATATTATAGTTTTGTGTAATTAAAGTTTGAAACTTGTGGGTGTTTTTGTTAGCTTCCAAAGATCCATGTGACTGATCCAATGGCAAGATACTACGGACTAAAACGTGGCCAAGTCGTCAAGATCATACGTCCCAGTGAAACCGCTGGTCGTTATGTTACCTATCGCTATGTTGTATAACCAAAACATCTATCTTTCTTAAAATTACCCTAAATCAAATTGTAATTTTTTTTTCTCTCCCTCGTTTTGTATTCTTCGTTCTTTCACATTTTGTATAAGAATAGATCAATTGTTTGAATTTGAGTTTTTGAAAGCTTGGTTAATGGTGAAAGTATCGATTCTGATACGAAATTTGTTATGGAAGTGGAGAAATTCATGAATATATGAAATTGTTTTCTTGGTCTTACTATTGTATTGCAGTTTGATGAATATATGAGTATTTTGTTAATAATCTCAAAGTCATGCGTATTACCATTGCAGCATCAATGATTACAAGTTACAACTATTGGTCACAATCTTCGGTATATGGCCCATTACAGGCCCAAATGAAATCATAGTCAAAGTTCTTTTATTTCAAGACTGTTTACATTCATGCATCATAGTTCTGTAGTGATACATTTCCAAGGAGAATTCATTTTGACAGGTATTTATTGTCAAACTTGAACCAGAGTTGTGCAGTAGATCGAATGATATTCTCGAGAAAGCTGATGAACATAACGTCTTAAGATTGTCCAGAAGATAAACTTCTGAAAGAACCGGTCTTTCCCTTGTTCAGTTTGATATCTATAGGCGTCGAAAGCCTTAGATTGCATTGTTCTTTCTCACGAACCTCTCTCTCTTTCGACGTTACTAAAAAGCCTTCTCCTCGTTCCTTTATCCATCCCAAATATCCAAATTTTCTGAACAAAATGGAGTTGATCACGAATTGGACGACGGATTCAGATAATCCTCATCCTACTAAATACTAGTTTAAAAGTAAAAGGGTAGAATGGTCAAAGAGAAAATTCGCGCGTCAACGTTGGCGTCGTCTTCCAAATTTCCAATAATTAAGATTGTGCTTTCTCACGTACCTCTCTCTCTCGACGTTACTAAAAAGCCTAACTTTTTTCACCTTCTTCCTTCACCCATAGACTCTTTCTTTCCCTCTCTCTCTCTCAATCTCTCACCCGCCACCCGGATCATGAACTCCGATAACCCGGATCCGATCGGCAGTCCCGATGAAAACTTCTCGGGCTCTAAGACCTACGCCATGAGCGGCAAAATTATGCTAAGCGCCATAGTAATCCTCTTCTTCGTCGTAATTTTAATGGTCTTCCTCCATCTCTACGCTCGCTGGTATCTCCTCCGTGCCCGCAGACGTCATCTCCGCCGCCGCAGCCGTAACCGTCGTGCTAACATGGTTTTCTTTTCCGCCGACCCTTCCATCACCGCTACCGCAGCTGTAGCTGCCCGCGGCCTCGACCCCACTGTCATTAAATCTCTTCCCGTTTTTACTTTCTCCTATTCGACCCACAAAGATGCGACCGAGTGCGCCGTTTGTCTGTCGGAATTCGAAGAGAGCGAATCGGGTCGTGTTTTGCCCAATTGCAAACACACTTTCCATGTTGACTGCATCGATATGTGGTTTCATTCTCATTCCACCTGTCCACTCTGCCGCTCTCTCGTCGAGCCTCTCGCCGGGAGCGAAATACCTGCGGCGACGGCGGAACAGCAATTCGCGATCATGATACCTCCTCAACCGGTTTCTGCAGTTGAACCGGGTTCAAGCTCTGGATGGAGTGATGAACCTCGTGGATCTAATTCTTCTGCGATGCCGCCAACGGTAGATTTCGGAAGAAAACCGGTGTCGATTGAAGTGCCGAGGAGGACTTTCACCGAGTTCGAAGATGATTTGACTCGGAATTCGCAAGCGAGTCACTCTTTTCGATCGCCAATGAGCCGAATGTTATCTTTCACTCGGATGCTTAGCAGAGACAGGAGAAGCGTTTCCTCTCCTATTGCCGGAGCTTCGCTATCTCCAGCATCGAGCTGCCGGACACTGATGACCGAGTCAGATATCGAGCGGGGAGGAAACGAGACTAGTTGACTACCACGTTGGTAGTTCCTTGTTGGTGTTGCTTTTACGGCGAGTAAATTATTACAGTAACTATAAGTCAACAAAGCCTTCGTCAAGGGTTTGATTTCATCGCCCACAAACACGTGGCGTAAATTGAGATGTCAGCCAATCAGTATTCACCGTCTGTTACAGTTAGGTTAGATAGATTTGTTTGACGATGTAAGTCAGTCAGTCGTCCATATAGTGAATTCATTTTCATTTTATTCCTTTTTCTTTCCTTTTCCCAATCTCTACATAATTTTTCTTTAATACCAACTTAAGATGCAACTTTTTTTGTTTAGAGACATGAAATAACTAAATATGTTAATATTATAATTTTAAATTGAAAAATTAAAACGCAGAGAATGCATGCAAGAAAACCAGTGTATGAGATTTATGATGCTCAACACGACTACGACTTTGGAGTTTAACCCTATCTAATCTAAATTCATTTATTTATGGTCACAAACCTCGGTAAGTCTTTCACTTGATTATATAATAATGTAGTTGTGTCCATTTCATTGGAGATTGTTTATTATTCAAAATCAGTACACTGATACATGACTCTTGGTTTCTACGCGTAAGTGGACCAAGTCTCATGCCTCCTAACCACATCACAACGTCATATTAAAATAATACTATATAATATGTTTCAACTAATTCATGTTCACAACAAAGTGGAGCAACAACTCGCACTTTTTCCAAATCCAACGAACTAATTATTAGTGTTTGATACCAAAACTTGAAGACTAAATATTAAAACTAAACCATTAATCAAAAGGTTTGTAAAAGCTACAACAGAAAACGTAAATAAAGGGCAATTTAGATACGTGCAAACGTTACAAAAAAAAAGAGAATACAATTTCCGGGAACTTTCCATTGTCAATTAGATAACGTAGCGAAAAGTGTTTGTTTGTTTCCGAAAGTCCAAAAACATAATGGGATTATCATGTAGACACAGTCACAGTCAGAGACTGATCTGGAACATTTCTACATAGAACGCTTTATGGTAGTATAACGCTGAATATTATTTTTCATAAGTGACAAGTCCATACTCCATAAGAAAAGTGTGATAAAAACTTTAAATAAATGGACAAGTGGACGGTGATGAACTTGTAAGATAAAGATTCAATCACACAACTTGAGTTACAAGTTGAAATATGGACCGAACAAAATATCTACATTTATATAAGATATCTACGAATATAATAATTAGAGGAATGTCATTATATGAATTTTTTTCATTTGTAAGAATCTCAATTTCATTCTCTTGTGATAAATAACATTCCGAGTTCTTTGAAAATTACACAAACACCCTTTTCTAACATGTTAAAATATCCTCTACAATTCGAACTTTTCATTGTTATTACAACATATGTTACTTATTCAGACAGTGTCTTCACTGCTGTAACTTACATAGCTGACAGTTACAGAGTTTCATATTTGTCTGATAAAATCACATAACAACTCCAACCTAACTCGGGTAGTCACAAATTTCCCACAGGTTTTTTTTGATTGAAGACATTTCAGCTGCTACCTCACAAGAACGACCCTTTTCGTGTAAGTGTTAGAGTGTGCATCTAACGCCCGACACTGTTCATCTTTGAGATCTTTAACGAGACTTTCCGAGTCCGGCTTGGGACAGAACTTGTGTTTGACTTCTTTGGTGGTGGTGACTCGTGAGATTTGCCTTTGGCTATTGGGGATTTAGCCCGTTTCTGGGGTAAACGAATCGCTTTTTTCTCCTTCTTTCTGTTACCATCACTGAGCAACCGAACACTGAAAGGATTAACCGCTGTATAACACGTTGGTCCGTCTGTGGAGTTTCCAGGTTTTTCCAGATCAACGTCTCCATTGTTTACCTGTTCAAAGCATTTTTCAAATGTTGATATTTCGTTTGACGAACAGTCAGATCATATTTTTTTCCCTGTGGCCTACCAATTGGAGAAGCGCAGAGAAAGCCCGAGCTACATCATGCTTTTCTTGGTCTTTCATGAGATCTGTAAAGGTCTCGACGTTTCCACTCTCTTCAGTTAATTTGTTGATGATCTTTTCTCCATATTCATGAATGTCAAAAGGAGGGTGTAGTTCCTGATCATAGGAAAAAACCCAGAGGATATAGAAAAGGCATAAGAATCTCTGATTTTAAGTGAATGGTCACAGAAAATAGGAGAAAGATATTTACTTGTTCTTCTAGATTTTGCTCAATTTTCTGTTTCCATGATGAAACCCGAGCAGCCAGATCTGTTTGCTTTTCACTTTTAGCTATGTTAGCAAGAAGAGCATCCTACAAAAGAACAGAATATTCAGGCTTCCATAAGAAAATGGAGCAAAAAACCAACATCGTCTAGTGAAAGCTCTGACATGTGCAGATGAAAACTGGAACAATTGTACTTCCCATATATAAAAGATTAGAAAAGTAAACCAAATGTAATTACCAGGTGCGAGCGGCAAAGATCTTCCAAGCTCTCTTGACAATGTGATTCGTCGTTTCCAAATCCATTATAGTTGTGAAACTCTGCACCTCCACCATCATTCTACATGAATTCAAATGAGCGGATAATGGTTTCATATATTTCCACCAGAATATAATGATCAAATTAGTGAAACTACTCACCATATTGAGAACATCTTCATCCATGAACAAATGTTCTGGATCATCGCCATCATGGTCCTCAAAAACATGGAAGTCGCCATTATTATCTTCACCGTGGTTAGCCTTATCACTATCCTTATGATTGTCTTTAGCACCATAAGGTTGATTTCCTCCATTCACAATCAAATCTCGTAGCTGAAATCAAAACGATAAGTTTTGGCAGTAAAATATCAAATAAAAGGTGTAGAGCAACACAAACCTTCTCGTAATAGGGAATATCTTGCGACTCCCTCTCATCTTTACTAGCACAATGGTGCATCTCCCAAATTCCGCTAAGCTCTGTACTGATGGGACCATTGGGTCTAGCAAGAGGAAACATGGAAGTAACATGGTCATTGGTAAGGCTCCCTCCAATCTTTCTGAAATTTTTTACTGTCCAAGAAATAAAGTAGAACATGAACAAGATAAAAGACGTAGATCGAAAAATATAGCTTCAGATATCAATCAATAAAACAATAGCCATTTCCCAACCTCTTTTGAAAGGCTTCACTTTCAATTTCCCTGGTTCATAGGGATTCAATGGCTTCCAAGGATCATCTTCATCGGCATCTGTATCACTCAAATCCATGGTTCCTCCGTGTTCATCGTCCATGTCAAAACCATTATCATTGTCTCCAAAAACTGGAGGCTCTTGATCACAATTTTGGACATCAGGGCCATTCCCATTTATAGGGGACGAGTTTAAATTGGTGCCGTGATTCTTTCCCAGAGATGATCTACGAGCACTTCCTCCAGAACGTCCTACTGGTGAGCGAAAACCTTTACGAACTGAACTGCTTCTGTGAGCACTGTTGTTACCTTTACCAGCATAATCAACACCTAAAAATTGATTTACCGCTTCAGAATCACATGGGTCTAATAGAAGAAAATCCCGGTAGAGATGTGTAGTTGCCAACTGCAAGACAAGAAAGTTAAAAACAGAGTTCAAACCCAGAGCACTTATTAATTTCCAATGCAATGGGAGATGGAAGAATATGCTATACCAGATAGGATTCCAGCTCTCCTCCGTCACCACTAGTATCCAAGCAGTCACCTTCAAGAACAACTAGATTTGCTGGAGGCTTAACAAAGTGACTTGGACAGGAATCTCCGCCAACCAAGCTGTCCAAGCTATTCTTTGGGTCCACTATTTTGTTAACAACAGGTGAATTATAAATCGGCTTTCTTGATTGGCACCAGGATAAAATGGTAAATTTCAGAATTTTGTCTACCTGGGATGTCATCTACATTCCAGAAGAGATCATTTTCTTCTTCATCAACCTGACGTGAGGAGCTTTCCTCCACCTCCTTTGATGTACCTGTGGACTGCTCTTGCTCTCTGTATAAAATAGCAAGAACAATTGACTAATGTCACTAATCAAAGAACCTTTGCTAAGTTTTCAATATATAGTCTTTGTACAATTGTGATAAACATCTTTTGTTTGATTGAGATACATAGTCACAACAATTGCGGTTTTAAAGTGCATCTCTCCTCCAAGATTTGCATGAGGAAAAGGATGCAAATTTCCAAGCAAAATCCAGAGAGGGAAAAAGTGACCAGAACTGACGATTAGGAACTCGGATACTAAACAAATAAGAAATCACCAAGTCACAGCATAGACACAGCACTTTTATAGAAAATGCGTGTTTATGTGCAACCATTGTATGAATTCACTTCATCTGTGAACACAAAAAAACCATATTCGTAGAAAAGATGAAATTGAAGTTAGCCCCTAAACACTGGGATGCTTGGAGTATCTATCACATCTGTTCTGCTAGCTTTGGTAAAGGTAAAAAGACAAACCTCTGTTTCGATAGAAACTCCAACGTACGTAGAACCAAATTGTACAAATACTCCACCTTTTTACTGTAAACCTGGACCGAACCCTGAAGCAGCAAAGCAGCTACAAATCCACGGGAAAACAGAAACGAAACCCACTTTTAAATGGTTAATTGACCCTAAAATGGAATGATATGAATTCAAATGAGAAAATTCTGAATCGAAGCAAAACTACAGACCTTCGGCGAAATTCACGGGAATCTGCTCATCTTCTTCGTTTCCGGTGACTTCTCCGGAACAGATTTTGAGGAGGTACTCTTCTAACTTTTCCGACAAATCAACTTCCCAATTTGCCACCAAATCTCTCTCCGGCTGTACAGTATGAATCCTCTCACCGCGGACTCCACCACCGTGAGTCGTCATTTTCTGTGAAGAGGCATGGAACTTAAATTCCTGTAAGGAGAGGTCGATAATTCATCTCCCAAAGCCTAACCCCCTCCGAGAAAAGGCAGAAACCCTAAAAATATGAACTTTAAATATTCCTGACTGAAAGCCAAAACTTTCCCAGAAAAAAAGACAAGGAGTTAAGTGAAGTTTAACCAATCCTCCAGGAAACGAAAGGAATCTACGATCCAACACAAGAAACCAATTGATAAATGAAGATAGAAGCAACTGTGAGAGATTGAGAGAGTTGGCCAGTTGGGGAAAGAGATGCGAAATATTTCGTCTTGTCAAAATTTTCCCGCTTCTGATAAAATGCGAATAAGTGTTGGGCCTAACTCCTCTGGGCTTTACCCTAGAGCTATATGTATGATTTTAACAAAATGTAATTTCTCCTTTAGTGTTCTATTTTATTTCTGAGTTTTTCTCTCTTCTTTTTGTAAACAGAGATGTAAAAGTCTTTCAGCTTTGGTTTTCTTAAGAATGAATGTCTTTTCTGATTTTGTAATGGTTCTCAGTTACATTTTTCATTTCAGATTCTTATCTAATATATATGTTCTTCTTCTAGTTCGCCTTTATCAACGCGTGGTTTGAGGAGGTATCAAAACTCATGCATTTTTTTTGTTGGTACTCATCAGGATTTTGATTCAAAAGTGAGTTTGATGTTTTCAGAACTTTAGGAAGCTTGTTAAAGATGAATTATTATGTCTAATTCGTATTAGTTCCATGTTTTGAACATTTAAGTATACACTCGTTGATGCAAGCTTTTAGTTGCTTTTGTGAGTTTGGCATTCACAGAGACGTGGAGACGGAGAGACAGCACGTGCTGTTGCACCAGCAACTCAACAAACAGAGTAATAAATTTGTCTTTTTTCTTTGTCCGTTACTGGGGAATGAAGTAGAATATAGGCGGAGATAGCTAGAAATTTCACACATTTACCATTAATTTCTGTGTATTGCAATGATGTTTTGCTACACTTAAATGTTTGGTTATGAACATTATTAAGCTTTTCATCAGGCTCACCTCTAAGTTTTTCTTTTGTTTTCAGAGTAACCATCCTTGGCAAATGCTTTCGCAGGATGTTTTCATTAATAAGCTTTTATAAGTCTAGGACTAAGCGCACAAATAAGGAAAAATTAAGAGGTCAAAGTCTTTGACGTAGTTGAAGGTCAATTTGCTTTCATTGTATACCTGTAAACAAAAACCAACCCCGTTTGCCTCTCTCTCTCTCTCCGACTTTTGAATTTTCACTCAGATTTATCTTCCTTCGTATCTGTATCTTCCAACGATTTGGTGTTCCGGTTGATTGTTTCTCATCGGTATAAGTACCCCAACAGCGAAAAGATCACGCGACGGGTGAATTGGTGGAATTTTGCTTACAGATCTTAAATTCAGGGATCGAATTGGGTATTTTGAGGTTTTCTGTGTTGAAGAAATCAGAATATGGCATCTGAGCAGTTGATGTCGCCCTCCAGTGGCGGTGGTGGACGTTACTTTCAGATCCAGCCGGAGCAAATCCCTTCGATGGTCTCGTCGCTGTTCTCGTTCGCGCCGGCTCCAACGCAGGAGTCTAATCGTATTTTCGAAGAATTACCAAAGGCTGTTATCGTTTCCGTCTCTCGGCCTGATGCCGGCGATATCAGCCCCGTGCTCTTGACTTACACAATTGAGTGCCAATACAAACAGGCGAGTCCTTCCCTCTCCATATTTTTTTCTCTCTCTTTCTCTCTCTGGTGGAAGAATTTAGGTCAGAGTTATATTGTCGCATTATAGATGATTGGATCAGAACCTGATTTCAGCTAGTTATTTAAAATTTCACGGACACATGAAAAGACTGTCAATTTATTCGAATCAGGTTGCTTGGATACTAGTTTTTTGCTCGGTTCAAATTCTAGTCATACAAGCAATTCCATGCCCCTTTAAATTGTCATGTCTGACTAGTAATCGAAGTAGCAAGTAGCAACTATATTCTTTGGATACCTAGTTTTTTGGGTTCATATAATCCTATTACGACATTCTCAGACGTTCTCTCTTGAACCGTCAAGTTTGACCAATGATGGATGTTATATGGCTGAAATATATTCAGGGAAGGCTTGAAACAGAGACCCATTTGTCAGTATGTGTATATATACAATTATATCTTTCTCCTTACTTTAATGGGAAGGGTGCTTATTTCAGTGGAGCTTTCGACTGAAATCTTGAGTCTTAACTTTAGCGCTTTTATGTAACAGTTCAAGTGGCAACTTGTGAAGAAAGCATCTCAAGTATTTTATTTGCATTTTGCATTAAAGAAACGTGCTTTTATTGAAGAAATTCACGAGAAACAGGAACAGGTTTGTTGAAACTTGAAATATCATGAATCTTCTACTAGTTTGTGTTTCCCTTTGAGGGAGCATATTACAGGCTTTACCCTGGGCTCTTTTAAAATCATTTTAATTGCCTTGTTGCATCGAGTTTTGATGTGGTTTTCATTGGAATATCACATTAAAGGTTAAAGAATGGCTTCAAAATCTAGGAATAGGGGATCATGCACCTATTTTGCAAGATGAAGATGCTGATGAAGTTCCATTACATCAAGATGAGAGTGCCAAAAATAGGTTAGATTTAGTGCCATGATTTTTGCTGGATAAGTTGCTGAAATGCGTCTGTTGTACTCTTCAAAGGATGTCATTATTTTCTGACAAGTAGGTTCTTTTGTTCAGAGATGTTCCTTCAAGTGCTGCGTTGCCAGTCATTCGCCCTTTGGGAAGACAGCAGTCCATATCAGTTAGAGGAAAGCATGCCATGCAAGAATATCTGAATCATTTTCTGGGGAATCTTGATATTGTCAACTCACGGGAGGTATATTCTTATAATCTATTTCACTGGGTGGTCAAAATACTTTTTCACAGTCATTACTTAGTTATGTCAAGGGTTGTTTTCTCTTCTATTCTAGCTAGAAACCTGAATACAGCGAGTGATTACTGAAGGTTTCCATGCATTTCAAGCTTTATTCCCATGCACATTGAGCTTCATTCCATTTCTCAGGATATATGCATGCATAGTTAAATTCTAAATGCCTAATATAGGTTTGCAGGTTTTTGGAGGTCTCGATGTTGTCATTTTCACCAGAGTATGGACCCAAATTGAAAGAAGACTATATTATGGTAAAACATCTACCAAAGATTTCAAAGAGTGATGATTCTAATAGATGCTGTGGATGTTGTTGGTTCTGTTGCTGCAATGATAATTGGCAAAAGGTATGAAAATTGTCATTTTCATGCGCATATTTGTGTGTAGTTTGTATGTTGATATGAAACTTGGTTACTCTGGAGTTTCCTAAGGGATTTCAGGAACTTTTATTGTGTGTTCTGTTTTTATCCTTTTTCCCCTCACTCTTGCTTTGTCTCTCAATGCGTTGAATGCATTGAAAAACTAATATCAGAAGAAAATAGATTTCAGTTTTTCACCTTTAGTATTTTTATTTTTAATGACAAAACCTGTTACTAGTCTCATTGGAGAGGTGCGGAGAATCAAAATTGTCTGAATTCTTAATCACAATGGTAAGATATTATAAGTTTGAAGACATAAATCTGTAAATCCTTATGTTTTTGGTGTATGTGCTACGAAATACTGCTGTTGTCTTCTTTTTACAATTGATGTATTTTGCTCCTGGCCAGACACTCATAATCAGTGTCACATGATAGTATCATATTAAGATTCTTTTTTTTTCTCCAGTACAGGTGTGGGGGGTACTAAAGCCAGGTTTTCTCGCCTTATTGGAAGATCCATTTGATGCAAAGCCATTGGATATAATTGTTTTTGATGTCCTACCAGTTTCAAATGGAAATGATGGTGTGGATGTATCACTAGCAGTAGAGCTGAAGGATCATAATCCTTTGCGGCATGCATTCAAGGTTAACAGTTATTTCCCTACTTATCTTTTAATAAACAAATACATATGTTTATGCTTACTCCATCTAAATAAGCTTTCTTGATAATCTTTTTTGGTGATAATTATGTTCATTTATGCTTCTAAATAGAAATTACAGTAAACCGTCCACCAAGGTATCTACTGTAGATTTCCCAAATTTTTATCTATCATTCTTGGAGACTGGACACTAACTGAGCATCTGCTGGGTCGTGGGAAAAGATAACCATGAAGATTAGGTTAATCTTTTGTTGTCACTTAAAGTGGCCAACTGGGATTCTATAGAATCATTCTTTTTAATAACCTTCAAAATTGAATCACTCTCAGTTTCTAAGAGCCCCTTTTTTGCTGCACAAATTTCATGGTTTAGAGATGTCACAAAGATAAGGAGAATCCATGCAATATAACATTTGTTAAAAAATCCCAGGTGACATCTGGAAACCGGAGTATAAGGATAAGGGCAAAGAGTAGTGCAAAAGTTAAAGAGTGGGTGGCTTCTATTAATGATGCTGCTCTTAGGCCCCCTGAGGGTTGGTGCCATCCTCATCGCTTTGGCTCATATGCTCCCCCAAGGGGTTTGACAGATGATGGAAGTCAAGCTCAGTGGTTCGTAGATGGTGGAGCAGCTTTTGCAGCCATCGCTGCATCTATTGAAAATGCTAAATCTGAGGTCTGTCACTTTCCATTGCAGGGGTGGGGATGGATGATGAGTTATATTTTTTATATTTTCAACTGACCTCATTGTCTTGTAGATTTTCATATGTGGCTGGTGGTTGTGCCCGGAACTCTATCTTAGGCGGCCTTTTGAGTCCCATACTTCTTCCAGACTTGATAACTTGTTGGAGAACAAAGCTAAGCAAGGAGTTCAGGTACGTACTACACAACATATATGTACTTAACAGCTATTTTTTCTGTTGTAAAGCGTTTTAGTGGGCAAGGGAAATCTTACTTGCCAGATTTGGAGGGATGAGCACAAAATCTTTATTATTTTTATTTTTTTTGATCTTTGTCATTGAAGGCTATGTTGCTCTCTTGTTAGCATGCATTGTAAGACTTTTAGTGCGGTCTTGCAGAGAATTTATCAGATTAGCCATACCTTTTTATACTTTACAAATGAAATTGGTAAATATAAATAGTTTTAAATGTGATAATTTTTCCTATCATCTCAACAGTTAGCATTTTATGAGTTTAGTTTATTCAATGCGTGCTATACTGGGAGAATTTGGTAAAATTGATACTGACCTCGTCTTTCTTTATTTCTTTCACTTTTAGTGTGGACATGTAGATTTCCAAGTTTTCTTAGTTTATGAATTCTTTTTTCAGATTTTTTTACATTCTTCTACTCAAGGAGATGAATTTTCATCAGTGTTGACATGTAAATTTTCAATGCAGTGTGTGGATTTTCAAATTTTCGTTTATTGCTATCTTTCTTCAGATATACATCCTTCTCTACAAGGAAGTTGCTCTTGCTTTAAAGATAAACAGTGTATATAGCAAACGCAGGCTTCTTGGCATTCATGAGAATGTGAGGGTACTTCGTTATCCTGACCACTTCTCTAGTGGTGTTTATCTCTGGTATGATATATTGCTCCAATGTGTCACAATCTTTTCTTTCAGTGTTTGGTATTAGATAACTGTACCTTGTACCTGTAGAACTAATATATGATCACAAATATAAAAGGGAAGGATTTTGATATGTACTTCTGCATATCTTTGTAGGTCACACCATGAAAAACTCGTCATCGTTGATAATCAGGTATGCTTTATTGGAGGGCTGGACTTGTGTTTTGGCCGGTATGATACGTTTGAACATAAAGTAGGAGATAACCCTTCTGTGACATGGCCTGGAAAGGACTATTACAACCCCAGGTAAGAATTTCCTCTTTATGCCTAGTTTTAACAGATTTTATTATTGCGACTAAAGAGCTGATTTTGAGATGTAAAATTCTTTTCTTTTACCAAGTTGGCTTCTTATAATAATAAGAAATCGTGTTTCACTTGCAAGTAATTTACCTGTGATGTTTGAAGATAAACTATTCAGTGGGTTTCCATCAATTAGATTTTCGATATACAAACCAGGATTGCCATTACTCATTTCACCTCTCTAAATCCTACCCTCTGATTTTTCTGTTTGAATGCAAATAAATTTCTGCAGAGAATCTGAACCCAACACTTGGGAGGATGCTCTGAAAGATGAGTTAGACCGTAGTAAATATCCACGGATGCCATGGCATGATGTTCATTGCGCTTTATGGGGTCCACCTTGCCGTGACGTGGCTAGGCACTTTGTTCAACGCTGGAACTATGCTAAGGTTTATCCATTCTTCATGAGCTTTCTTCTATCCTTTTGTTTTTTTTGGTCATTACCATACTATCACCAATTGTTATCGCAGAGAAACAAAGCACCATACGAAGATTCAATCCCGCTTCTTATGCCCCAACATCACATGGTTATACCCCACTACATGGGAAGGCAAGAGGAATCAGTCACTGAAAGCAAGCAAGACGAAGACAGCATTCAAGGGATTAGAAGAGATGATTCATTTTCTTCTAGATCATCCTTACAGGACATTCCATTACTTTTGCCTCAAGAGCCTATTGATCAGGATGGTTCGAGTGGGGAGCATAAAGCCAGAGGAATAAACAACAGAAATGGTCCTTTCTCTTTCCGTAAATCCAAAATTGAATCAGTTGATGGAGATACTCCTATGAGGGGCTTTGTGGATGATCGTAATGTGCTAGACCTTCCAGTAGCAAATCATGGTTCTAATGATTCAGAATGGTGGGAAACACAAGAACAGGGTTATCAGGTTGGGTCGCCAGATGAGATTGGCCAAGTAGGTCCGAGAACTTCATGCCGCTGTCAGGTGGGTGTTATGGAAGTTTATATAAAACAGTGATCTGTTGAGTTTTCCATCTATTAGAACTGATGCTCTTATGTATATCCTCTTCTGTTGAGTTTCCTTAATTAGAACCGATGCTGTTATGTAGGATCCTCTTCTGCGCATCTAGCATTCAGCTTACAATCTTTGAAATTTTCTCATGATCAGTAGAAACAAAATTCCCCTGCACCACTTAGCACTGATTAGACCTATTTTCAGATTATAAGAAGTGTCAGTCAGTGGTCTGCTGGAACAAGCCAAGTTGAAGAGAGTATCCATTCTGCTTACCGTTCTCTCATTGATAAAGCTGAACATTTTATCTACATTGAGGTATTTTCTATTAAAATTTTATTCATAGATTCATGGTTTACGGTAGTCAATTTGATAGACCAGGTGGTTAGAGCATCATATAGAGTTTCAGCAAAACAACCTGATAGACAACACATTGTAATGAGAAATTAGGAGAAACATAAAACATTCTGCTATATATGCTGGTAATTTGAGCTGTCAAGTGAAATAATTAGCACATGTATTGCTCTCTTGGGTTTGATATTGGCACCTCTCTAATACCCTCTTAGCCTCGGGATATTTTGACTGAGATCCTGCAGCTTTATTTGGTCACCTTATCTGACCTAAACAAATGATTAAGTTATCTGGTGAAAGGAATTAATCCCATATTGGACCTGGAAAAACTTATGTAGCATTAAGTGGTAGTTGGTTCCATAGCTCCTGCAAAACTCACCTTGCAAATCATTCATGCTTCCTATTTCGCATAATACAAGTAACTTCCTCTCGAAACCAAGTAATGGCCATAGGTTCACATGTGCTCCATTTTTCTGATTTCTATTTGCATTTTGTGCAATGTGTCTCCAGAATCAGTTTTTCATATCAGGCCTTTCTGGAGATGACACAATAAAGAACCGTGTGTTAGAAGCGTTGTACAAAAGGATTTTGCGTGCCCATAACGAGAAGAAAAGTTTCAGGGTTGTTGTTGTTATACCTCTGCTCCCGGGGTTCCAGGTTAGTTTTAGAAGATTGTATGTAATCTTTTCAGAAGAACTTGCCCCTGATATGCATTTTGTTAACCAACTTATGCACATGGCAGGGAGGTATCGATGACAGTGGTGCAGCCTCTGTTAGAGCCATAATGCATTGGCAGTATCGAACCATATACAGAGGACATAATTCTATATTGAATAATCTTTACAATACTATTGGACCAAAGTCCCATGATTATATTTCCTTCTACGGCCTTAGGGCGTATGGTAAACTTTCGGAAGATGGACCTGTCGCCACTAGTCAGGTAACAACTCAATCATCCATGTGTTCGAGTTGCACATTGTTGCCTTTTTTAGTGATCACAGCATAATGTATAGGATGACTGGTTTTCATGTGTTTAAACGTAGTGAGTACTGAAAATGTGAATGCTATATCTTTCTCTCATGCAGGTGTATGTTCACAGTAAAATCATGATAATTGATGACCGTGCAGCATTGATTGGATCTGCCAATATCAACGACAGGAGTTTGCTTGGTTCCAGGGATTCCGAGGTCATATTTTACACTTGCATGCTTTTTTGTGTTATGCATTGATTTCCGAAAGCCTATTTCATATTCTACGGTAAGGTGAAGATCATGTTAAAAGAACAAAAGGAGTAAGAAATGTAGAAGAATGGAAGTAGTTTATGCAAAAAAAATTGTTTGCTAAGGAAGCTATTGGTTCCTAAATTTTTTGCTAAGGAAGCTATTGGTTCCTCAACATGTTATAGCAGAGCTTATACTTAGACGAATTTATTTAAGATATGCTGAAAAGTGTTTTTATAATCATGTATATGCTGAACAATGCTTTATATCAGATTGGAGTACTAATCGAAGACAAAGAGTTGGTAGATTCGCGTATGGCAGGAAAGCCATGGAAGGCTGGAAGATTTTCGTTAACCCTTAGGCTCTCTCTGTGGTCCGAACATCTTGGACTTCGTAGTGGAGAGGTTTGTGTCATATCCTTAAACTGTTATCGAGTGTGGGATGATGTTTTTACCAAATAAACCAACGGATTTTTAGAGATTTCAGTATATACACAGAATTAAAAAATTTAAAAGCCATGGGAAGTAGTCTGAGAACTTTCAAACAACAACGGTTGTGATTTAAGAGGATCTTAAGACTTTAAATGCTGCCAATGCTTTTACTACAAAAATGTGATCTTTGCCTATTTGTTTCCAGATTGATCAGATTATTGATCCCATCTCTGATTCAACCTACAAGGACATATGGATGGCAACTGCAAAGGTTAGAATCGTGATTGCATATTGAACCTTTTTTATTTATTTCTCTGGCTAGATGTAACCCGCGAGCATTATG
The DNA here is from genome assembly GCA_018901935.1 of Pugionium cornutum. NCBI lineage: Eukaryota > Viridiplantae > Streptophyta > Magnoliopsida > Brassicales > Brassicaceae > Pugionium > Pugionium cornutum. Next base: position 27,725,780 of record CM032161.1, read on the forward strand.
TACACAATGCAGACAAACACAATGATATATCAGGATGTCTTCTCCTGTGTGCCCAATGATCTCATCCATTCAAGGTACGATCCTTGAAGCTATATTCTCCAAACCAAAATATTTTGGATTATGAGTGATCAATGACATTGGAACATGAAACCTCTTGGATATGCAGAATGGCGTTCAGACAAAGCATAGCGTACTGGAAAGAGAAACTGGGACACACAACGATCGACTTGGGAATAGCACCGGAGAAACTGGAGTCTTACCGCAACGGAGACATCAAGAGAAGCGATCCGATGGACAGACTAAAATCGGTAAGGGGACATCTCGTCTCTTTCCCTTTAGATTTCATGTGTAAAGAAGACCTAAGACCAGTCTTCAATGAGAGTGAATACTACGCCTTCCCTCAAGTCTTCCATTGAGATCATACCTCAATTCATGATCACGTCTCGAAAAATTCTTCATTATTATCTCTAATCATTTTTCCATCTCATATGTTTTATGGGAAAGTGTTAAAAATGATTGTATAGGAATATATGATGTTGGAAACTAGAGGAAACTCGAAAGAGAAGCCATTTTTGCTATTTTCTTGGTTACTCTTTTCGGAGGTAATTTCTCAAGTTCAATACTTACCATCTTATAGTTAACTTCAAATTTATGATTTGCATATATGATTTGTAATTATGCGAATAAAGAAAGAATATTATAATGTCGGCGTGGAGATCCATTCAGTGCCATGTGACGTTGAGTTGTGTCTTTTGTTTACCTCTGAATCGAAACAATTCCATCTTTGCTACTTGCATCTATCTCTTTCTTTCGTCATATTTTGTTCCGACTGTATCTATTTATTGTGTTATGTCTCAACTTACAAAAGAAATTCAAAGATAAAGATGAAAAGTAATATGTGTGTTTAAAGGACTTTTTGATTAAATTACTATTTTGAGTTTTTATAAAACCCAAATCTTTACTTGTTAAACTTTGTTGTTATAATATTTAATTAGATAAACATGATTTCATAAAATCTTACATATAAATATATAGTTATGCGGATTTTACTATTAAATTTTATTATTTGTGATGTATTCTGTTTTTAACAAATATTTTAATATCTCTAATATATTATTTGAAAAATATTTTAAAACTAAAATGATTTTCAAATAAATATATAAATATTTTTAAATTAATAAAATAATTACGAGATATATCATTGCTATTAACTTAGTTAGAGAATTAATATATTTTATCAAACAAATTAACCAAAAAAATACTATTAGATTCATAAAACAATTATTTATAAATTATAAATTATAATTATATAATATTATTTATAAATTACAAATTATATAGTATTATTATATAATTTTAACACTTATTTATATATGTGAATATAAATTTATAAGTTATATAATATTAGTAAATGTAATATTATTATTTATTAGTAATAATTATTTTTATGAATATACATATACAAAAATCAATATTAAAAATAATTTTAAATAAAAGTTAAAATTATATAAATATTTAATTTATATTTACCGTGGGTATAAATCTAATTTGCCATAATATTGAACGTCTCCATTTTTCAATCTTGCAATTTATATGATATTGTCTATGTAACATATATATATAGTAATTATGTCGGATTTTTAAATGTTATTACATTTGAATGATAGGAACGTACCATCTGACTAAGGTGCAATAAAATAAAATTTTAAAGATAAGATTTGTTCCGAAACAAGTACACTTACCTTTCGAGAGCCTCTAACAGCCACAACTTTTTGCAACAAGTGCTTATTGTTTAACAAACCAATATGAATATCATTTCAAACTTCCACCACATTCAATAATTTATTGGTTTTCTTTCACATCCACATTTAATCTACACATTTTAGTATATTAAAGTATATACCTCTCTATCCCAATGACGTTTTTTAACCAACTACGTACAATTTATTCATTTGTCGGTTTTAAATTTTACTTTCTCTTTTTTTTTTTATTTTAATAAAGATGTTTTGAGTAAGAATATACATGTAGTTTCTTAACTTCATAGCTCCTTAGTAGTTGCATTTAATAAATCTTATTTTATCCATATGGAGAATACTATACGTGTCCTTATCGACATGAGAAAATACTGTATACATAATATTATGTATAAAACTAAAAGGCTTAGAATAGCCGAAGGAGAGAAAGATGATGAGTCACAGACGATTCATCAGCTTATAAGTAGTAAATCCAGCAAAAGAAAAAATATTCAACAGAGAAACTCCGATCAAGAATATTCACCGGATTTTTTTTAAAAGGGTAATCTCCTAAATAACCTACGATATTCTCTTTTTGTGTTCTTTTGTTCTGTTTTTCTTTTTCTTTTTGGATGTCTTTTTCTTCTAGTTCTTGTTCATCTTACTCCCAAGCTGCAAGAATCATATATACTTGTTATCAATCCGGAAAATCATAATTCCTAAAGTTAATATATATACTAAGTGTAGGATCATAAGAGCAGTAGAGAAAATGGTGCATTTGCCTGCATTTTTGGACGGATTAGCGAGAACCGTATCAACCAAGAAAGGTAAAAATCTATCAGAAGATGAAGATGGAGGGAGAGATATTTCAAAATCGATGATGAAAGATTCGAAGAAGAACTCCACATATCTAGGTTCTTCAGGCTTTATTAACTCCGAAACTTCTAAAAGATTTACCTCTATTTGTTCTAATAGAGGTGAGAAAGGAATCAACCAAGATCGTGCCCTTGTTTGGGAGGTACACTCTTATATAAAAATACTATATGTTAGGTAAATTTTTTCTTCCCATGAAACTGATTATATAGTTATTATAATTTATTAATTAGTGGAATAATAACATGTAGATATTAAAATCTTGTTTCATGAATTTATAATAGACAATATGTATATAGGGATTTGGTTGCCAAGAAGACATAACATTTTGTGGGATGTTCGATGGACATGGACCATGGGGACATGTGATATCCAAAAGGGTTAAAAAGTCATTTCCATCTTCTCTACTTTGTCAATGGCAACAAACTCTTGTCTCCTTATCGTCGTCGCCGGAATGTTCCTCTCCGTTTGATATATGGAAGCAATCTTTCCTGAAAACATTCTCCGACATTGATCTTGATCTCAAGATCCATCCTTCCATCGATTCTTACTGCAGTGGCTGCACCGCTCTTACCGCCGTTTTGCAGGTACATACATATATATGTTCTTGTAACCATATCAAAACTATTCATTACATGGATTATCATATATTATATGAATACATATTCGATACTTTTATATAAAAAGATGTTAAGTATATTCGATAGTTTTATATAAAAAGATGTTAAGTGTTTGAAGTTTGATTTTGTGTTTTTAAGGGTGATCATCTTGTTATAGCAAACGCCGGTGACTCACGAGCAGTAATAGGAACAATTTCTGATGACGGAAACGGTTTAGTGCCGGTTCAATTATCAGTGGACTTTAAACCGAACATTCCCGGTAAATATTCACAAGCCTTTCCATGTATTCAATTAATTTATTGAGATGAAAAGAATCGATAAAATATAACAATGGTATGTGTTCGTTTCCGGTTAAGCAGAGGAAGCAGAACGGATAAAACAATCGGATGGACGATTGTTCTGTCTAGACGATGAACCGGGAGTGTACCGGGTGGGTATGCCGAATGGACTATCACTCGGTTTAGCTGTCTCAAGAGCATTCGGAGATTACTGCCTTAAAGACTTCGGTTTAGTCTCTGAACCGGAAGTAACATACCGAAAGATAACCAATAAAGACCAGTTTCTCATCTTAGCCACGGATGGGGTATGTTTGTTTAGTGTTTCATTTTCTTCATTATATGATACTAAAACAGAGATATAGTTACATGTATAAGAACATAATGATGTATGTGTTATAGATGTGGGATGTGATGACGAACGATGAAGCAGTGGAGATAGTAAGAGGAGTTAGAGAGAGAAGAAAGAGCGCAAAGAGATTAGTGGAGAGAGCTGCGATGCTTTGGCGTAGGAAGAGAAGAAGCATCGCCATGGATGATATCTCTGCTCTTTGTCTCTTCTTTCACCCTTCTTAATTTACTCTTGTTTAACCTCTGATAAATGTTGATTGTATTGTAGTAGAATGATAAATGTTCTAGTGAGGAAAGTGTTTGAGACTAAAGATGGGGTGATTAAGAGTATTTTTATTACATCATAACGACGGTTTTTAAAGCTACAATACAAGGAAGAAAGGACAAATTTTGCCAAAATCCAGATTCCCAGTTCTGAAACCTATAGTAACCTGTTTGAAAAAACTGAAAACACCGTTTTTGTTACTTCCATTTAAGGTATTTTCTAGTCTGAGAAGCACTTAAGGGCCACAAGTGATTCAACAATGATGCAGTCAGTCAGCTCGGAATGATGCAGTCAGCATTGTTGAATCATTTAAGGTATTTTCTAGTCTGAAACCTATAGTAACCTGTTTGAAAAAACTGAAAACACCGTTTTCTTGTGGGACGAGTAAAGATGGCGAATCTTTCCTTGTCGAGTGGAATGAGAGCGAAGGTGCCCTAAAGAGGACATATTTAGGTTTCAGAAAAAAATCCGCTGGAGTTGTTCAGTTTGATACAACCCGTAACCGTTTCTTGGCTGTTGGTGAAGACAATCAAGTAAAATTCTGGGATATGGACAACACAAATCTTTTGACAGCTGTTGAGGCATAAGGAGGACTACCGGTATGTAATTTTTTTCCCAAACTATTCCTCTTGGCTCCTTGTATATATAATTTTTTGTATATGTGAGCCTATTGTTTTGTTGATGGTATGTACCTCTTATATCAGATTCAACAAGGAAGGGAATCTTCTTGCAGTTACTACAGCAGATAACGGATTCAAGATCCTTGCAAATAGTAATGGTCTCAGAACATTAAGGGCATTTGATGCACGCTCTTTTGAAGCATCTAAAGCATCCATTGAGATGAAGGTTGAAAAAATTCCCTTTTACGCTATACTTGAAATCTTCTATTACGTATGCCTTGTGTCCAGTTTTTACTCGAATGTCAATGCCGGTGATTCAGGTATCCACCTCTGCAATGATTGCAAGCATCAGCCTATCTATTGGTAAAATTGAACACATGGACACATGCTCTCCTTCAAAGCCAACCCCAATTCTCGTATGGTTTAAAAATTTAGTAGAGGTTTCTCCGCTATATGTTCTCACATTTCAACCAAGAACCCGTAATCTATAGACTGGTTCCTTGACGATCCGATTGATACTGGAAAATACAATTGTGGCCTAATTGAAAACGGATCTTGGTTTTGTTTTTCTGTAGTACATAATTCGTTGTAACACACAATTTTCTTGTCATCTAACTTTGGTGATCTAGAATGGAATTGAGGCAATGTCAAGAACTATGGAAAAGCCAAGAAACTTGGACTCTGCTGATAAGTCGAAACCTTTGGAGTTCACAGAAATTGTTGATCCGACTCATTGTCGACAAGTGACCATGCCATATATCAAGGATTTTGTTAGCAAGGTTTGTCATCTCGGCTCGAAATTTCCCATCAATTTTCTGTTCATTAATGAACATCTTGGAATAATGTCTTGATGTTATGTCAATTCTAAAGATTGTGATACGATTAACATTAGACACCCTCCTATCTTATACACTTACAGGAGGAAAGGAAGGAAGACAATCATGACTGAGAGGGAAGAGAAAGGACAAAAAGCCGTAGCAGAGCAGCAGGAACCAGGAGAAGATGGGCTGGAGCTTAAGGAAGATGGACTGGAACTTAAGGAAGATGGGCTGGAGTCTAAAGAGGATGGGCTGGAGCTGGATAACAGTGACCCAAAAGAAGAGATCTCAACATAGGTTCCGTGAAGAGGTGAAGTAAGCGAGGAGTATAAAAAGGGAGAGAGAATAGAAAAGTGGGCATCAAGCATTTTGTAGTAAAACGTACGGGGGAGAGAGAGACTCCATTGTTAAACTCTGTGGGCTGTTTTTCTTTTGTTGGAAATACAGAAGTTTTTATTACTAATCGTAACATTTTTGGTATCAGAGCACCGATCACGGGAGAAGGAAGATGCCACCCAAGAAGGATGATTCTACCTTGGAGAAAACCGTAGCCGAGCTGCAAAAGGAGGTTGAGAGGTTGTCGTCCATGGAAGTTGTGGTTTATGATATGCAAGCTCAGTTGGGAAACTGAGTCTGTTGGAGAAGATCGAAGCTAGATTCCATGAGCAGGACCTTCAAGCAGCGAGAGCAGAGAAGGCGCGTGAAAAGTCACAGATGCCAAAAGTCCAAGAAAGTCTGGGGCAGACTCAGCATCTCGATGGCATACCAGGGTCATCACGAGTAAGGCCAGGAGGATACCCGGAATATGAGTCCCGGCAAACTGAAGACAAGGAACCTTTGACCAGAAGACTGGAGTTACCTCTGTTAGAAGGAGATAATGCAGAGCAGTGGATAGTAAGGGTGGAACAATATTTCGAGTTGGGGAATTTCTCAGAAGAGGACAAACTCAGGGTGGTGCGAATGTGCTTTTGCGACGAAGCCTTGGTTTGGTACCGGTGGGAACGAGATCGTAATCCGTTTCTTAACTGGGATCAGATGAAGTTGCGGATACTAGAGCATTTCTCTGAAATAAGTGAAAGCTCTCCAGGTGAAAGGTTGTTGACGCTGAAGCAGGAAGATTCGGCAAAGAAGTATTGTCAGGAGTTCATGGCTCTCGCAGCAAACATTCCTGGACTATCAGAGGAAGTATTGGAGATGGCTTTTATGATTGGGTTGAAGCCAAAAACGAGAGCGGCAGTAAGAATGTTTGAGCCCAGAAATCTGAAAAAATGATGATGACGGCGCGCAGAATCGAAGAGTGGTCGTCTTTGGATGATTCTGAATCGGGCATGGCAGGAGAGAAAATCGGGAAGGGATGGCGTACAGGCGGCGGCAGATTCTCGCAGGTGGAAAGCAGGGGGGACCACAGAAATGTCTACGGGAATTATGTGGGAAGTGGGCCGAATTCTTTTAGGCCCAACACCCAGAAATTCGTTGGGCCAGTCGACAGTTAAACCGGGTCCAGTGGCAGGTCTAAACCGTTTACCCTAATCCCACCCCCGAAACCATTGTCGGCGTTTTCTTCTGGAAATCGCGCCTCCTATCAGCCACAGTCGTCGAATCGCAGTGAAGAGGCGCGCCGACCAGCATATCGCCGGTTAACCGACGCGGAAATCAAGGAGAAGCGAGCTCGTGGTATTTGCTTTAAATGTGACGAACGTTGGTCGGCAAACCATCAATGTCGTGCGAAGGAGATGCGGGTGTTGCTGGTGGAAGAGGACGGAGAGGAGCAGGAGTTACAGGAGGAAATGATTCTGGAGGCGGAGGAGAATCAACCGGAGACGACGGAGTTAGCGGAGCTGTCATTACATTCAATCGCGGGACTGACTTCTCCCAGGACCCTGAAACTGCGCGGTAAGCTTTTCCATAAGTCGATTCTTTTGCTGGTTGACAGTGGGGCGTCCCACAATTTTATTTCACAGGCTCTGGTTCAGCATCTTCGAATTCCCGTCGAGGTGACAGCTGGGTACGGTGTGGTAACGGGTACAGGAGATACAGTAAGAAGCCAGGGTATTTGCATTAATGTGAGGTTTCAAGTGGGGGAGTGTGACTTTCAAGCGGATTTCCTACCTTTGGAATTAGGATCAGCCGACTTGATCCTTGGCATTCAATGGTTGGAAACCAAGGGAGATATGCGAGTTAATTGGAGAAGTCAGAGGCTAAGTTTCTGGCACGAGGACAGATGGGTTACTCTGTGTGGGGATCCGAGTTTAAACAACACACCAGTATCCTTGAGAGTGATACTTCAAACTGTTGAAACAGAAGGGGGAGGGATTGTTGTGGAGTCGAATGGGTTCTACATTGGGACAGAACGAGCAGAATGCGAAGATTCAGAGGAGCTTAAGGAGATATTGGAAGATTATCACTCAGTGTTCGACGAACCGAGCAGCCTTCCGCCTTCTAGGAAAAAGGAGCATGCGATTACACTCAAAAAAGGAGCTGAACCAGTACACGTGCGTCCTTTCCGATATCCACAAGCACAAAAAGCGGAGATAGAAAGGCAAATTGCTCTCATGATGTCCGCATGTATTATCCAAGAGAGTGGGAGTCCGTTCTCCAGTCTGGTGCTTCTAGTTAAAAAGAAGGACGGTAGTTGGAGGTTTTGTGTTGATTACCGCGTGTTAAATAAAGTCACGGTACCAGACAGTTTTCCAATCCCCATGATCGATAAGTTATTAGATGAATTACGAGGGGTAGTGGTGTTCTCCAAGTTGGATCTTCGTTCGGGATATCACCAGATCAGGGTACGAGCAGAGGACGTTCCTAAGACCGCGTTTCGAACCCACGACGATCATTACGAGTTCCTAGTAATGCCTTTCGGGTTGACAAACGCTCCGGCAACTTTTCAATCAGTAATGAATGATATATTCAGGCCGTATTTGAGGAAGTTTGTGCTGGTCTTCTTCGACGATATACTGATCTACAGCAAGAGTGCAGGGGAACACTATCAGCAGCTGAGAATGGTTTTGGAGGAATTGAAACAACATCAGTTTTATGCTAATCGGAAGAAGTGCAGTTTCAGTCAGAGACAGATTGACTACCTAGGGCACCTTATATCAGCTGAGGGAGTTGCAGCAGATCCCACCAAGATCAGCGCTATGATGGGCTGGCCTGTTCCAACGACAATCAGGAGACTGAGGGGATTTTTGGGACTTACGGGCTACTACCGCAGATTCGTAAAAAACTACGGGGTGATAGCCCGACCGCTGACGGATATGCTAAGGAAAGATCAGTTTTTCTGGACAAAGGAAGCAAGGGAGGCCTTCGATCAGCTTAAGACAGCCATGACAACAGTTCCCGTGCTGGCTTTACTGGACTTCAATGCAACCTTTGTGATAGAATCAGATGCGTCGGGAGTAGGATTGGGAGTCGTTCTGATGCAACATCAAAGACCGATAGCTTATTTCAGTCAAGCCCTTACTGAAAGACAACGATTCAAGTCCATTTATGAACGGGAACTAATGGCAATCGTACTCGCTATACAAAAGTGGCGCCATTATCTTCTCGGGAGGAGGTTCACGGTAAGAACAGACCAGAAAAGTCTACGATTCTTGCTAGAACAGAGGGAGGTGAATCTGGAGTATCAAAGGTGGCTTACAAAATTACTCGGATTCGAATTTGACATTCAATATAAGCCTGGACTAGAAAATAAGGCAGCTGACGCCTTGTCTCGCTGTTATGAATCGGCTGAACTCATGTCACTCTCTATGCCGGTAGCGATTCAGCTGGAAGGGATTTGTGGAGAAGTAGACAAGGATGAAGCTCTTCAAAAAATATGTCGAGATATTCAGCAAGATCCCAGATCACACCCGGATTTTTCTTTGGTGAAAGGACGATTGGTTCTGTCCAAACAGTCACGCTTTATTCCACTTCTTTTACAGGAATTCCATGATGGAAAGTTAGGGGGACATGGAGGAGTGCTCAAGACACAGAAACGGATTGCAGATCAGTTGTATAGGCAGGGAATGCTTATTGATATTCGGCGCCACGTGGCAACTTGTTCAGTGTGCCAGCAATACAAATATTCGACTTTAACTCCAGGGGGTTACTACAACCGTTACCTGTGCCAGAAAATGTGTTTGAAGATATATCCATGGATTTTGTGGAAGGATTGCCTAAGTCCAATGGATTCAATTCCATTCTGGTGGTGGTGGATAGGTTATCGAAGTATGCGCATTTCTTAGGACTTCGACACCCTTATCCAGCCATCGACGTAGCCAACACGTTCGCACAAGAGATACTCAAACTGCATGGGTTTCCGCGGACCATCATTTCTGATCGGGATAAGGTATTCACTAGTCACTTTTGGAAGGAGCTATTCAAATTGGCTGGTACGAAATTATGCTTCAACACGGCATACCACCCACAAACTGATGGACAGACGGAGGTCACGAATCGTGGGTTAGAGACGTTTTTAAGATGTTTCGCAAGGGAGAAGCCGAGGACATGGGCGCAATATCTCCATTGGGTTGAGCTGTGCTACAACTCATCTTTTCACTCATCGATCAATATGTCGCCATTCAGAGCACTATATGGACGAGACCCACCAGTCTTGTTACGGTACGAATCTGGAGCAACCAACAACGTGGATTTGGAACAAAGATTGGTGGAAAGAGATGCTGAGATCGCGTTACTGAAATCTCATTTGGGTAAAGCTCAGCAATTGATGAAGAATAGGGCGGATGCTCATCGGAGGGACGTCGAATTTGAGGTAGGGGAGCTGGTGTATCTGAAACTGCGGCCGTTCAAGCGCAAATCATTATCACGCCGTGCTAATGAGAAGTTAGCAGCAAGATTCTATGGTCCGTTTCAGATCACTACTAGAGTGGGGAAAGTGGCATATCGATTACAATTACCTCCAGAAGCGCGCATACACCCAACATTCCATGTGTCACAGCTGAAGCGTGCAGTGGGCAGTTCGATCGTGGCCTCAACCATTCCACCTCAACTCACAGCGGAAGGGTATTTGGAAGCTGAACCGGAGACAGTCTTGGATACCAGGATTAACTCTCAATCCGGCCAGGAGGAGGTTTTGATCAAATGGAAAGGACAACCAGAGTTCGAAAGCTCGTGGGAATGGAAGCAGAAGATAGCAAATTTATTTCCTCAATTTCACCTTGAGGACAAGGTGGATATCAAAGGAGGGGGTATTGATACGATTAACATTAGACACCCTCCTATCTTATACACTTACAGGAGGAAAGGAAGGAAGACAATCATGACTGAGAGGGAAGAGAAAGGACAAAAAGCCGTAGCAGAGCAGCAGGAACCAGGAGAAGATGGGCTGGAGCTTAAGGAAGATGGACTGGAGCTTAAGGAAGATGGGCTGGAGTCTAAAGAGGATGGGTTGGAGCTGGATAACAGTGACCCAAAAGAAGAGATCTCAACATAGGTGCCGTGAAAAGGTGAAGTAAGCGAGGAGTATAAAAAGGGAGAGAGAATAGAAAAGTGGGCATCAAGCGTTTTGTAGTAAAACGTACGGGAGAGAGAGACTTCATTGTTAAACTCTGTGGGCTGTTTTTCTTTTGTTGGAAATACAGAAGTTTCTATTACTAATCGTAACAGATTGCTCGACTTCCGTATACAAATTCTGGCGTTGGCGTTTTGGCTCTCGGATCAAATGGTGTCCAAAGACTATGGAAGTGGAGCCGCAACGAGCAAAATCCAACTGGGAAGGTGATGCACTAAACCTTTCAAATTTTACATCTCAGGTGGTCTAGCTATATATATGCCAATGGTTGACTCACTTTTTCTTTATTTTGAAGGCAACCGCTAGTGCAACTCCACAGTATTGGCAGCCTAACAGCGGTCTCCTAATGGCAAATGATGTATCCGAGAATCCTGAAGGAACTGTTCCGTGTATTGCGCTTTCTAAGAATGACTCATACGTAATGTCAGCTTGTGGTGGAAAGGTTTCATTATTCAATATGATGACTTTCAAAGTAATCACCTTAATCCAAACTCTTTTTTCCCCTCTCAAGCCTTGTCTTCTACAGAAGAAAGAAAATATCCGTTAAGTTAAATATGCGAAGCTAAGTGGCAGTTTTCAATTGAATGACAGATAATGACAACTTTCATGCCACCTCCACCAGCTTCAACTTTCTTGGCATTTCATCCTCAAGATAATAACATTATCGCAGTCGGGATGGAGGACTCCAGTATACACATTTACAACGTCAGGGTTGATGAGGTATATAGCACATTTGTTTTATTCCGTTGTTACTGATCTCTGCTAAGCTTCTGGTGGAATTACTGATTCACCTCTTGCATGAATCTGCAATGTAATCTCTTTTGATCTATAGGTGAAAACACAGTTGAAAGGTCACCAGAAACACATAAATGGTCTAGCATTTTCTACTGTATTAAATATTCTCGTCTCTTCTGGTGCTGTGGTGCAGATGCTCATGTAACGTTATGTTTTTTTTTCCGATGCCATTGAAGCTTTCTCGCGCATCTTGTCTTCTAACTTCAGACTCTTATCTATTATATCTCTTCTTCTGGACCGCTGACTCATGGGAGAAGAAAAAATCCTCAGCAATTCAGCTACCACCTGGAAAAGCACCAGTAGGCGACACACGAGTCCAGTTCCACAACGACCAAATCCATTTATTGGTTTCACATGAGACACAGGTCGCCATTTGTGATGTTTCAAAGATGGAATGTATTCAGAAGGTAAAACCAAAAATCTGTTTCTTTTTTTCTTACCGTGAAGGCATCTTGAATTGATAACAAAAAACCCACTAATTCCTACTTGTGCAGTGGGTGCCACAAGAAGCTCTCTCTTCGCCCATAACTTCTGCATCTTACTCATGCAACAACCAACTGGTTTACACTTCATTCGCTGATGGAAATATTGTGGTCTTTGATTCTAAATCCTTGAGACTCAGATGTCGCATTGCTCCATCAGCTTACATGCCTCAACCAACACCCAACAGGTACCCTTTTTTTGGTTTGTTACAAATTTCATATGAAACTTTATTATAATCTGTGACCATTCATCTCTTGAACCATTTGTTGTGTTTTGTTTTCTGTGATAGTGCACCGATCATTCCAAATGTGATCACAGCGCATCCGCAAGAACCGAGTCAATTAGCCGTTGGACTCTCTGATGGTTCAGTTAAAGTGATCGAGCCATTAGAATCTTCTAGAAGATGGAGGGTCGTGGTTGCTGCCGACAAAGCAGGGACAGAGAATGGTCGACCGTCGAGTTCATCAGCAGCTAATAACTCAAGTTCGGATCAGATTCAAAGATAAAAAGAGTTGCTATCGATTAAGTTAGTTGACAACATTTTTATCTACTTTGAACTGTAAAGTTGCTGTTTTTGTAAATGGGATTCTTAAATTAAATCAGTAGGCGTTATATAGCAGTTAATATTTTCATTTTATATTTTATATTTACAACAGTAAAAAACAAAATCTTAAACTCTTGATTGTAGCTTTTAATATATGGAATTGTCAAAATAATGAGATAAAACAGTTATTAGTGTGATCGTTCAATTCCTAAGTTTTGAATAAAGCATATAATTAGATCACACTTATAAATGTAAACCTATATATCTTTTCTGACCTGTAGAGTGTGTTGACATATTGACATGTTGAGTGTGTTGAATGTCGGGGTTGTAACGTATGCTATTAGACAATTTAATTAGACAACTAAGGTTGCGTCGAAGAAGTCGAAAAGAATGATAAGGAGAAAATGATACTAATAAGAGTAATTAAAATGTTTTAGCAACGTATTGGTGACGGGAAACCAAACTGGCATAATTATATTGACAACACGACTTAAATTAAAAGATAATCATTTTGTTTCGTAGATATAGACATTAAGTATATGATCCGCCTCGTTCATAAGATTCCAACAAATATGAAAGAGACCATCTAACTAATCACAATTTGATATAACCTTTACTAATACGAATAACCTATTTATTGGTCAGTTTAAATTATCATATCATAGTAGCTTCCACAATCATATGGAATTATTGAAATCTCCACATTAATTTGGTCTTCTCGTTTTTCTTTGTCTTGGAAAAAGGGTGTAGGTTGATTTGATTGTATAGAAGAAAGAAATCTAAAATATAATATAAAATGGAAATGGAAATTGAAATGTGTGGAAGCAGCAAATGTGGTTATGGAAAATGTTCTGTCAAAGCCAGGCTGGCACTTCCCTCCGATGATTGCTTGTGGGTCCCCTTTCCCTTCACTGTCTCACCACATGCTACTGCTTACGTGTACTATTCCTCAATGTTTAAATCATTATTAGTTTTTTCTTTCCACAGCATTACTAAAACAATTCATTACTAAAACAATTCCTAAATCTAATAATTTATTTCCGAATTTTCTTTATAGATTTTCATCATCACTAACTCAAACACAGAATGTTACAAATGATTTCTCCAGAGCATTTGGCTTAAACAAATGTCAGCCTAAACCTGCGAAAATATACATTTTTCACAAGAAACCTCCACGTAACATATGATGCCATCTTCCTTTGTTTAAGTTTCACTTTTTGCCAATGATTTGGAACATTTCACATATATTTTTGATGTATATCAAATGATTCATGAAAAATTATAATCCAAATAAGTTGAATAAACATTCCAAGAAAAAAGATAGATAGTTCAAATTTGAATAAATTAATACTATTAGAAAAGGACATTAGATAAGGTCCAAACTTGCAATGTTCGATAATTCGCAAGTAAACTATTTTTTTTGCAAATATTTAAAATTGAGGCAGCTCGTTTTCAATACATCAAATATATAAATTTTTATTGATCGAACAAGATAAGTCAACTAATGGATACTTACTTTGTACCAACCCTTATAAGTTATAACCAAAATATATCTCAAATTAGTTCGGTATATTTGGATATCCGTTCAAATTTTATATTGATTTTTTTGAGTTACACCTATTTTGATATTAATACATTATGAACTATTTGGATGTTTTAAAATTTTTGTCTGATTTTGATTTGTTTCGGTTTTATTTGAGTTTAGATTAAATTCTGATATCCAAAATATAAGTATAAATTTAGAAAATTGGTTAAATATGACTAAATATTTTACATATTTTAATTATTTTGCATATTTTTAATTTTTAAAATAATTGATATCTTTGAATTCCTAATCATATTTTTAGATATGTCAAATCTAAATATAACTAATATTTTTATATATAATTGTAAATCGGATATTCATTGGATTCTGGTTTTCTGAATATCTTATTATAAAATTCGTTTAGAAACTTTGTCAATTCCAATTCAAATTGATATCTATTTTTCTGATCGATTCCAATTCAGTTTTTTAATTTCAGATATTTCATCTAATCATATATAAATTGTGCACAATCCTATACCGGTGCAATATCGAGGTAACTAAGACAAATCAGTAAATACAATTATACTAATACTTTTCAGTTTCTCATTTTGGTTTTGTTATTCATAATGCAGAATATTCGTGTCGGCAAGATACGCTGCGCCAGTCGTTCCAGACAAAAATTTGGAAATTTCATTAGTTTAACTACGTAATTAGTTTATTTATAATTGTATCTTCATATATAACCATATACAAGACAAAATCAGATTTAAACATAATAACAAAACAAACTTATCAAATAAAACAAATAAACTAAAGTTTTAAAATGATATGGATTCTTTACTGATTTCTTTTAATATATAATTAATATTTTCAAAAACTATATGTTGGATCAAATTGTACATTCAAAGTTATAGCATCGATTTTTTTTTCATTAATTAATTTAACCAGAATAAGAAGATTAAAATATCGTTTCATATCATAATAAATTATATATATTTAAAATTTAAATTATAATGGTCGGTTTAATAATTTAACACTATCATATAAAAAATAAAATCGAATTTCTAACAGTAAATTAAAGGTTACTACTATAATATAATGATATATTAACGTTAATAGCGATTCCAACAAACAGTGTGTTAAACAAATAATGACATGTACTTTCGTTGGACTCTCTTGCTTTCTCTTCATCTTCTCTGGTCTTTTTTTTTCTTTCTTGCCTCTGCGAACTTTTCTCCTCCCTCAGGGACTTAAGTTTCTGAGTCCATGAAGATGCCAGTAAGTACGTTTCTCCCTTTTTTTTATTTATTTATTCATTGAAACTTTGCTCTGATTTCTGTTGTCTAATGAGTTTGGCTTCATTTCCGTCTGCAAATTCGAAGTTCGTATACGAATCTCTTATGCATTACACATCAATTCCATGATTCTCTCACTTGTTTCGATGCATCTCTGTTGTTTTCTTAAATTATGATGAAGAAAATCATATGGAATCTATTGGGTTTCTTCCCTCAGTTGGGTTATTCATTTAATTGGAAATTTGGAACTTCCCAGCAGCCAAAGGAAATTCAGATTCAATCAAAACGTAGATTTTCCCGATTTAGTCTTAGATTTTTTTTTACCGGAATTTCCTATGCTGTCAGAGGAGTTCATGTTTTTCATCAGATATGATTCTTATCAAACTCTGATTTTTCTTGGAAAGTTTATAGCTTTCCCGGAATATCCTATATAGAAACGAGGAAAACTATCCCAAAGCGTTTTCTTTTCCTATACATACGAATCTCGTTAGTCATCACATCCAAGTTACTACTTAAATCATTGGAAAATTTTGATCACTTTGGATCTGATTAATCGGATTTAAATCTGATTATCTCAAGGTTGTAATGCAGGTGGCATTGGTCTGGCTACTAGCATTCACCTATCTATTGAACAGAGGAGAAGGCAATAATGCGGTATGCAAGCAAATTTTCAAGTCAGAGCCGAGACCTCACAGTGTTTCCATCCTCGAGTTTGGAGCAGTTGGAGATGGGAAGACGCTAAACACTCTAGCTTTTCAGAATGCTATTTTCTATCTCAAGTCCTTTGCGGATAAAGGTGGTGCTCAGCTTTATGTTCCACCAGGGAAATGGCTCACGGGAAGCTTCAACCTCACCAGCCATCTCACTCTCTTCTTAGAGAAAGGAGCAACAATTCTTGCATCACCGGTATGATCACTCTAGCAAAATCCTAGAGAGGGTCTTTTGTTGTGTCTGCGTTTGGGATATCGAAACAGAAACTAAGACATAAAAAATACTAGCTACTATCACATGTACCGTTGTTTTGGAAGCAAGCATTGAACGGTTAATGTTTCTTGGTTTTAGGTGTTTTATTTTGGTATCTCTAGCTCGTTAGGACGTGTTTGGGTATACAAGTTTTTTAACATTCTTTCTCTTTTGTTATCGAACGTGGTAGGATCCATCGCATTGGGACATTGTCACTCCTCTGCCCTCATACGGCCGTGGAGTTGAATTTCCCGGAAAGAGGTACAGAAGTTTGATCAACGGAGACAATCTACTAGACGTAGTCGTCACTGGTAAACAATAAGCTCATTACCATATCATTACCCCAAGTCTTTGGCTTGACGATATTGATATTTAAAAGAAAGCAACTGCTTTGATTTGGCAGGCGATAACGGGACATTTGACGGTCAAGGTGTGGCATGGTGGGAGTTATTTGAGTCGGGTTCCTTGAACTACAGCCGACCTCACATCATCGAATTCGTCTCCTCCAAACACATTCTTATATCAAATTTAACCTTTTTAAACGCACCATCCGTCAACATTCACCCTGTCTATTGCAGTCATGTTCATATCCGAAAAGTTTTGATCGAAACATCCGTCGATTCTCCATACGTTCTCGGTGTTGTCCCAGGTATAAACCATTTCGTCATTGTTATGCATCATTTCGCAATGATACCGTTCGAAAGCTAATTTCTTTTACTGTTTTTCAGATTCTTCAGATAATGTTTGTGTCGAGGACTCAATGATCAACGTTGGTCATGACGCCATCTCTCTTAAGAGTGGTTGGGATCAATACGGCATAAATTATGGCCGTCCAACCACCACTGTTCATATTCGGAATCTCAGGTTAAAATCTCCCACCGGCGCCGGAATCTCCTTCGGGAGCGAGATGTCAGGTGGAATCTCTGACGTCACCGTTGAGCTTCTCGCCATACACAGCTCACACGTAGGCGTCGCCTTCAGAACCACTAGAGGCAGGGGAGGGTATATCCGTAATATCACAATTTCTGGCGTCGTTCTCTCCAGCGTAGACACAGCAATCATCGCCGACGCTCACACCGGGTCGCATCCGGATGATAAATTTGATCGGGACGCAATCCCAGTAGTGACTCATATCGTCATGCGGAATTTCACCGGAGAGGATATAGGAATGGCCGGGAATTTCACCGGGATCGGAGAATCACCGTTCACGTCGATATGCCTCGCAGATATTCATTTACAAACAAGTTCAGAATCTTGGATATGCTTGCACGTTTCTGGGTTCTCAGACGACGTTTCACCGGAGCCTTGTCCAGAGCTCATAAGTTCTCCCTCATCGTGCTTTGCCGGTGGTAGGTCCTACTACAGTGGGTAGTTCTAGTGAAGTAAAGACTGATGAAGAAGAACAAGGAGTGAGGTGGACTTTGGTTACGACACGATTGGAATTTCAATTTTTTTTGTCAATGTCATAAAATTTGTTGTCAGAGAGAAGGGAAGAAAGAAAAAAAAATTTACGTTTTGAGTGGAATGTTTCAAGAACAGAGCTTTTGTTGTATTGTTGTGTACAGCTTCATTTCTTTCATTCATGGTGTAAGAAAATGTATGTTCTTTTGTCCTCTGAAGGAGAAATAAAATTATTTGTGGATTAATTGATTGAAACTACGTAATAAAGGAGAAACCGAGAATGGTATTAATTTACGAACCGTTTAAAAATTAATCGCCTAAAATATCTGTTACTGTATTTGTATTTATATTTATTTTATAAATTGATTTTGAATAATACCCTAAAATAACAACATTTTAAATTTATTTTTCAAATTTACCACACTAAAACTAAAATTACCAAAATAGCATAAATTATTATGTAAAAATAATTATTTATCTTATATAAAATATATATAATTAAAACATAATGTTTGGGTTTACTTTTTCCAATTTAGAGTTTAAATTTTTTTCATTAAAAATAAGTTTTTAATTATTTTAATATTAAATTTGTGTTATTTTTAGAAATTTAAATGAATAATTCTATATTTTGAAAAAAAATTGAAATAGTATTATTTTAGTCAATTGCCCATTGATTTTTTGGAAACGTTATTAGCATCTTTCAATAAAACCATTAGGTCCATAACCAAATAATTGCACGGGGCATTCTCAAAATTAATGCTCTTTCTACATAGCTATCCTCGGACACTTTTGTGAGGTGGGGTACGCCTTCTAAATCCGATTTCGGCCCCACGCATGTTCAACCCAATATGTCGAAAGTTTCATATGAAAGAATAGATGCATCATTACCAAGTAGTCATAGGATATTTCATCGACACGTTCGATCTTAATAACTATCGAATGCGACAACGAACTTCTATAGGATAAACATTAATGAGCATTTATGATCATTAATAATAAGTAATGATTGTTACGTTGAAAATTACACGAACTGTTAGTATAAAATAGAAAACTTACGCCATAAATGAAATATATAATTTAATAGTTCGGAGATAATTTCAAAATGAAAATTATAACCGATATCATGATCAAACATATAAACCTCTATGTGTTTTCTTTTGTTTCCCATTCGATTTGTAATAGCATCAAAAGTTTGATTTTATACGTTGTAATCCAAAAACCGAGATCCAACAACTTTGCTTGGAGATGAACAACTTTGTCATTCTGTTGAGTCAATAACAGCCAATGGAATATTCTTCTGCCAAAGCCAACGGCTCTCAACTACGAAATGGTCTAAAGTCTATTGGTCCCATAAGCTTCACATATCGGCTTGGAGCATTGTCATTGGTCAGCCTAAGCACTAAATAACCGAAAACGCTATCACAAGAGCAGTGGAAGAGTGGCTGGGCGGTTCTTGTATCGACATTAAATACCAGAGCACAAGTAAAAAAAGACAGTTTCTATACGACATTTCGTACTATTAGCATGTTATGGGTTCGATGTTTACATTTAAAGTCAAAAGTTAGTCCAATTTGATTTTTAAGATTTTTTAAATATAATTATTTTATTTCTTAGTGATTTTTTTTCAACTGATTCAATGTACTTAATCACTTGAAAAACTGGTCAATATGAACAAAAAGAAAGGTGATCGTCAGTTTCTTAACAAAAGTCATGGGCACATGATGGTAGGACATACAATAATGTGATTAATACATAAGTTATGTAACATAACTCCACTCTTTTTTTTTTATAATTTCAAACATAAACTCCAACATTAACTGGCGCGCGTGAACTAATATTTAGTTTTACAATATTTTCTTAAAACTTCCATATGGATTAATAATTATAACGAAAAAGAAACAATATTCTACAAAACCATTTTTCAATGACAAGGACCTTTAGTTGATATTTGAAAATAAATAAATAATAATTACTATATAACATGTCTGTCTCACTGTCTAAGCAGCAATAAAGTAACAAAGCTATACATTAAAAACGCAAAAGGCCATCGTAAGAGTAAAAACCTTTTACAGAGAATATACGTTTTCAGTGGGTTTCTTTCTTGGGACTTTCTCTTGGCGCAGTTTAGTTTTGTTTTAATCATTATTTCTTTTTTTTTTCCACATTGTTTAACTAAACATAAATTACATTTTTAATCTGAGCAAGTACGGTATAAAGAATATTAGATCTCTTCTTAAGTCAAAACAAAGCTCTCGTAGTAATAACTTATAAGTATATTCTTTTTGTTAATTAACTACTTTGTGACTTTTGATGTTAATAATTAAAAAGTTGAAGACTTTCGTTTTATCTTCGTTTCTGTTGTTTTTGGTTGTCTTTGCCATATGGAACAAAAGTCTTTCACATGGTTCTCTCACAAATGTAGAAAATATTTTAACAAATAAATATCTCAATTACTGGAGAAACCCATCAGACTGTGAAAAATTTTAGGTGATTTGTTCCATTGTTTAAGTTATTTAACTTATATTCTATATATTATTTTTATGAAAGATTCATGTGAGGCCTTATTACCGTTGAAAATTACTGGTCTATGTTGTTTTTATGTAGAGTAGGTATTATTCTATCTTGTTTCAAATTTAAATATTAATTATGTATTTTTTCATATATCTCCTTGTCAAAATTTTATTTTTAACTGTGAAAGGATTTGTTTTTATATTTTTAAAATATAACTAAAATATAGAAAGTTTAGAGATTATTTTGCAGATAAATAAATTCAATAGTGAATTGAGTTTGTGAATAATGTTCTATCAAATTTAATGTAAAAACAAATTGATACATCATCGAATATGGTTTTCCAATGTTTTTTTGATGTTTTTTCTCGTAAGGAGGGACCATTGGAGATGTCATAGTAATGTCGAAATTTAGGGGAAAACAAATGAAAACGATAATTGGAGAGGTCGATGTAAAAGGTGCGACTGATCTTATCCATTACACGTGTACACGTGTCGCAACAGGGAAAAGCTTCTTAGAAACATGATGTATTTGTTTTTCTTATCACACTATATGCCTTTTCATTTATTGTTATAAGTTTATAATCAAATATATCAGACTTGCTTAATCACTTCAATTGCTTAATTTAGATAAAAACGTAATCTATCATATGTAGAATTTAGATTAGCTAAACATGGATGTGGTGATAGAAATTGCTTAGGTGTATATATATTTGGTTAGTACCTTAATCATATGGTTGAGTGTACGTATTATTTTGTTTTTATTTAATGATGATTATATTTACTTACTTCTAATACATGTGGGGTCCACAAGACAGGAAGCATGGTTTCTCAATTACAGAAATCTATAAAGTGTAAAATCCTTAAACCACCTCTAGGTTTAAATAAAAATATACACAGCTCTTTGTTTAGGCAAATTCCTTACTCGAATTGGTGGAAAATGGATATTAAGATTGGGCAATAACAATAACTAATAATGAAAATCTATGAAGGTTGAATTCTAAAGGGCAAAAAAGTGTTTACAGCTTTATATAAACGAGTTAAAAAAAAAAAATTCATGCATGAGCTGGATCCACGCAGCAAGGTTCTTGGGCCCCACTTTCCCTATACTTTCAACGAACTGGTAATCCGACCTCTATATTTCATTATGTAACAAAATAACCCCAGAATCTTAAATTGGAAGCAACATCCAAATGTCTGATAATTTTCTTCAGATCATCAAAGGTTAAAGTTAAACAGAAGATCTTTTTTTTTACCATCAAAGGCAAAATTTGAATTCTATAGATACATCATACATAAATCGTACATGTAATAGCTGAGAATATAAAGAAAATGGATTTTGGTATACAAATGGACATAAATGATAATTTATAAGTTTATGGTCTACATCGCAGAGAACAACGAAAAACATACCGAATATACAAAGACATGTTTGAGTATTATTTTTTTTGTCAAAAACATGTATGAATGACTATATAAATAAAACCATTTTTTCATCTTTCAATTTCAATAATTAGGTTTTTTTACTCATTAAAATAGCAGAGAAATAGAGCTCTGAGGTGAGACAAGCCATGCCTTCAAGTCCTTAAGTCTCAATCTCACCATCTCTCTAAGCTTTGTACCCCCAAATTCATATTCACTATCTTCAATTTCTTATTCTAAATTTTTTTTAATTTGTTTTCTTTCTATCCAACTCGTTTAATCGAATAAATCTTGCGTCAGTTTTCTCTCTTTCTGGGTATAGATTCCTTGTACTTTTTTTTTGTTGGTTGAGCGAGGGATGATGAATCCGAGTCACGGAAGAGGACTCGGATTGGCTGGTGGGTCGAGTTCCGGAAGAAATCAAGGCGAGTCTATCGTCGAGATGTTTCCGTCTGGTCTTCGAGTACTTGTCGTCGACGATGACCCGACTTGTCTCATGATCTTAGAGAGGATGCTAAGGACTTGTCTATACGAAGGTTCGAATCAAAACAAGATCTTTACTTCTTCTCTCTCGCTTTCTTCAATTTTTAGTTTCTTTGGGTTTAATTTGTATGTCTCACGAGTTCACGGTCTCTTCCACAATGATGGGTTTCGTTTTGGTTATTGTGGTCCATTCTCGAAAATTATGTTACTTCGAGGAATAATTATGGTTTTGATATTGGTGGTTGACTAACTTTGCTCTGCCAAAAATAGAAAGAAGCGGAGCAATTAAGTTACTTTTTAAGATTCACATATTAATCTCAGTTTTTTTGTTTTAGATCATACCATGTGATCTGGTTAAAGATTCACCATTTATATCTGTTTTTGGGATAACTTTTTAGCCACCACCCAAAAATTGAGAGATCCATTGTATATAACAGTTTAAGGTTTAAAAGGATTCAAATCTTATTTCTCTGTTATCGTTGCTAGTTGACTGGAGTTTGGCTAAATCTCTTCAAGATTTTTGCAAATTCAAGAGATTCTTCTTAGAACTCAGGAGTTGTGTATCTCGTTGATTTGGGTTTGGTTATATGCATCTCTGTTTTCTTTGCTCTTCTGAGGAAACTTTTGGCTGAGTTTTTTGTTCTTCTTCTCCTATGCAGTAACGAAATGCAACAGAGCAGAGATGGCATTGTCTCTGCTCCGGAAGAACAAACATGGATTCGATATAGTTATCAGCGATGTTCATATGCCTGACATGGACGGTTTCAAGCTCCTTGAGCATGTTGGTTTAGAGATGGATTTACCTGTAATCAGTACGTTAAAGATTCCTTTAAATCAAAAAGTTTTAATCTTTTCATAGATTGTTGAACAATTATGGTTTTAATTGCTGATTTTTTTTTAACTCAGTGATGTCTGCGGATGATTCTAAGAATGTGGTTCTAAAGGGAGTGACGCACGGTGCGGTTGACTACCTAATCAAACCGGTACGTATGGAGGCACTTAAGAACATATGGCAGCATGTGGTTCGGAAAAGGAGGAGCGAATGGAGCTTACCCGAACATTCTGGGAGCATTGAGGAGACCGGCGAGAGACAGCAGCAGCAACAGAGAGGAGGTTGTGGAGGTGCAGCTGTTTCTGGTGGCGAGGATGTGGTGGATGATAACTCGTCCTCTGTTGATGGAGGAAACAACTGGAGGAGCAGCTCACGAAAGCGGAAAGACGAAGACGGGGAAGAGCAAGGGATTGATAAGGAAGAAGATGCGTCAAATTTGAAGAAACCGCGTGTTGTCTGGTCTGTCGAATTGCATCAGCAGTTTGTTGTTGCTGTTAATCAGCTTGGCGTCGAAAGTAAGATTAAGTCTTCTTGCATTTGCACATGTGGTTATGTTGTGGGTCTAATTGATCTTCTATGACGCAGAGGCGGTACCTAAGAAGATCTTAGAGCTGATGAATGTTCCTGGGCTAACCCGAGAAAATGTGGCCAGTCACCTCCAGGTATAAATCTTATACAGGATACAGAATGAGCCATTGAATTTTTGCATAGATGTTCTTACCAGCGTCGTGTGGATTTGCAGAAATACCGGATATATCTAAGACGGCTTGGGGGAGTATCACAGCACCAAGGCAATCTTAACAACTCGTTTATGACCGGTCAAGATGCGAGCTTTGGCCCTCTTTCGACATTGAATGGGTTTGATCTTCAAGCGCTAGCTGCCACAGGTCAGCTACCTGCTCAGAGCCTTGCACAGCTTCAAGCTGCTGGTTTAGGCCGGCCTGCAATGACCTCTAAGTCGGGATTGCCAGTTGCCTCCATTGTGGACGAGAGAAGCATCTTCAGCTTTGAAAACACGAAAACGAGATTCAGAGATGGGCAACAACCCCAACTGCAACCGCAGATGAACTTACTTCACGGTATCCCAACGGGAATGGAGCCTAAACAACTTGCAGGCTTACAACAACAGCTTCCTGTGGGTAATCGAATGAGCATTCAACAACAGTTTGCTGTTAGAGCTGGACGAAGCGTTCAAAACAGCGGAATGCTGATGCCTCTAGCAGGTCAACAGCCATTGCCCAGGGGATCACTGCCAGGGCTACCCTCATCGCAATCATCCATCAGGCAGCCGATGTTATCAAATCACATCTCCGAGGGAAGTTGTTTCTCTGGAAGGAACAGTATTCCCGAGAGCAGCCGAGTGTTACCCACAGGTTACACCAATCTTGCAACACAACACTCATCAAGTTCTATGGCTTTTAACAACCTCCACCCGGAACTCCCCGTGAACAGCTTCCCGCTAGCAAGTGCGCCAGGCCTATCGGTTCCTTTTCGGAAAGCCCCTTCTTACCAGGAAGAGGTTAACAGCACTGAAGCAGGTTTCACTAACACGAGCTACGACATGTTTACGAACAGACATAACGATTGGGATTTGCGGAGCATTGGAATAGACTTTGACGCACATCAGGATGCAGAATCCACTGCGTTTTCTGCTTCAGAAGCCTACTCTTCATCGTCCATGTCAAGAAACAACACGACAGTAGCAGCCACTGGGCAAGGCCGGAACCAGCAGCAGCCACCACGGGTAAAGGTACCACATCATCAGGTCTATGCAGACGAAGGCAACGGGTCGGTAAGGGTAAAATCGGAGAGAGTGACTGCAGATACAGCAGCAGTGGCGTATCACGAGCAGTATAGCAATCAAGAAGATCTTATGAGCGCACTTCTTAAGCAGGTTTGATTTAATATTTTCACTTATATAGTAGAAAAAGCATAATATGAGAGCAAACGCACATTACTTTTAGAGTTTGCGTTGCAAATCGAAATACATGACAGTTTTCAGAAGCTTTCTCACGATTGGTCCTTTCATAATTACGCAGACTACCACTAAATAACATGAAAGTTTCAGTAAAAATATTATACGAGAGAAACAGATGCTAATAACAAGAAAATAAAGACTTTTTTGATTAAAAATTCAACGAACAATGAGCAGTTGCAATTGAAATGTTTTTGAGTTAACTCAAGCTTAGAACAACATGTTGATATAGGAAGGGATTGCACCGATTGATGGAGAATTCGACTTTGAAGCATATTCGATCGATAATATTCCAGTACACGACGATCTGCTTAAAACGGTATAACCTCGTTGCTGAGATTTGTTTGAATATAATCTGCTTTGTGATTTAATTAGGCAGATTGTATATATATAAAAAATTGTTACTAGATTTAAAGTTAGGAGTTATATACGTTAATGTCTTTTGGAGATTCTTTTGGTCCTCATTTTTAACTAGTGAGGTTGTTTAGGGTTTTGATATTGGGTTTTAATTTGTCTAAGAAATTTCTGTAAATATTTTATTGTGTTTTTATTTTTCCAATGTTAGTTATTTCAACCAACTACTTTAACCTGTCAAAAGACACAAGGGACCTGTCTGTTCGTGGTTGTACCCAAAATCCAAGCATAGCAGATGCAAGAATAACACACTGCACAAAGCACTAGAAGTAGTTCTGTAACATATCTAGTTAGAAATAATCAAGACAGCTTTATATTTTCCGGGCAAATGAGGGAAAGCTAATAATGGGAGTTCTTAAATATGCATGAGAAGAAAGCTGGACACTTGTCTCATGTGACCTTGCTCGAGGTTAGTGCAGAAGCGAGTGAAATTTCGTGACTAATTTTATACAACTCTAAACCAATAATAGTTCAATAAACACAATTATTTTTAAAATTTACAATTCATCATAATTAACTAACAAAAATGCATAAAAATTATATTTGTGAGACAAAAATATAAGCAAAAAAAAATCTTGAAACCAAGAGAGTATAATTTTATTTTTATTTATTTAATCATAAAATGTCATCTAACTTTGTAGCCGTCTATAGATTTGCTCTTAATTCTTAAATAATAGTAATATTTGTTATTAAAGTATGTATACTATTATTTATGTATTCTATACAGCTGTACACCAATGAAATCGAAATTAACAAGTATTTTAAGTTTCAAATAATAAAAGAAAAAGTCATAACTAGATATCAATAAATTCAAACTTGATAAAATGCATTCTTCTGTTATATATCATCTCCTTTTGGAACAAACAAGTGAACAACAATAATGGCAACACAAGATCCCAATAGCAGTAACATGATACAACTCGTAGGAACTGAGTTTGTTCGTCCTCAACCATCGGAACTAATCATCATCGGAGATACAGTGAAGGACACGAACGGGGACGAAGTGTTCAAAGTCAAAACGCCTCTGTTTGGTCTCCACAACAAACGGATCTTGCTTGATCTTAATGACTCTCCCATTGTCACCATGAAAATGAAGGTTTTTGTTACCTTTTTATTGTTTTAAAGACCCTTTTTTAGTTGAATAACCCTGGATTTGAAATGTATAAAAGGTGACTAGTAAGCACGATCGATGGCAAGTGTATAGAGGAAGTAATTTAGATGATAAGATATTCACGGTTAAAAGATCTTCCACGGTTCAGTTGAAAACAAGAGTTGAAGTATTCTTGAAACATAATCATACCAGAGAAGCATCTTGTGATTTCACTGTTAAAGGTCGGTTTATGAAACGTGCATGTACAATCTACGTTGGAGATTCCACGAAAATCATCGCTCAGGTAAATATATTCAAAAGAAAAAGACATACGATGATAAAAAAAGTTTCTGTAGTACTCATACATGTTATCATCTACTGTATGTGTATATGTACAGGTACATGAAGGAGATGAGAGATTAGTGGTTACAATTTATCCTAATGTGGATTATGCTTTTATTGTTACGCTAATCTTTATATTTGATCTCATTAATATGGGTGGGACTGGCATCTGATTTAGTTTGAGTGAAAGAGTGGTTTCTTTTAGACATTGTCTATATGTATATGTGTGTGTGTGTGTGTGTAAGATTACACGTATTACATTTGTGGCCAGTTTCGTACTGTCATAAATTTACTAATGTGGTAAATTCTCCCCGCAGAATTTCATTATATTCCGAGCCAACTTATTATGGTCAATGTTTCTCGTAATCGCTCTTAAGCGTCACAAACGCACAGTGAGATTCCTGCCACCTCTCGTCTGGCTCTGCAACAACAGGGGCTTCAAGAACCGCTGCGTGATGGTACACGACGTTTTCGACCTCCACGGCACTGATATTCTCACTGCCAGATATTATAATGTCCTTTAACCTGGCCTGAACTGGATATAGTTGTCTGGATGCTTAACTGCTGTATCTCCTAAATAATAGGTTGCACTGAAACGGGTACGGGAATTGGAAACGGGAACGGGAACGGGGATGGAAAATGGTAAAATCAAAATTTTAAAAAGTGGATACGGTATAGATACGCCAAAAAAATATCCATAAATTTAAATTAAAACATAAAAACATAAATTTAATATCCATAAAATTATAACATAAAAACTAAAAACACTGAAGTTTAATATCTAATTAATGAAAAATAAATTAATCAATAACTAAATCATTTTTAAAATCGGGTTCATCTAGGAAGAGATTTGCAAATTCTAAAAATCTCACATCTTCCATAGAATCAAATGTATCTCCACCCACATCTCACATATTGGTTTTTTCATCCATATATTGATCAGAATTTTTTGATAAAAGACGTAGATTGTTGTGGATGTGAACCAAGTCTTGAACACGATTTGGATTCAACCTATTTCTTTTCAATGAGTGAATGAATGAGTAAGTACTCCAATTGCGCTCACAACAAAAAGATGAACTAGGTTGCCTAAGCAATTTAAAAGCCAAAGACTGGAGGAGGAGAGTCTGCGCACCAAAGTTAGCCCACCAAATCTTCGGTTCCATAGTAGACATCATTGTAATGCATGTTAAATCTTCAAAAGGACCAATCTTCATCGAGAACAATGTATATTCATTCAAAACTTTACTATGCTCTTCAGCATTGGGAAACAATCTTTGAAAACATTTCATCCTCTCACGAGATATTTCTCTGTCTCGATGTGGACCAGTTCTTGTAGGATCTTCATTTAACCATACATCACTATAATATCTGCACCATAAAAATAATATAATTTATTGGCAAAAAATTAAAAAGAAAAAATTAAAACATATAATTTTAAACAACATACCTTTGATTTAAAGAGTGAACTAAACAATGTAAAGGAGTGTTGTTTTTCGCCCAACGAGCAACTAAAATTTGATATAAAACATCATAGAAGATACTAAATTCAAACATTGGACGTTTTTCTTTTTTTTTGTAGATCTCAAGCTTCACTTTCTCAATCATGGAATCTCAAATCTCATATACCAATTAAAGACATAGCTTATCGGTGTCACAAAACCTAATCATTTCATATATAGGTTTTGTAAAATCAATAATATTGGACACTTTTTCCCACCAATCATCATTCACAATCTTCTCTTTAACAAAGTTTGCTTTTCCCATGTCGTCTTCTCTATAAGATCTCTTCTTATTAACTTCAAACTCTTAAGCATCACAATGATGGAGGCAAAACGAGTATCATCCACCGAAAACAATTTAAAAGAGGAAAACCTATTAAAAATTGCTAATCTCATATTATGGTTCATGATAAAATGTTTTATTGCAAGTGCATCGCCGTGAATGTCAGTTATCCAGCTACACTGTTCAAACGTTTCCTCGTTCCCTTCAATATTTTTTGCTGCACAAATATTTTTTAACGCAAGATTAAGAGTATGAACAACACATGGGGTCCAATAGATGTGAGGATACATACTCTCAATAAGTTCTCTGGCCCCTTTGCAATTTGCTGCATTATCGGTGATTATTTGCACAACATTCTGATGACTAACCTCATTGATAACTTATTTAATCAAATATGCAATAAAAAATTTATCTTTCACTTGGCCAAAACAATTCACAGCTTTTAAAAATATGGGACTATTTCCAGAAGTATCCATGAAATTAATCAAAAGTTTTCTTGTAGGATCACTCCAACCATCTTTCACAATTGTCACTCCTTTTTCTTTTCATGTTAATTTAAGTGGTTATAATAACTTCTCAACATGGATTTTTTTTTGTAATAAGGTTGTTCTGAGCTTATTATAACCAGGAGGTATATAACCATCATTATTGTTCGCAGTAGCAAATTGGTAAGATATGTGGTAATATGGATTTCTTGCAAGATTAAACGATAAACCTCTAGTATAAAACATTCTTGCAATTTTTTTGATCCAATTGGTCTTTCACCGCAATACCAAAAGCTTTAGTGATTGGTGAAAAGCTAGACTTTCTTTTCCTACAAGAAGAATCGATTTCTATTTGAGATTCACTAGGCAAAGGAACTTCTCTAGGCCTGAAATCCTTTTTTTGCTTTTTGAATTCTTCTTTTAACTACTTCATCTCAAATCTAACACTTCTTGTTACTTTCATACAAATAGAAACACTAGCATTTTTTATTCCAAGCAGATGTGCTCTAACTCTGGAATAGGATCTTTTTCGAGTATTATTGCAAAAATTGCACCAAAAATTCCAAGTTCCTCTTACGGTTCCTACTTTCTCTATTTTGGTCACATAATTCCATAGTGTAGCTTCTACATTCTGAGTTAATGAATCAGCCGAGCTAATATCACTATGTTCTTGAGAAATTATATTTTATTATTAAAAATTAACTGTAAAAAATTATAAAAATGAAAAAGATAAAATTGAATAAAGATTAAAAACGAAAATTAAATAAAAAATAATAAAAGATAAACAATAAAAACAGATCATATAATAATTAAAAACTAATAACACTTTAAAACTAACACATTAAAAAGATATTAACAATCGGTCATTAACAAGAGTGACCAAAACTAATGATACGTAATTTGTTGGTTGAAAAGAGCAGCCACTTTAAAAAGAGAAGATTTAAAAATTTAAAACTCAATTATGTTGAAATATGTATCTGCTTGAAAAAATGAGCTTTGTTGAAAAGAGAAATCGAGAAGATTGACATATGGTACCTGAGACAATTATGTTGAAACTCAATTATGTTGAAAAGAGAAGATGGACAGATGGTACATGAGACAATGAGAAAACTCAGAAAATAATAATTTATAATCATTCAAATATTATATATATATATATATATATATATATTTTAAGATTTATCAAAAAGTAAAGTTAACTTATGGGCTAAACAAAAAAATTGTTCAACACAATATTATGTTGATTATCTTTTTTCTAAAAATAAAATTTTTAATGTATTAATCACAATTAAATATGGAAACGTTATGAAAACGGGAAGGAAACGTTTCCGAAACAGTGGAATTATCTCTGTTTTATGGAAACGGCGCGGAAACGTTTCTGTGGCGTCCCGTTTTTGTTTTGGAAACGTTTTAAAAACGGGAGACGTCATATAACCGACATCCCCATGCTTCCTATGTTCGCCTCCGGATTTTTAAGGGTCTACCTGGAACACCAGCGGTTGCAATGGAACTTTGGGAGAGTCCACACGTAAACAGAACCTTCATGCATCCCCCAAATTAATGAGCGGGTTGCGTAGTGCCTCGATCGATGATGAAGCACCACGCCTTTTGGGCTAGCTGTTGTTCCGGAGGTGTAACCAAGAGCGATGCTCTGGCCAGCCTCTTCTCGTGTAACGCCCATCAGATCTAGATAGTACAAGTAGTGACATAGGATGTTCTTCATCTTATCACTCTCGAGATCCGGTATGAAACACGACCAACGCCACCGTGAGGAACGGAAAAGAATAACGGTTTTCAAACCATGGTCGATCAAATTTTTTGTTTCTACAAGTATTTATGCAAACAAAAATGTACAGCATAGAGAGTAGTGTCTTGTCCGTATTAGGAGTAGACGTGTATTTCGGGATTTGGTGGCAGGAGACGAGATGCTTTTGATGGGGTTTGGTTTTGAAGTTTCTTAGAATGGAAGTTACATACATTGTTGACAAGGTTGGTCGGAGCATGTACACGTATCGAACTAGCCTACTAGTTATGTGTTTAAATCGTTTATACCTTTGAAATAACTTTTTCGCAGTAAACATTGGAAGCTCGGACGAATTTGTTTGATTTGCTAGCTTACATATAAGAGTGAAATTGTACTCCTCTTTTTTTTTGTTCTTATCGCACATCTATACTTTATTGTTTTTTCTATTGGCTCACAAAATGTGTCATGCACTTTAAAAAGTATCTTCCGAAATCAATTATAACTTCCACACAAACAAACAAAATTCAAAAGCACAACCTCTCCTATTCGAAACCATGAAACAGTTGACCTAATATACGTGAAACCAGAGAAAAGACTCCAACATAAATAACGTCAGTGAAAGAAGGCCTTGTAGAAGATCTAGCTATTAAGTCTTTACTTACCGAAGGCTGTTTCTCATCATCACTTCTTCCATCGTCCCTGTTTGTGTTGTTGATCTTCGCTTCTCCCTAAGTACACAACCACAAATTTTCTTTCTTCAACGATACAGATGTTTCTCTCCTTCCAATATGTTGTTGGTTTCTTTTTATACAGCCACTTTTTCACTTACTGTCTTTGTCGTTGTGTGACTTTCGACCTGAAAAAATGACATTAAAGTGTCAGAGTCTTTGCTTTTCAGTAGATGATTTAAAACTGTTGACAGCAGTTAACTATATGACAAAAGGGGATGAGTATGTGTGTGTGTGTGTTTTGGAGAACGCTCTTAGAATGTGTTGCTTTACCTTGGCTGCTTTGAACAGCTCATCGAGAACCTCAGACAGTGTTGGATGTGCATGAACTGCCAATTTTATGTCCTGCAGAGATGCCAGTAAACATGCAGAATCAAAAACTGGATTCGAATTGGATATAATCAAAGAACTAGATCCAATAGAAACCAGGGAAATCATCAATATCAAAAGCTAATAGAAATTAGGGAAAGGGCAGCGAGAATGCCAAAAATCCTACCTGAATGCACGTTCCTAGAGCAATCGCATTGGAAGCTTCATGGATAAGGTCAGCAGCATGCAACCCAAATATATGAACTCCTAAGATTTCACCGTTGTCAGGTCGATATATCATCTGCACATGAATGCAATAAGATCTCTGTGCTCTTTCATGAGCCATAAATGAATCAACAACTTTTGTTTCTCCTACCTTGGCTATTCCTTCTCCTTCATTTTCAGCTAGGGCTTTTGTGTTAGCCTTGAAACTTGTCTTGGCAACACTAACTTTAAATCCTTCCTTTTCACCTTTTTCTCTCGCTTGAGGCTGACAATCGGGGGAATTATGTCAAAACAGTAAGCATATTGCTCATAACATTTTTCTTTTTGACCCTCTTCAGTACAAAAGCACTAGAATTACCTCTGTCAATCCCACCATGCTGATTTCAGGATGAGTAAAGCAAGCAGCTGGGATGCTAAGATGATTAAGCACATGATCCCTACCGGTGACTTGCTCGACCACTAGCCACACAGCAAGAGCGTAAAGTTTAACACATGGCTGATGGCCCAAGAATGAGAAAAGGAAAATCTTCAAAGCATTTACAGTAGCCAATAAGCCATTTACCAGAAATTCCTTGGGCACTGGCTGCATGTGCAAGCATCAATTTACCATTAGCATCACCAATGCAGTACAAGTTCGGAACCTATCAAACAAAATGATTTTTAATATATAGAAAGATGTCTTGGTTAGAGAAAGGTAGGTATATGCAATTTCACCGACCAGAGCTCCATTCCCATCGATCACACGCATTCGCTCATCAACTGGAATGAAACCTCTCTGCGTCACAACATTGACCTGTGATTGAAAAGCAGCTTCATGGTTAATTTTATGAAGACCAAATGTTTCCAGGTAACGAAGTGACAATAGTATCACAATAAACAGGGGCGATGTAGTGCAATTTCACACATTTTCCAAGCCAAGACCATTGGTGAACGGAGCCCTTCCCGTAGCAATAAGAGCAGCATCTACCTGGAAAAAATTACATGGTACCATGAGAAGAAACCAAATTACATTACTATTTCTTTTCTTTTCTTGGGAGGAAAAGGCCACAAAAAATTTAGAAAATAAGCTCTACTGATTGCAGTTAACCATATGATGATAAAAGGGGTCTCTGATCAATTTCATGGGAGAAGAATAGTAAAAGTATGGTAAAATTGCAGTGACAAAGCAAAATGGGAGAAAAACAAGACTTTTAAGGACCTACTACCAAAGGCACATATCTGCCGTGATATCAAATCACAGGCATGAACATTTTGTAAAAATTGTCTCTTTGTTAGACATCAGATCTCCCTATCTTTTATATGACAATTTGTTACCTCCAAGGTATCCTTAGGTTCCTTGGTTTTGGCATCAATAAGCTCAATCATTACTGGTTTCCCGTCCTTTGCTGGAGTAATCTGTATAAGAACAGATTTAAGTTTATAAGATGAATGTATAGTGGTATTTAGAATGCATGATTTAACAAGCTCACTTTGGTTGCAAAGACTCCAGTATGATAGTCAATCTTTCTTGGATTTATCAAAACCCTCTGAGCTAGCTTACTGATCTCGGGATCGAATCCAGGCATTAGCTGATCCAGTGCTTCGATGAAAGTTACCTGCACAAATGATTCCCGGTTTCAATCACCAACTATAGTTGTAAGGTAGAGCAACCTAATACAACATAACATGGAAATGGCAAATTTTCAATTTAGCTCCAGAAACCAATATTTAAATATCCTAAACCCCTTTTCACTGCTATCTGCACAATAACATGGTTACAGTACGAAACCAAACAAAGACTAGAAAATAGAGAACATTGCAAAGTTGCACATCTCAACTATAAGGACCAACATTATTAAGTCATATTAGAGCAACATCATTAGTACAGAAACATTATGTTACCTCACTTCCAAGTGCTGTGTAAACATCACTGAATTCAAGACCAATATAACCACTTCCTACAATTGCAATCCAATCAGGGACAGACTCCAATTTCAAGGCATGGTCACTGGTTATTACAGTCTTTCCTGCAGCACCAAAATATAAACGTTCAAGGAATCAAGTCTGTTTGCTATTATAGTTGCTTTTGCACCCAAAGAATTGGAGAACTTAATCAGGCTTCTCCGTTAACAACTCTATGTTCAAAACAACCAGCGTACCATCAACTTCAATTCCTTTAGGAACAAACGGCACAGATCCAGTGGCAATGATTATATCTTTTGCAGTGATAATATTGTCTGGGAAACCGATCTTCCCATATTTAACCTTTTGGGGGCCCTTCACAATACAAAGTTAATGAGTTAGGATCGCTGTTTAAAAAAAACGTATCCTTACTAGATAGTCAAACATGAAAGAAAATTATCCACTGACCAGAACACTGCCAAATCCTGTCAATATGTCAACACCAAGTGCCTTCATTGAATTGGTCAGATTGTTTCTGATCTTGGTAGCCAGGTTACTAGCATGGTCTGCCACACCCTGACGGTCATACCCAGCAGCTGAAACCTGTTTTCCAGGGTAAACAAGAAGCATAATTGTGGATGCCAAAAGGAGTCATTTCATTTCTTCAACGATTCACTGTTATTAAACTTGAACAGGCTAGAAAGTTTACACAGAGAACATCTAAAGCGAAACAGCATGAAACCAGTGAAACAGTAGGAGTCAACATCAGTTGATAATACCTGCAGACCAAAGGCCTTCATGTGATGCTCGCTCTGGAGTTCCCGCATTCTACCACTAACAGCAAGAAGAGCTTTGGAAGGCACACATCCTCTGTTAACGCAAGTCCCTCCAACAACATCTCCTTCAATTATGGCAGTTTTAAGTCCCTAAGAAAAAATCGCCAATGGATCCGTAAACAAAACTGAGACAATCGTAAAGAAACACGGGAAACGATGCGCACATTGACTTGCTAGTTTCTACACGTCTTCATATCACTGAAAATACTTTATCAAAATAAACTCAGTCATTATTTATTCAGAAAATTTCGTAGCTCAAATAATCAAGAGTACAATAGAATGTTAAGTAAACAGAGGGTGATCGTAATTATATAACAAATCATGTTAGCATTTCGCAAATTAGTAAGAATTTGAATGAGCATACCTTCTCAACGGCGTGCAAAGCAGCTCCGTGACCGCCAACTCCAGCTCCGATGATGATCAAATCGTAATCGAATTTTTTTGACGGAGCACCATTACCAGCAGCGGAAGAAGCAGCAGCGGAGACTTCGAATCTCCTCCTCGGAATTCGAATTCGTTCACTACGTAAAGCAAACTGATTCGACGGCGAGAAACCTAACGCTTCTCGCCTGAGGCCGCAGAACCGGAGGCTCCTCGGCGTAGAGAAAACGAAACCAGTTGATCCGAGCATGCAGTTCGGACTGGTAAGCGACGTCTGGGAGAACGGAATAGCGATAGCTGGTTGCATTGTAAGAGAGAGAATGTGAGATCCGGAGAGAAAATGGCAGATGGAGAGAGAGAAAGAGGCGAAGTCAGTGTAATATCAAAGGAGGCGGAGATATCAAAGCGGGATTGGTTTAACCACTTTCCTTCTCGTTGTTGTATACGTGGCATTTATAACTTGCATTTATTTTTTAAATCTGGCTTTTATTCTACAACCCATGGCCCATTATAGGCCTCATAGCCTCTTCACGCTCAGACACTCGTGTAATTTTCCGTTTTATAAATTTTCAAAAATTGTTATTATATATTAAAAAATGGTCTTAAATACTTTTTTGAATATATACTTGTTATTATATATTAAAATTTGTTGTAAAAAATATCTACAGACATAAAATTAAACTGATAACTTTACTCAGAAGAAAAGAGGAGAAAGAAGAGACAATCATTCTCTTATTGATGTAATTTACAAATGATACATAGTCTCCTATTTATAGGAGAAGTCAGTCGGCAAACTTCGTAAAAAGATAATCAAAACAAAAATGTCTTCAACGAAGACGCCTTTGATGACTTTTCAACACTCCCCATTGATTATCTATTATTATCGAAGTATTACGTATTACCTCGTTAAAAACTTTATCATGTAAAAACCCAATGGGATAAAAATCATGATAAAGGAAAAAAAGTACAGATACGTAATCTCCCCCTCGAAAAGATATATATAAATCCCTTTATATATCTCGCAAATGACGCATTCCAATATTCTGAACATGCTTTCTGAATGTTGTTGTAGGAAGCGTCTTTGTGAACAGATCTGCTGCATTGTCGGTTGAGCGAATATACTCAATGTTGACTACTTGATTTTTCACAAGCTCTTGAGTATATGAGAAAAATCTTGGTGGGATATGTTTTGTCATATCGCTCTTGATATAACCTTCCTTAAGTTGAGCGACAAATTCAGCATTATCCTCGAACAATTTTGTTGGTTCTTTATTTGTAGTGATTCCATTAGCCTCTTGTATATGATGAGTCATGTACTTGAGTCATACACATTCTCTACATGCCCCATTGAGTGTGATAATTTCTGCATGATTTGAGGAAGTGGCAACCAATGTCTGTTTTTGTGAACGCCACGAGATCGCAGTACCTCCTAATGTAAAAACGTATCTAGTTTGCGATCGAGCTTTATGCGGATCTGATAGATATCCTGCATCTGCAAAACCAACTAGACCAAACAAGGAATTTTTGGGATAATATAATCCCAAGTCAATTGTACCTTGAAGATAACGGAATATTTATTTTATTCCGGTCCAATGTCTTCGCGTAGGGGCTGAATTATACCTTGCAAGTAAGTTAGTAGCAAAAGCAATATCTGGTCTAGTACAATTAGCAAGATACATCAGCGCACCAATAGCGCTCATATAAGGTATTTCATAACCTAAAATTTTCTCGTTATCCTCACAAGGTCGAAATGAATCATTATCAACAATAAGTTATCTATTGACCAATGGAGTACTCAAAAGATTTGCTTTATCCATATTAAAGCGTTTTAATATCCTTTTGGTATAATTTGATTGTGGACAAATATTCCACCTTTGAGATGCTCTATTTGAAATCCGAGATAAAACTTTGTCTTACCAAGGTCTTTCATTTCAAACTCTTCTCACATATGGGTTCGTGCATCATGAACTTCCTTTTGAGTTCTAATAATGTTCAGATCATCAACCTATACAGCGATAATAACAAATCCTAATGAGGATTTCTTGATAAACACGCAAGGGCATATCGCATAGTTAATATATTCCTTTTTCAACAAATATTCGTTTAAGCGATTATACCACATGCGTCCATATTGTTTTAATCCGTAAAGTGATCACTGTAATTTGACCGAACAAAAATCTTTTGATTTTTCCGAGATCTTGGATCCTTCCAGGATTTTAAATCCATCGGGAATTTTCATATATATATCACTATCAAGTGATCCATATAGATATGTAGCCACGACATCCATAAGGTACATCTCTAAACTTTTGGATGCCGTTATACTCATCAAGTATCTAAACGTAATTGCATCCATAACCGGGGAATATGTTTCATCATAATCAATTCCCGGTCTTTGAGAGAAACCTTGTGCCACAAGTCGTGCTTTATATCTTATGATCTCGTTTTTTTCATTTCGTTTTCTCACGAAAACCCATTTGCATCCGAAAGGCATTACATCTTCTGGTGTAATGATCACATGTCCGAATACATTTCTTTTATTGAGAGAGAGTAATTCATCTTTCATGGCCTTTTGTCATTTCTCCCAATCGGGTCTCGCTCGACATTTTGATAATGATCTCGGGTCCGGATCATTATATTCATCATCAATTTCTTTAGATATAGAAAATGAAAATGTTCCATCCATATCTTCTATTTCATTTCTAACCCAGATTTTTCCATCTTGGGCATAATTAATGGATGTTTCACAATTTTCTATATCATGTTCTTCCTCAAAAAGACTTTCATCATCAGATTTTTCAAGAACCTTCTCATTTTCTTGAATATCTGCATGATGTAATACTTTTGGGAGATCTTTACTGATTCTTCCTAATTTCTCTTTCTTTGGGGGATTATTATCTTTAGAGCTCATCGGCCTCCCCCTTTTCAATTGAACTTTTGAGTCATTTATTTTATTTTCATCAAATAGTTCCTTTGGAACATCAATTCTTGATGGAGCATTTGCAGCGGGTATATACGATTTCGTCACCTTTTTCGTATCTGTAAACACATCTAGTAATTCATTTGCTATATTCTGTAAATGTATAATTTTCTAAACTTCCAGCTCACGTTGATTTGTAGGGGGGTCAAGGTGTATCAAATTTCGTGTACACCATGTAACATTTTTTGATGTTTCTTTAATTCCTCAACCTAACGCTGGAAATTCATCTTCATTAAAATGGCAATCGGCAAAACGTACCGCAAACATATCACCAGTTCAAGGTTCAAGATATCGAATTATACTTGGTGATGTATACCCAATATATATTCTCATTCTCCTTTGAGGTCCCATTTTTGTTCTTTGTGGTGGGGCTATTGGAACATAAACCACGCACCCAAAAACTCGAAGATGGGATACATTTGGCTGTTGACCAGATATCAACTCCAATGGGAAATATTTATTATACGCACTTGGTCTAATCTGGACCAATGCAGCTGCATGCAGTATAGCATGACCCCATACAAAAATTGGGAGATTTATTCTCAATATTAACGGTCTTGCAATCAATTGCAACCGTTTAATCAAACTTTCGGCCATCCCATTTTGTGTATGCACATGGGGCACTGGATGTTCAACATCAATCCCCATTGACATACAATAATTATCAAAAGCTTGTGAAGTGAATTCACTAGCGTTATCAAGCCTGACTTTCTTTATGACATAATCAAGAAATTGTGCTTTCAATCTGATTATTTGGGTAATGAATTTTGCGAAAGCCGTATTTCTTGTTGTCAAAAGACAAACATATGACCATCTACTTGATGCGTCAATCAATACCATAAAGTATCGAAACGGTCCGCACGGTGGATAAATAGGTCCACATATGTCACCATGTATTCTCTCTAAGAATACTAGAGATTCATTCCCAACTTTAGTTATTGATGGTCGTGTTATGAGTTTTCCTTGAGAACATTCTTTACATGAAAACTCTCCCGATTGAAAAATCTTCTCATTTTTTAATGGGTGACCATTATAATTTTGCACAATTCTCCTCATCATAATTGATCCAGGATGGCCTAATCTTTCATGTCAGACTTTAAAAGTACTAGTAAACTTCTGGTTTACCATAGCATATGATTCAACTATGCTTATTTTTGTATAATATAATCCAGAGGATAACATTGGCAAATTTTCCAATATATGTTTCCTCTCATATATAATGCAAAGATAGTCAACATTATTTTTACTCATAGTTTCTATATGATATCCATTTTTACGGATATCTTTGAAACTTAACAAGTTTCTATGAGACTTAGGAGAATATAATGCATTATTTATTTCAAATTTCGTGCCTTTTGGCATCGAAAAACTGGCTTCTCCAGAGCCTAGTATTATCTTTGCATTTCCGGATATAGTACTCACGTTTCCAGCGGAGTCACTTAAATCAAGACAGGAGAAATATCGTCTATCTTTAAGTATAGTGTGCGTTGTAGCACTATCTGCTAGACATATGTCTCCTTCATCAATTCCAATTTTTGACATTTGCTGTGTCATAATTTATAGAGATGCATTAATAGTTTAAAGCAAAACATATTCATAAACTACTGAAACCATCGTTAAGTTTTGTTACACAAACATATTATACATGTTTTATTGGTAGCTTTTCATTTCTCATCGATCATAATCGCTTTAATCCTCGTTGATACTTTCGAGATCAACAAGAAAATCTGCGATATCCAGATGAGTATCATCATTTAGACCACTAAAGGAAGGTCCAACTTCATCATCGGCA
This sequence comes from Pugionium cornutum, assembly GCA_018901935.1. Lineage (NCBI taxonomy): Eukaryota > Viridiplantae > Streptophyta > Magnoliopsida > Brassicales > Brassicaceae > Pugionium > Pugionium cornutum. Next base: position 27,766,058 of record CM032161.1, read on the forward strand.
AAGTTGGTTTCAACATTATTACTCTTGGGCTTTATTGACTCTTGATACAAATCGGTGAAATATTTGGGCGTATGACATGTACGTCCTCAATGCCCTTTCATGCCGCATCTGTAACAAGCGTTCTCGGTTGGTTTTCTTATTGTCCGACCACTCTCATTTATTTGGAAATTCTTAGTTTTCCAATGTTAAAACCCCTTCTTTGTCCACATCCACGACCTCTACTACGGCTTCTGCCACGTATATGTCCTCGTCCTTGATAATTATTATTATTACTGGACGCTACCATATTCACTTCTAGGAATAGAGCCGATCCAGCTGGACGAGATTGAAGATTTAATATCACAAGGTCGTTATTTTGCTCTGCTACAAGGAGGACTTGCATCAACTCCGAGTAGCAAATATCCTTTTGATATTGCTTTTGTAGGACTACATTTCCAGAATGGAATGTGGAGAGCGTTTTTTCAATCATATCATAATCGCTCATTTTATCACCACATAACATCATTCTGGAAGTAATTTCGAACAACGCGGAATTATATTCACCAACACTTTTATAGTCCATAAATCGGAGGTGTAGCCAATCATATCGAGCCTTAGGTAAGATCACAAGTTTTTGATGATAAAACCTATCTCTTAATGATTGCCAAAGATCTGCAGGATCTTCTTTTGTGATATATTCATTTTTTAACGTATCATAGAGATGGTGGCGTAAAAACACCATGGCCTTAGCCTTATTTTCATGTGACATCGTTTCCGATGGATCGATGGCTTTAAGAAGGCCATTCGATCTCAGATGCATCTTTGCATCTGATGCCCAAGTCATATAATTTTTTCCAGATACTTCGAAGGCAATGATATCAAGCTTTGCCAAGTTTGACATGATATCTATATAATAATTAAATCAATTGTTATAACATTTTAAGCATCATCTTAAATATTGTTAATGATAATAAAAACATATGCATATAATAAAGTAAATAAATAAATAATCATCTTAGGAGGTAAGACCGTCCATGTGATTGAAGAGGCAGCACCTACCATATTATTTCGAGGAGACAGTGCCTACCACTCGATTACGGAGGAGACATAATCTACCACTCCATAAATAATTAAATTGACATAATAAAATAAAGTAAATAATCTCACGGGAGGAGGTATAACCTACCACTCCATAAATAATATCGCGGGAGGAGGTATAACCTACCACTCCATAATATCGTGGGAGGAGGTATAACCTATCACTCTATAAATAATATCGTGGGATGAGGTATAACCTACCACTCCATAAATAATTAAATTGACATAATTAAATTGACATAATAAAATAAAGTAAATAATATCACGGGAGGAGGTATAACCTACCACTCCATAAATAATATCGCGGGAGAAGGTATAACCTACCACTCCATAATATCGCGGGAGGAGGTATAACCTACCACTCCATAATATCGCGGGAGAAAGTATAACATACCACTCCATAAATAATATCGTGGGAGGAGTTGCATCCTACCACTCCATAAATAATTAAATTGACATAATTAAATTGACATAATAAAATAAATTAAATAATATCACGGGATGTGGTATAACCTACCACTCTATAAATAATATCGCTGGAGGAAGTATAACCTACCACTCCATAAATAATAACGCAGGAGGAGGTATAACCTACCACTCCTTAAATAATAACGCAGGAGGAGGTATAACCTACTACTCCTTAAATAATAACACAGGAAGAGGTATAACCTACCACTCCTTAAATAATAACGCAGAAAGAGATATAACCTACTACTCCTTAAATAATAACATAGGAGAAAGTATAACCTACCGAAAGGAACTAATAATGTTTTAAACACGGTGCTGGGTAAGCGATGGTTTGCTTTTTGCCCTATGTATAAAAGTTTCAAGGAGGAAAGATGGTAACTTTTATAGTTTCACATCAAGGCCGCCAATCAAATACCATACTTTTGCAAGAAGACTTCCGAGAAAATGAAAGAACTGGAGATGCTGTTCATGTATCATTTCTGATCCGGGATTAGGATAAAGCATGTGATCAGCGGTCTCCTGAAAGAAAGCATGCACAAGATTCAATGCAAACATGAGACGTGGTAAATTATGAAATCAAATAAACACTTGAATGAGTAAAACTAGATGTACGACCTTAAATAAACCATATTGCACATCAAAAGCTGCTAGGGTAATTTTCTCCATGAAGTCTTTGAAAATGCCACCACCATCAATGCCAGCTTCCTCAACTCCGAGTTCATTAACAAATGTCACACGAATCTACAGCCAGTAGTTATTTGCATTAGAAGTATCATAAAAAAAAAACAAATCAGAGTGATACAATAAAGAAAATAAGCATAAGATTCAAATGTGAACAAGAAATTGTTTGAAGACCGATATCAGGTAAGAGATAGAACTTACCGATCCCCGGAGATCATCCTCTGACAATGCACTCATTTGATTGTAAGCATCTTCCAAGATGTGATCTCTTCGTATTCTGAACCTATTACGAGCAAAAACGCCTTGGGATCCATGACTCTGCCTTGCCGTTGCTAATTGTGTCTACAAAGATGTCCAGCGAGTAAATGCACCCGCAGCGAAGTAATCAGTGAACAAAAACATACAATTTTTTTTCTCTCATGTTTTCAGATTACTGATACACGTATATGTCATTTAGCTCTCTTAGGCTTATCAAAACGACTAAATGATATTTATTCACCAGACATACACCTCCTAACAGCCACTCACTGTGAATATTTTGACTCTGCTTGTGAATGGAATCAGGAAAGGAGCTTGCATCAGTATGTAGTTGGCTCTGGTACCTTCCATTATGGCCTGGAGAAAGGAGAACAGTATAAGCAAAGATAGGGGACAACTAAGACCAAATCATTCAAAATAATAGATAAATAAAATATTATAGTGTTGGCATGTCACAACAGTAAACGAAATCGCAGGGTAGTAGCCACCTGAGAGATGAAAAATTCATTGACTGTATCAGCTTGGAAGTCGCTCGAGGAAGTGAACTGTTGCCGGTTGTTCCAATCTTGCAACTGCGGAAAGGTTTCATCAACAAAGAGAAGAAAACGTACAATTAGCTTTGTCAAGGAATATTAACTTCTTTGCGCCACATACCTGTGAAAGTAACTCAGAGACCACAACCCCAACCCTCTTCTGAATTATGTCAACAGGGTTCTTCTTCGAAAGGTTATTGCAGACAGATTTTCTAGTGTTAGGTTGCGTAAGTGGATTCACCCACAGTAACTGCCATAAAGCCTGGACAAAATAATTGAAAACTATAAGCATAGCATAGATACTATTCTTTGCTGAGCCCAATTATACATAATTTAGCAGAGAATTTGTATGCCATAAAGCAACCATATGAAAACACATATCTTGTGTAGCTTATTATATTTGTGTGTTACAGATAGAAATCTAAGGCCTCAGCTAATCGCAATATTATATTTCATGTAAGAATCTTTAATCATATCGCCTAATACGCTTCTTCACGCAAATTTACAAGACTACTTAATGGGATCCATCATCCGTCGAAACACATACCTGCTTGAGAATAATGATGAGCAACCTCATATCATGTAGCGACAATGGCTTCTCTCGTTCGTAAAACTCCTCATTGTCGACTATCATAAGCATATGCCTGATCAGCAACGGCAATGTTAAGCCAGATTTAATTATTCAATATCCCTTACAAAGGTTACTTATAGTCATACGAGAGAATGACTTTTACGTAAAACTACAGAGATTTTGGCATTAAATTAAGCAAAACTTACTTATAAACAGGACAAAAAACAACAAGGGGTAATAGCCAGCCTGGAGCATCCTCAGGAAGGTAAGTGAGGAGTTTAGGCATAGATGACCACTTCTGGTTGTCATGGCATCGCTTCATATAATTCCACAACACAGCTACAAGCTCGGTTCTATAAGCCAAAATTGTCATTATTCGCTCAAGCGGGAGAGTGTTGAATGCTGCATACAGAAAAGAACTGGCTGTGCCAATAGCTATTGCTTCTTTATCTTCGTCATATGACTGGTTTGTTTATGGAAACCCCATGGATGCAAGATGAGTCAAAAGAGAACACATATCAATTTCCCAGTGCAATGCAGCCACGTTTGTCTCAGAGACTTGGCCCAAATATAGCCAAACGACCTTATTTTTTCTATGGAAACTTGGGTGAACTACCTCCTAGGTGGTGGTCTAAGATCTCGAGTTTCTTCAAGAATCTCACCCGTGGTGTCGAGGGTCTCTTCAAGAAGAACAAGGTAAACTACGTTAAGGGCTACGGTAAGTTTCTGTCCCCGTCTGAAGTCTCTGTTGACACGGTCGATGGAGGAAACACGGTTGTGAAAGGCAAACATATCATAGTTGCAACTGGCTCGGATGTCAAGTCTTTGCCTGGAATCACAATCGATGAAAAGAAGATTGTGTCATCAACGGGGGCATTGTCGCTGACTGAAATACCAAAGAAACTCATCGTCATTGGCGCTGGCTATATTGGTCTCGAGATGGGTTCTGTATGGGGACGGCTTGGATCAGAGGTAACAGTTGTTGAGTTTGCATCGGATATTGTACCGTCAATGGATGGTGAAATCCGCAAGCAGTTTCAACGTTCACTAGAGAAACAAAAGATGAAATTCATGCTCAAGACTAAAGTTGTTGGCGTAGATTCATCAGGAGATGGTGTGAAGCTCATTGTAGAACCCGCAGAAGGTGGAAACCAGACCACTCTAGAAGCTGATGTAGTACTCGTCTCAGCAGGTAGAACTCCGTTCACATCTGGACTTGATCTGGAGAAAATCGGAGTTGAAACAGACAAAGCAGGGAGAATTCTGGTGAACGAGAGATTCTCGACAAATGTTTCAGGTGTTTATGCAATTGGAGATGTGATTCCAGGACCAATGCTAGCTCACAAAGCTGAAGAAGACGGTGTAGCTTGTGTTGAGTTTATAGCAGGAAAACATGGGCATGTAGATTACGACAAAGTCCCCGGGGTTGTCTACACCTATCCTGAAGTTGCATCAGTTGGAAAAACGGAGGAACAGCTGAAGAAAGACGGTGTAAGCTACCGGGTTGGAAAATTCCCGTTCATGGCCAATAGCAGAGCCAAAGCCATAGACACAGCAGACGGATTGGTCAAGATTTTGGCTGATAAAGAGACGGACAAGATCTTGGGAGTGCACATTATCTCAGCAAACGCAGGAGAAATTATCCATGAGGCGGTTCTGGCTATTAACTACGATGCTTCTAGTGAAGACATTGCTCGAGTATGTCATGCTCATCCCACCATGAGTGAGGCTATCAAGGAAGCTGCCATGGCTACCTATGACAAGCCCATTCACATGTAGTAACCACAGGTACAGCAGGGCTTCTTTCTGGTTCTATTTCGGTTTTTGATTTTTTTCTTTTATTAGCTTTTTAGGTTTTGAAATTTTTGTGTAGATGTCGATACGAGGAGATAAGGGTGAAGAAGGAAAACCGCGTGCAACAAACCAAATCAAGATCTTAACCGTTATTATGTTTGATTTGGTTTTCTGATTTCGGTTTAAACCTTCGATTTTTAATTTTCTGGTGGATACGAGATGAGCTGAAAGAAAATGCTTTTACCACTCTTTTTATTCGTTAATCTTCTCCAGATTTTCTGTTCCGGGTTAGGCCGACTACAGTAATAATAACTTAATCGCTCAATAAACCAAATGTGATTAATCCAGTTTGATAGCTGGTTTTGGTTGCCTTTCTTTGCTTTTGGGCCTTTTGGCGAATGACTAAACCCAATAGTAACTTTAAAACCAATAGATGAGTAAATTCATAGTCAATATTTCTTCTAACTTTGCCAAGAATTAAAAAAAAGTGCTAAAAAAAGTTTGCCGTAGGAAACTGCAAACTTTTAGAGGTTGTATGGATAACGAGAGATGAAAATTGCTAAGAATAGCAAAATATTTGTCTCCCATAAATTAGAACTTGTGGTCTACCTAAAAATTAGATAGAAATTCTATTATTAGTTTGAATGGAAGCAATCAATCACAAGCATCTATAAATACGAATCCTCAGGCCATAGTAAGGGAACAACAAAAAACAATAAAACAACTAAAAACAATAAAACAACCTAACATAATAAAATAAAGAAAAGAACCAAAGATGACAGCATACATGAGGAAGAGTGGTGTTGTGTTTTCTCTGATGTTTTTTGTAATGATTGGTTCCTTGTATGCACAAGGAGCAGACGTAGCAGCTATTTGCGGGAAAGCGAAAAACCCATCCTTCTGTACGAGCTTTATGTCATCCAACCCACAGGCCTCAGGTGCTGATATTCCAACGCTTGCAAAGATTACCTTCGCTTCTGCACAATCAAGTGCATCAGGAGCTGTCAGCAAAATTCAATCTCTAGCCGCTACAGAAACCGACCCTGCTTTGAAGGCTGCATACACGTCGTGCGCTACGCAATATGGGGATGCAGTCAGCAGTCTCAATGATGCTAAAGCGAGCCTGACATCAAACGATGGTCCAGGGTTGAACACTAAGGTTTCAGCAGCTATGACAGGAGCTACAGCATGTCAAGGTGACGTGAAGAGTGTCAAAGCTGATCCTGCAGTTGTGAAGAACAATGAAGATTTTCAGAACATTTGTGGCATTGTTCTTGTCATCGCCAACATGATGTGAGAAAAGGCTGAGCACCACTTTATTCAAGCGACCTTCATCAAACAAGTTCTACATGCATTTTACATATACATATAAATAAAATAAATTTTGACTGAGTGAAAATTAATAATAATAATAATAAGTTTTCACTTTAAGCTATATATCCATCATCAAAAACATGGTTTCTTAAAACTGTTGTAAATCATTCATCTATTTTGGTAATATATATTCACATTTTATCAACAAAAGAAAAACATGGTTTCTCTTTGTAACCTGATTTCTCATATGCCATAAACTCTATTGATACAATACAAGAAATTCACAAAAATGAAAATCATATAAGATGAGCAAATGTTGGAAAACACTTCATTATCAAGTAAAGCAGATGCTGGTTTACATTCCAAGTCTAATACAACATAGAACGAAGAAGAAAAAAGTAAAGAAAATCACAAAAAACATCAGAACAACGCAAGCAAACCAAAGGCCATACTCAACAGGAATATAATTTTATTCAATATGATCACATACCCGAGAGAAGAAAAAAATGAAACATAATTAGAGACGCACAGTGGTAGGCTTGTAGTCTATAACCAATACTTTATCCAAGCTGTCAAGGAACATGGTGGCGAATTCCACGTGAATGGGATGAGCAACGTACTCAGCTACAGCTTCTTTGCTCTCAAATGTGGATTCAAAGATGTGTGTGAAACCTTGATGCAGATTCTCAATGCTCACATCTTTTCCCCTAAAATCATACATTCATTAAGCAAAACAGAAAACAAAATAATAGAATCAGACCTTATTTTAGTACATAGCCAATGTTATAGCTATAAACTCAATTTTTCCCCAATTGCTAGTTAGAAAAAACAATCTCCAGAATCATATTTAGTAGCTGAAAAATTAGAAGTCACGAACATATCCCTAAACCTAGAAGCAGTTCAGATCAACATTGAGGATCAATATTACGATTGTTAAATTCTGAAAAGACAAAAAAAAAAAACATGAGAATGCGGAGAGATTTACCATTGGAAAGCTTTCATAGGCTCGATTAGATTGACGAGGTTAGCGTAACCATTGATAAGTTGTTCGACTTTCTCTGGGCTTACGTCGTCTTTGAACTTAGCAAGCAGTATGTGCTTCACAGGTCCCTTAGCTTCATCCATTTGATACTTTTCGCTTCGCCGTGCTCTCTCTCTCTCGATCTAACTTATATGAGTATTCTGGCAGTTTAACTAAATGGACGGTCAAGATCTTATCTACAAAATAAAAGATTGGGTTTGCGACGTGCAAACACGTGAGTCAAATTATTTTTCGATTTTAGAGACAAATAATCAAATAGTATTCCTAAATTATTCTTAAATGATTTCGTCATGGTTTATTATTGTTTTTCCACAATTTCAGTTGTTTTACAATATGTTTTTAAAATTTGGAGAAGAAGATGAAATTACAAAAAAATTGTGGTCCTATATTTTATAAACTAGAAGAAGTGGGACTCCATTTCTATTTTCAATTTCTCTTACATGATCCAATGGTTAATGAGTCTTATTTTGATGAAAGTGTAATTATTCACATATACAAATGTTATTTAAAAGCAGATTTATAAGATTTTTTCAAGTTAGCTTTTAACAATATTTTGGATATGTAAGAAGTTTAGTTTTATTTTTGTCAGTGTATCACAATGTATCGATTTGATAGTTCAACATTTTTATAAGAAAATTTAATATTCATACGATAGATGGTGTAGTGGAATTGCACATTTTTAAAATATACGTATAAGTAGTATAAACCGTAATTTAGTTACTCCCGTAAGATGTTTAGTTCTTATGACGTAGATTTGTACATAATAATGTTATAAACATACTTAAAGTTTTTACACGTATTTATTAGACTATTATAGGAATTATAAGGGTGCTTATAATGCTTATAAAATTTGTAATGTCCTGTAACGATACTTATAAGATATGAAAAAATAACATACATAGCTAGACTTAGATCAATTTTGGAAATACAAATTTGCAAAACAGTTTTCCAAAGAAAAAAAATTCTAAATCAAACCATACAAATCCGAAACCTTCCAACCATATGATATGAGAAAGAGAGAGTAAAATTCAAATCCACATTCCTCAAATCTCTCGCACCTACTCAACTCTTACATCGAAACCATGGTTGAAGCAAATCAGTGTTAAGCTTTGATGAAATTGATAGTAAATAAAAGATATTTGACTTGGATTAAAGTTGGACAGAGACGGAGGCGAAGATGGAGAGACTCGACAACGACGATGACGATGAGTCTATCAGAAGCAGTGATGAAATTGGATTGCCAAAGCACAACAACGAGAGAATATTATTCGCTTGGAATATTTTTACGAGACAAATTTGTTGTTTTATTATATTTTCTTTCTATAAATCAGGACATTTTGGTCAATACACATTACTCTTCATATCTTTGATTTGTATAAAAATCTAATAACCATGATCACAGGATTATGGTACTTGGCAACAAAAATATTCAAGTACATAATATATGCAATAAGCAAAATCATTTACAGCATTTGAATTCCAGTAAGAAAGTGTTATTTTCAACAGTCAATTTATTTTATTTTTTCCAACAGGACAAAATGAAACTGCTTAGTTAATATGTTCACGTTCGCCTTTTAGATGCTGAGAGCCATTAGTTTCTTCAGCATGCGTCAGTTCAAGACTGTGATTAAGGCAGCAAGCTATTCAGCTCAAATCAAAACCCGCTTCTGCACTTATGGCGTACATCAATTTGGTCTCAAGTTGCTCTTTGCTGCATATCATTGACAAGAAATGTTTAATTTTGATTTCTCCAATAGTTACAGCATCAATTGCAGGAGAAGCTATGTGGCAACAAATTGAATTGCAGGAGAAGCTATGTGGCATCAAATAAGAGGACACACCTTTGATAAGGCGGCAGCTTAAGAAGGTTCATACAAGTGGCTGCTGTCGGTAGTCTATCAACTGATTCATTACTCGCGCTACCCGCAGCCCTGAAACACATTCTCTGTCAGGTGATGGACCTTTTGTTAATACGGCCAAAAGTCCAAAAGATTTTTGAGTCCGCTTAAGTTACCTCTGTATACAGAATGCAGGTTCCAAGTATTTGAAACCGAGCAGTGGTCCTCTTGAACAGCCCGTCACAAATCTGGAGTTAAAGATGATACATGTTAGTTAACTTTTGGTTTCGTTGAAGGAAACAAAAAGACTCCTGCGTGGGAACTTGGTTAACAGACTTAGTAACACGACAGCGAAGTTGTCTTACTTTAAGAACTTCTTCTGGTTTTCGATTGAGAAGCTTTTCATAACTTCCCAGAACATATCGATCACATAATGCCCCTGCCAAGAATATTGCAATGTAAGCATATAACAACGTTCCAAATGTGTCCCTAAGGCTAATTGACAATGGCATTTTGGCTGACAGCGAAGAACCACTCACAGCATTGTAGCCTCCAGCATAGTTAGTGTTGTTTCGCAAGTCATCAATATCCAAACTATCAACTGAACCAGATATGAGAACCTGCACCCAAAGCCCACAAAGGTAACATTACTCTGTTGAGGAAACAACTAACAAAGCAAGAAAATAACAAATTTTAACCATCTAAAGCATAGCCAATGGCACCTGAAACTCATGTTCATTGAACATGTCGATCCATTCCTTTGGAATGAGTTGCTGAAACCCCCTCAAGAAATGAGAACTCTGCTGGCGAATCTGCAACCGAAAAGTCAGATGATATCAAAAGCTGATGCTTTTACAGGGTGACTTCAAGTTTGCCAAGATAAAATGAGAGGAAAGTGATTCCAAGCACCTGAAAATTTAACCGATGATTGGAAACCAGATGAATGAAAGTTATAACATTCTCGTTTGTAACTCGCATGTCTTTGCCCCCTGGAAGTAGCTCTTCCTCTGTCCTTTCTCCATATTCATTATTCAAAATAACAAAGTAAAGCTCCAACTCTGAGATATCACCCTTATAATGCTGCAAGTATCATAATGTAATCGATATACATCAAAAGGTGGATAAAGCTAAAAGAAATAAGACAAAACCTCGTAGATAAACAAACAGATGTCAGTATCGAAAACAAACAGAGTTCAGCATTCTCGCACATCTATGCTTAACAACTATCTCCACATTCCACAAAGCAAAAGGAAAATAGAATGTTCTGCAAAACTCACCTTGAGAAAAATAAGATGCCTATACAACTCAGGATCCAGAGAAGGCAAATCGTTCAAATAGTTGTACCTAGGCAACAAAAATAATGTTTTACAGGATGTTCATTCTGTGTGGGCTCCATAAAACAAAGAAATGACAGGAACTTGAGGTAGATATCAAATTTACAGTACTTTTGTTTCAATTTGCTGAGGAAAAACGTTGCAAATGGTATATCTACTAGAATCCCTTCAAACATAGCCTGCAACAATAATACCGGAAAAACTTATGAGTCTTGTATCATAACAGAAGAAAATCAACTTCAGTAAAGAAAAAAAACTAAATAAGATTTCTATGAAAACGTCAAGAAAATTATACCGTACTAGTTCTATTTGCAAGAAAACGTTACCGAAAGGAACTAATAATGTTTTAAACACGGTGCTGGGTAAGCGATGGTTTGCTTTTTGCCCTATGTATAAAAGTTTCAAGGAGGAAAGATGGTAACTTTTATAGTTTCACATCAAGGCCGCCAATCAAAATACCATACTTTTGCAAGAAGACTTCCGAGAAAATGAAAGAACTGGAGATGCTGTTCATGTATCATTTCTGATCCGGGATTAGGATAAAGCATGTGATCAGCGGTCTCCTGAAAGAAAGCATGCACAAGATTCAATGCAAACATGAGACGTGGTAAATTATGAAATCAAATAAACACTTGAATGAGTAAAACTAGATGTACGACCTTAAATAAACCATATTGCACATCAAAAGCTGCTAGGGTAATTTTCTCCATGAAGTCTTTGAAAATGCCACCACCATCAATGCCAGCTTCCTCAACTCCGAGTTCATTAACAAATGTCACACGAATCTACAGCCAGTAGTTATTTGCATTAGAAGTATCATAAAAAAAAAAACAAATCAGAGTGATACAATAAAGAAAATAAGCATAAGATTCAAATGTGAACAAGAAATTGTTTGAAGACCGATATCAGGTAAGAGATAGAACTTACCGATCCCCGGAGATCATCCTCTGACAATGCACTCATTTGATTGTAAGCATCTTCCAAGATGTGATCTCTTCGTATTCTGAACCTATTACGAGCAAAAACGCCTTGGGATCCATGACTCTGCCTTGCCGTTGCTAATTGTGTCTACAAAGATGTCCAGCGAGTAAATGCACCCGCAGCGAAGTAATCAGTGAACAAAAACATACAATTTTTTTTTCTCTCATGTTTTCAGATTACTGATACACGTATATGTCATTTAGCTCTCTTAGGCTTATCAAAACGACTAAATGATATTTATTCACCAGACATACACCTCCTAACAGCCACTCACTGTGAATATTTTGACTCTGCTTGTGAATGGAATCAGGAAAGGAGCTTGCATCAGTATGTAGTTGGCTCTGGTACCTTCCATTATGGCCTGGAGAAAGGAGAACAGTATAAGCAAAGATAGGGGACAACTAAGACCAAATCATTCAAAATAATAGATAAATAAAATATTATAGTGTTGGCATGTCACAACAGTAAACGAAATCGCAGGGTAGTAGCCACCTGAGAGATGAAAAATTCATTGACTGTATCAGCTTGGAAGTCGCTCGAGGAAGTGAACTGTTGCCGGTTGTTCCAATCTTGCAACTGCGGAAAGGTTTCATCAACAAAGAGAAGAAAACGTACAATTAGCTTTGTCAAGGAATATTAACTTCTTTGCGCCACATACCTGTGAAAGTAACTCAGAGACCACAACCCCAACCCTCTTCTGAATTATGTCAACAGGGTTCTTCTTCGAAAGGTTATTGCAGACAGATTTTCTAGTGTTAGGTTGCGTAAGTGGATTCACCCACAGTAACTGCCATAAAGCCTGGACAAAATAATTGAAAACTATAAGCATAGCATAGATACTATTCTTTGCTGAGCCCAATTATACATAATTTAGCAGAGAATTTGTATGCCATAAAGCAACCATATGAAAACACATATCTTGTGTACCTTATTATATTTGTGTGTTACAGATAGAAATCTAAGGCCTCAGCTAATCGCAATATTATATTTCATGTAAGAATCTTTAATCATATCGCCTAATACGCTTCTTCACGCAAATTTACAAGACTACTTAATGGGATCCATCATCCGTCGAAACACATACCTGCTTGAGAATAATGATGAGCAACCTCATATCATGTAGCGACAATGGCTTCTCTCGTTCGTAAAACTCCTCATTGTCGACTATCATAAGCATATGCCTGATCAGCAACGGCAATGTTAAGCCAGATTTAATTATTCAATATCCCTTACAAAGGTTACTTATAGTCATACGAGAGAATGACTTTTACGTAAAACTACAGAGATTTTGGCATTAAATTAAGCAAAACTTACTTATAAACAGGACAAAAAACAACAAGGGGTAATAGCCAGCCTGGAGCATCCTCAGGAAGGTAAGTGAGGAGTTTAGGCATAGATGACCACTTCTGGTTGTCATGGCATCGCTTCATATAATTCCACAACACAGCTACAAGCTCGGTTCTATAAGCCAAAATTGTCATTATTCGCTCAAGCGGGAGAGTGTTGAATGCTGCATACAGAAAAGAACTGGCTGTGCCAATAGCTATTGCTTCTTTATCTTCGTCATATGACTGCGTACCAAGCGAAACTTGGTGGAACAAAGCATTTGTCTGCATGGATGACAATAGAATTACTGAGTTAATTAAATATTTACTTCATCCAGAGGAGAAATAACAATTAATGTAGTGTCATATGACAGGGAATGGGGACATACTAACTGTAGAAGAAAACGTGAGTCTATAGCATTGGTTATCTGCTGCTCCAGAGTCTTATTCAAGACTAATTCTGGTGCGTCGTCAATCACCATATCATCCTCGTCAGAAGAGCCTGAACCACAATAAATGTGCATCTATTTCATAATAAAACCAAATTGATAAAGAACTACTTCGAGTAGAATGGACAAGAACAAAATAATGTCATATGTGACGATAGGATAGCAAGAAAAATGCCATACTCTGTCTGCTTTCTCTTTCTGATGATTTTACAGGAGGAAGTGTCTCCAGCAAGAAAGTTGCGACTGATGCTATGTCAATTGCCTAGCCAAAATAAATAAAGAAAACAAATCAGCATTAGAGTCAAACAAAACAGGGACCACAACATTTTTTTGCAAATCAACTATACATGAACACTACAAAGTGAAAACCACTGAATTAGGTAAGAATCAAGTAAGAATTCGCTAAAATACCAAGTCCTCGGCAAATGACACAAAACATACAGATACATGAAATAAACCACAAAAGGAACCTACCACATCCAACGAACATTCAGGCTGTGACAGCACCACATTTGCAGTTTCCAATGTATTACCAAGAAGGCAAGCATAACAAGGGAATTCTGTGCTTGTATCCATGGGGAGAATATATGTATCCTTTTGAATACAGAAAGCCATCTGGTGAAGGTAATGTTGACTTAGACTTGGGTCGGCAAAGACCTGGACCATGAAAATATGAGTTTACAACAGTTTAAGTAGATGCTGACGGTTAAGATAATATTTGCCTCAGGGTTAATCATAACCTTGTAAAGAAACAAAAGCTATCATTTTAGCATCAACGACACTGCACATATTTTGTTTAGCACCAATCTGTCACTAAAAATGAGTTCAGGTACCAACCATTTTCAAGTTTGGGAAGAGTTGCCATATAAAAGGTATTGTAAGAATCATAGATGAGAAACTCCAACATGGATCAACAACAGGGCAGCAACATGACTCAGTGCCAACATGTGGTACTATCAGTATCAATATTCTTTCTAGTGAAAGAATGCTGGTGGTCTCAATCTGACTGCTTGGGCTTTCCTGCAAGAAATCACACAATTGCTTCAAAAGGAGAGGTTGCCAGCTACAGAACAACAATCCAAAAATATGCAGTAAATCAAACGAACTAGGTGACAGGGCATGATCATGGAGAACTGTTAGAGAATACCTTAGCCGTAATGACAATTTCTCGGACCAGTTTAAATATGTTTCTTTTATGTAGATAACTAACTATCTTGCAAGCCCAAGGCAGCTTAGGATCTAGCAACAACGACATTGCCTCCATCAATATAGCTGTTGAAATGCTAGCTTCTTCAGGAGTAACTAAGAGCTTATCCCTTAAATGGTTTCTGCTTATTCAAAACGTAAGGACGCAAAACTGAATACTGTCAATAACAGAACAGAAAAAGCCAAGAATATAATTGTTGATCACAGTTTAATACAGGGCTGCTTCTTTGATATGCTCCACAAAAATCAAGACAAAAACATAGATAACCTATTCTGATGTATAGCCTCGATACAGGCAAATGCCAGTTTCTTTACTCTAAAATCCACCGAATTATCCTCAGAGGAATACTCCAAGCCACAAAAAAGGCTGACGATGTCACCTGTCACATGATGAAAATTTTTAATATCAGTAAGCAAGATCGCATTCATTAATGGGAATAAACTAGAGAATAGAGTGCTCATGAAGCAAATATATATATATATATATATATATGTATATGTATATGTATATGTGTATGTATACATATATTGTTTATATGTCTGAAGATGTAAACAGCAAATAGGCGAGTGTAATTTCCAGTGAAGGAGACATTCCTCACACAATGTACTAATTTTACTGCTCATAAGATACAAATATTAAACAAAAGTGCGACAGCCATTAATAACTGATTAAGCAAAATGAAGACTGAGAACATGCTGCCCCTTACAAAACAGTTACTTAGAAAGTAAAAGCCCTCTGATTGAACCCATCAATGAATAGAAGTCAACAGAAGAGACATGCATAGATAGTGAAAATACCACTGGTGTGAACAAAATTCTGCAGTAGACGACAAGTCTCCACAAGTATCACATAATCTACCGAATTTTGTGCCTTGAAAAAAAACAGAAACTGCCGGAGGAAATTTGAACCTGGCTCAAAGCAATGTCTGAATGCATAAGGAAATATGAAAAAGGGTCAATAAACAAAAAGGTAACTACAGATAGTTCCACTTTAAGACGTAAAAATAAAGGTAATAAATATACCTATCAACATTCTGACAATTATTCCCATAGGTTTCACAGAAATCATGCCGCACCTTGGAGCGCTCAATGTTCAATGATCTTCTACCTCTAAAGAATTTCTGTAGCCAATAGATAATTCGTAAGCACCTTGCCCATCAGAAAGAGCATTAACAGTTGAAAAGGCTTTTATCTTTAGCCAAACAAATATGCTTATCCATATAAAATATGCCAAACGTTGAATTGGTGCATTTGCGCACCAATTAGCATTTTATAATCGCAATGGTTAAATCCTATATCCTACTATCCAAACAAAACAAAAAAAATCCTATGTACAGCGATCTGGACCTGTATCGCAGGAGGACATAACATGATAAATTTGTTCCAGAAGCTAAATCTATAGAGGAAAACAAAGACAAAGAAACAGAAACCAGAAAGGGAAATGTCAATTCAATTACCAATTAAGTTAATCCACAAGGCTAACAAAAGTAGGCATTAGATTACCACTCTGTATGTTTGTTCTACGTTGCTTAGAAAAGGCTTTCAATAGGTTTTACCTGAATTTTGACGGCAGCGGAGTTCTGTTGCTTCTGTAGCAACCGACGATTCCGCTCCATTCTGGTCTGCTCCAGAAGCTTCCGAGCATCTCTCTCCTTCGTGCTCCGGCCACCTAAATCGACTCGCTTCCGAGTCGACGGATCGCCGGAGAAGAACATGTTCTTGAGCTAACCTTAGAATATCAGTAGACGATTCACCCCCGAAACCTAAGATTACTGCTATTCTTACTATCCGTTTCGATGGAGCCGAAGAACCTATGGATGTGATCGGCTTTAGCCCTAGAACTGGAGATAACAGAGAGAGGAGATAAACTCTTCCACGAAGTCGGATGATTGCGTGCAAAGGAAAATCTAACAAGCAAGAAAAGAACCAAAACAGGGAAGAAAATTGAAATGTAGTTTCGCAAGCCGACTTGCTGAACAAAAAAAAAAAAAATCCTCTCAAACGAAGATGGAAATTTCCTGACTCGTCAGTTTCAGTCACACGACGACGTTTCGCATATTTTGATGGCAAATAGAAATTGCTTCATCTCGTGTTCACCAAAAAAAAAAGATGTTAAAAAGGGGAATAAAAAGATAACTAGAGGTTTAACCGCGCGTAATTAGATCTAATACAAATTATATAATTTAAAATAAATTTACAAGTCTTATGTCTAAATAGTTATTTTAGTTTCCAACAAAAGAAAATTGTATAATTTAGTTTTTTCTTTTCTTTTAGTTACAACATATGCTATAAAAACATATTTATTTCACAAACTTTTTTTGTCGTAAAGGGCATGCTTGAATTAAAATTGAAAGTTGTTACAAAAAAATCAAAAATGAAGTAGAGTTTCATCACAAAAATAAAGAAGTATAATGGTTTACATCTAATAACAAGAGGAATTCACAATTGTGAACTAACCATTAATGGGTGAAAACATCAACACCAGGTCTGGGCCGAGGTTTGAACCAAAGTTGTACAAAGTTTGGGCTTTGTTTCTAAACATTTGGAGAATGAGAGAGAAGCCATAGGTAATATTTTAGTGATATTGTTTATTACCTTCATTCCAGATTTCATAGATAGACGAAAACCACACATATTAAATGATTTAGACATGAATTGTGTGTAATGGGTAGAAAATGTTGATCTCAGATAACTTGTAAACACTCAACTAAAGTAAAGAACTTCGATACTTTATTGATCATGAACTATTGGCTTTAAATAGCCTAAACACAACAAACTAAAGAGACACTTAAGGAGATGAAACAGCAACAAACCAAAATAATAGGACAACTATTTGACTCCTAAATTCACGGAGATTATTTCACTAACCAGAAACTAATTGAAAGCTTAATTAAAAACTCAACAATGCCTCTCCTAAACTGAAGACGATAGTCTTTAGTTTAACCTTTCACAAACTCCAAGCTTCTCTCTTAATTTGACAAAGACTTCCAACCGTAATGGTTTAGTCAAAATGTCCGCAATTTGATCGCTTGTTCCGCAATGGCTTAGCTTGACAATTCCATCCTTACTAAGATCTCTCAAGAAATGAAACCTAACATCAATATGTTTGCTTCGACCATGTAAAACAGGATTTTTTGACAGTTTGATAGTTGAACTATTGTCGCACATTATCGTAGTACTTCTTGATTGTCTCAACCCAAATTCTTCCAAAATTCTTCTCATCCAAACACATTGACAAGCACAATAGGCTGCTGCAACAAATTCTGCTTCTGTTGTAGATAAAGTTACGACTGGTTGCTTCTTTGATGCCCAAGCTACAGCTCCTCCACTTAAAAGAAATACATACCCGCTTGTACTTCTTCTGTCATCTATATCTCCGGCATAGTCACTGTCTTTCAGATATCGAAGTACTCTTTTTGCCACTTGCATATGTTGCTCTGTAGGAGCAGCCATATATCTGCTTAGTAAACACACAACATACATCAGATCCGGCCTAGTTGACGTGATGTACATTAAGCTTCCAATGAGCTGCTTGTATAGTGTCGGATCCACTAGATTTCCTTCTCCTTCCTTTGAGAGTTTTGTACCAGGTACAATTGGATTTTTAACTGCATTCCCACATTGCAAGTTAAACCTCTCTAAAATTTCTCCAGCATATTTCCTTTGATGAATGAAGATACCTTCTGCATCCTGTACCACTTCAACTCCAAGAAAATATTTCATTATTCCCAAATCTGTCATGTCAAATTCTTCTTTCATGGATGATTTGAACTTTTTCAGCATGAACAAATCATTTCCCGTAAAGATTAAATCATCCACATATAGGCTAACAATTAGAATCTTGTTACCTTCTTCAGCTTTGACAAACAATGTATGTTCATATTCGCACTTTTGAAATCCTTCTTTAGTAAAGTAGGTTTCGATTCTACTGTACCAAGCGCGAGGCGCTTGTTTTAATCCATAAAGTGCCTTTGCAAGCTTGTAAACTTTATGCTCTTCTCCCCTTTTTATATATCCTTGTGGTTGTTCTACGTAAACATTTTCAGATAGCTCACCGTGTAAAAATGCGCTTTTTACATCTAATTGATAGACACACCAGTCTTTTTGAGCAGCCAAAGCTAAGATCATACGTATTGTGTCCCATCGTGCTACTGGAGCAAACACCTCATTATAATCTACACCTTGTTGTTGTGCATAGCCCTTAGCAACGAGTCTCGCTTTATGTTTGTCTACTTCTCCCTTCTCATTAAGCTTTGTCTTGTATACCCACTTCACTCCTATCTTCTTTGCTCCTTTAGGTAACACGGTAAGATGCCATGTTTCGTTTTTTTCTATTGATTCCAGTTCAGCCTCCATTGCTTTTACCCATTTGTCATCTCTTTTAGCTTCATCAAATGTAGTTGGATCCTCAAAGGAAACAAACATGGCCCAATTGGCAGCCTCTTCTTCTTCAGATAGATCTTCTCCCGTTAAGTAATCTCGTAGATAATTTGGTGGCTTTCGAATCCTCATGGCCTGAGAAATCTCCTCTGTTGGTTCAACTACTTCTTGAGGTAATTCTTCTTGTAAGTTTGTCCCACTTGGTTCTGTTTCATTCTGATTTGCTTCTGATTCACAATCTTCCCAAGTTAACTGCTCATCTCTTATTTCTCCAGCTGAATTTTTCCAATTCCAGCCTTTTTCTTCTTCAAACACTACATCTCGACTTGTTATAACTTTTTCTGTAACTGGATTATACAATTTATAACCCTTTGATTCGTTGCTAACTCCGATCAACACACAAGTGAAGCTTTTATCATCCAGCTTTGTCCTTCTCTGATCAGGGACATGTACATGAGCCAAACAACCAAATACTCTGAAATAATCCACCATAGGTTTCACTCCACTCCACATTTCTTCAGGTGTTTTGTCTTTTAACACAAATGTTGGGCTTCTGTTTATAATGTGCACTGCCCATCTCGCTGCTTCTGCCCAAAATTTCTTAGGAACTTCTCTATCCTTAAGAATGCATCGCACCATGTTCATTATGGTACGGTTCTTGCGTTCAGCCACTCCATTTTGTTGTGGAGTAAATGCAGTGGTGAGTTGTCTATTAATCCCTTTCTCCTCACAAAATTGCTTGAACTCATTAGATGTAAACTCTCCTCCTCTGTCTGTTCTTAGGCAGACTAATGTTTCATTGGTTTCTCTCTCAACTTGGTTCTTAAACCTTGTGAACAACATGAACGTCTCAGACTTGTTTGATAAGAAATATATCCATACCTTTCTACTGTAATCATCAATGAAAGTAAGGATATATTTCTTATCACTATTAGAAGCTCGAGATATCGGTCCACATAGGTCTGAGTGGATTAACTGTAATCTCCTTGATGAACGCCACATACTTTTCTTTGGAATGGTTTCTCGGTGTTGTTTTCCAACTAGACAACTGACACATGTTGCTCCTTCCTCTGTGTTCTTGAGATATGGTATCCCCCTCACCATATTCTGATATTTCAATGTTCTTAATCCCTTATAGTTCAGATGACCATATCTGCAATGCCAAAGCTGAAGTTCATTTGTTGTAGTGATCTTTAGGCATTCTGTCATAGCAATTTGATGATTTTTAGTTGCTGTGATCTTAAACAATTTGTTCTCTGTCATATTTGATTGCATTATCAGCCCCAAATCAGGATGAAATAGTTTACATGCTCCTTGTTTCATAAGAACCTCACATCCTTTCTCAAGAAGCTGCCCTATGCTGAGAAGATTGCTTTTCAAGTCAGGTACAAGATAAACATCAGTTATTGTATGTGATCTTCCATCCAACAGTAAGCTTATACTTCCTTTTCCCATCACTTTCAGTTGTGAATTGTTTCCTAGCTTCACTGAGTGTCGAAATTCTTCATCCAATGTAGAAAACCAAGCTTTGTTTCCACACATGTGGTTACTACAACCTGAATCTAGAAACCAAACTTCTTCCTTTTTGTCATGATCATCTTTTGTAAATGCCATCAGCAACACATCACTTTCTGCCCCATCAATCTCAGCATAGTTGGCGTTTCCATCCCAGCCTGGACATTCATATTGAAAATGTCCAAGTTTGTGACATTTGAAACACTCTATTGTAGCTCTATTAAAGAATCTTCCTCTGCCTCTTCCTCTATTTTGGCCCATTCTTCCTCTGCCTCTTCCTCCCTGATTTTCATAAGTCACTTTCAGTACTTGATCATCTCCACCATTGATTGGTTTCCTCATCTTCTGCTCATGTACCAATAAAGAGCTCTGCAACGCATCAACTGAGAGGTTATCAATATCTTTTGATTCCTCAATCGAACAAACGATGTAATTAAAGCTTTCAGTTAGTGTACGAAGGATCTTCTCTACAATTTTGACATCTTGCATGTCATCACCACAATTTCTCATATCATTGGCCACCACCATCACTCTCGCAAAATAGTCCGTAACGGATTCTCCGCTCTTCATCTCCAACAGCTCGAAGTTCCTTCTCAAAGTTTGTAGTTGAGCTCGTTTCACTCGTGAATTTCCTTGATACTTGATTTTCATTGAATCCCATAGTTGCTTAGAAGTATCTTTTAGTGTAATCGTTTTGAGAACAGTTTTATCGATTGCACTAAACAGATAATTCTTTGCTTTGAGATCTTTCAATCTCGTTTCACTAAGTGTCTTCCTCTGCGCGTCGGTCATCGTCTCTTCGCTTGTTGTCTCGACGAACCCATTTTCCACCACGCCCCAATACTCTTTTGATCTCAATAAATTTTCCATGAGGAGACTCCAATGATCATAGTCTCCATCAAACTTAGGAATACTTGGCTGTGCAAAACTACTTGTTTCTGCCATTTCACTCACCACACTCACCCGTGTTTCACTCACTTTCTCTCAATATATTGCTCTGATACCAAATTTGTTGATCTCAGAGAACTTGTAAACACTCAACTAAAGTAAAGAACTTCGATACTTTATTGATCATGAACTATTGGCTTTAAATAGCTTAAACACAACAAACTAAAGAGACACTTAAGGAGATGAAACAGCAACAAACCAAAATAATAGGACAACTATTTGACTCCTAAATTCACGGAGATTATTTCACTAACCAGAAACTAATTGAAAGCTTAATTAAAAACTCAACAGAAAAATCATCCAATTAACCAAACATTACTAACGATTTGGGATTTATCGAAGACGAAGGTGACCGTGCAAAATGATTCCAAATAGCCGTGGAGAAATAGGAAACGAATAAGTAAGTGTAGTCGAGTTGAGCTATAATGGTAAAGCATGCAGAATCTAAGCCAAAGAGATCAGAGATCTATAAAATCTTTCTAAAACGATATATGTTTTTGGATATAAAAACTATATGTCTTGTGGGGTTAGTCGATTACTTCAAACAAATATGTGGATTCAGAGAACCGGGACAAGCTCGGTTTGTTACTGGTCAATTATGGGCTGTACCAAATTTGGGTCATTGAAACTTTTAATAAAACGGGCCGAGGAGGCATCTGGGGTTGTGTGAATTACGCAGACAAATTTTTGCTGTCTAATGCTTTTACTCGTTGTAGCCAAACCCAATCAACCGAATCACAATCAAATCGAAAAAACATATTTCGATTGGTATTTAGTTATAAAAAATAATCGAATAGATATTATTTCAATTCGGTTTCAGTTATAAAAAATAATTAAATGTATATTATTTTAAAAAATCATGGTTATAATCGAAGCGAAAACTTAAATAATATCAAAAAAACCGAATTATTTTTGGTTATTTTTGTTTATCCGAAAATATTTTCAGATATTTTTGAATATTTCGGTTATTTGTTATTATTTTCGGTTATTTAGTTATTTTTGATTATTTTTTTATTATTTTCGATTATTTTTGATTATTTCGTTTATTTTTGATTATCTGAATTATTGTCGACTATTTTTAATTTTTAAATTTAATAACCAAACCGGCTAAAACGAAGATATAACCGAACAAAAGTATAAAAATAATCGAATGTATCTTTAATTTTACCAAACGAAAAAATAGAAATCATAAATAATCGATCGAAACCAAACCGAATATTCGGATGCCAAAACCTAAACATCACCATCATTACTCTTACATCTTTATAATAATCGAATCTTAACGTTATTAACAAAGCAAGTGGGAATTAACAAAGCAAGTGGGAATCGCGTTGCCAAGAAAAAACACTAAAGCCAAAAGAAGTGGGGGGAAAGAACAATTATACCTTTTAACAAAGAAAAAAAAAAAGAGAACAATTATAAGAAGGAAGAAGAAGAGAAAAGTTGATGAGTGAGCCTCACCATGTTAAAAAAAAATTAACTATTATAATTATAAAAGTTTGAACATCTTGTCACATCCTTTTTCTTCCTGTCCATTCTATTTACATACATGTTTTATATTATATATATATGTGTCTCTATATTGGTCGTACAATCATCATCATCATTCATAAGACCAAATGCTTTAAACCCAAAAATGAAACACAACTTTATTCCCAACACCGATTCTTGTGTGAATTATTGACCTAAATTCACATTCAAAGCGAATTGACTGTTCATTTTTTTAAAGGATACATTTAGTATTTTAAATATTTTGGTATTGAATCTTAAAATGCAAAAATGTTGAGGTGAATTTCGCCGTACAAGAGTAATCAGCCCATTATTCCACGAACCCAATGGTGAAAGTTGCTATATCACTTTCGAGAAATCGGTGGAAAACTTAGTGAAACATACCATTTTATCAACTTTCATAAATGACGATAAATTTTTCGCGTAATTATTAAAACGTTGAAAATTAGGCGAACTGAAACTATATAGAAAAAAAAAGAGAATAACGTCATAAATCAGAAAGAGAGAATTAATTAGTTCAAAAATAATTAACTCTAAAAAATTCATCATTTTTTTATATAATCGAATTGATTAATAAAAAATCATCTAAATACTTTCCCATTATTTTTGAAATTTTGTATTAAGTTTATCGAAAATCTTGATCGAACAACTAATACAACAAAAAAGTTTATAACAATCATGCAATTAACAATTCAAAAATTCAAAAAATAATAATTTTTTATATCTACAAAATTTGCAAGACTTATTTATTTATTATCATCAAAACTCCAAGATTTTTTTAATGGCTATGTTTGTGTTTGTACCGTTGCGAATAAAAGAGGTGAATATGTTTATAAACATTTGTATTTTAAAATTATAAAAATAGTCCACTTGCAGACGACACAATCATTTTGCAGTAGAACGTGCCACCACCATAACCTTAGTAATATGAATATTATAAACCAAAATAAAAATGCTCAGTACGTGAAAAAATAAACCTCCGATTCTTTCATGTAAAGACTCTTTCAAATTATTGCACATAATGATCAATTTTTGTTGTGTAGAAATTTTCTAAAAAGGCCAAAATGGCAATGATTAAAACCAAAAAATTGCATTGATAATGGGAATTGATTTTGACCATAAACTTTTCACATTTAGTCTTTCCACCGTCCCACCACTACCATAAACTAATTTAGATGAACAAAACATTTTTACTATTGATTGTAGTTTATTCAAATTTCAGAGCATAAATTGGCTGTAAATTTCTAAGTTTTTTATTTGGTTTCAAGTCTGGAATCTGCAGTTTGATATCTCAAATCGTCCAGAAATCAATTAATACTGGTATTACATACAGGGTAGTTGATTTGAAATGATAGCTATCAATAAAATCAACTGTATATTTTGTTAGTTGAATAAAAAAAGGCAATTATGATATGAGACTGATCATAAGTCCTCACATGATATGTATTTATGAGTGATGGCAAATGAGCAACATTTATTCTCGTATACAACACAAAAGGGTGGCTCAGCTTTCCTCTCTTCACGGTAAAACCTAACCCTTTTTCTGTCTCTCTGACTCATCTCAGTATATTACTAAAATGTAAATTAAAAGGCAAGTAAAATACTCGAAAAAAGATAGTGTGACGATCTATTTATTTCTCAAAACAATTTTATAACATCAAATATTCATAAAACTAATGTTACAGTTTGTATATCCACATTGGAGAAATTAAAAATATATTTTCCACATCAATTGAAAGTTAAAACATATTTTTTTTTCAATTGAAAGTTTGAAACCTAAATAGACATAATTATGGTTAAATGTGATTTATTGATTATTACGGGAATCGTTAACCTTAATTAAATAAATAATTATCCAAATCAAAATCTAATAACCCATGATTATAATAAACCAAATCTCCCCACGAAAAATCCGCAAAATCTCAAATCGACCCGCAACCCTAATCCCCAACACAATTTTAGGATTGGATCTTGGTTTTCGAATCCGAATGAGTTTTGGTCTGGTTTGATATTCACCGATTTCTGTCGTAAACCAAGTAATTCAAATGCTAGAAATAAATTAGTTTTGAACTCAAATATGTTTTTTATTTTTCTAGCGTGGATATACAAACTGTTACATTAGTTCTAACGGTATTTGATGCTATACCATAATTACGAAGGGTAAATACATCATCACCCCTAAAAAATTATATGGAATTCGCTATTCGGAACTTCCGGTCTTACCCATACGTTACAACGTTTAACCACCATTACAAAACATAAAAACATTTGTTTGTAAAGAAACCTTACTAAATACTAAGTTGATGATTGGTAAAAATATTAGTACAGAAAGTGAGAAACAGTCACGAGTGAGAGAGAGAGAGAGAGGCAATGAATGAGTCTGAAGGAATATTTAATAAAAGCGTTCTCTGGTTTGGTTTTGGCCTTTGGGGTCAGTCACACCCAAACAAACACAACACATAAAACAAAAGTAAATTCCTGTCCAAAGCCTTTAAAGAGAGAGCAAAGGCATAATCCTTTTTGCCCGTTTCCTTATTCATTGCTTTTTGCCAGTTCCCCTGATAGCGAGACAATACTTTTTACCTCCTTTGATTTTATATTACAAAAATATCAGTAAAATCGACCTGATATCATATTATCCCTAACACATAATTTTTGTTGTTCTTGTATTTTAAAAGAATATATATATAAAAAAAATTATGGGGTTTAACCCAATACCACCACTACACATAAGATATTTAATTGAACATGATGTCCTATAAAATTTAGATTAGTTGGTGTGTAAAATCCTTAGTTTTATGAATTTTACCCCGACGGTTATGAATATCAGTAGCAACAACAAATTTTTAAATAACAAATAATTAACAAGTTTCATTATTTAAAATTGAAAATCTTATGGCTCATACATCAATATCATTGACAAACAAAAAAAGTTAGAAATAGCTCAAGAGGGATAGACAAATTTTAAAAAGATGATTCGGACGAATTAAAGAAAAAAATATAAAAATATTCGGTACCAAAAAACAATGGTAGAGAATTTATAAAAGTTTAGAAAAAAAAAACGGATAGAAAATTAAAGGGTCTTACAAGGTCAAGAAAAGATCTTACAAGGTCAAGAAAAGATAAAAAATTAATCTAAAAACTAAAAATCGAACTAGCTCAGATAAGATAACGCCAATTTATCAATGAAATTGGAGTTTCGGAGAAAAAGTCATTTTCTCATGAAAATGGATACAATGTTCTTTATACATCATGAGGGTTACGTTTCTGTTATGTCCATCTGCACACACACAAAAGGAACTTATTAATTAATCTTTACAATGATATATGATAGTCAAGTCTAGAAATGTACACAAAGCCCAAATCTTCTGCACTTATCGAATGACATATAAAAGCTACTTTATGCATACAAATTTACACACATATATGATTCCCATATACACATATGTCAATACATTCTCTTGTTAACACTTCTAATACATATATATGTGCATACAAACGTATGAAGATATCCAAGAACATCCATCTGCGTAAATCGAAAGTTGCATACATACATAGGTATATATATAAATGTTGGTATGCATGTACACATATATTAGTAATGTTTAGGTATACACCTACAAAAATATATCGACACCAAGAGAAGAAAGAGATACATACATATGTGTTATATAATTCAGTAATATATGTATATCTTGTTTATGTTTTCGACATCATTAGGATATCAATGATGAAATGACGAAACCCTAACTTCTAGCATCACATATATGGTATATCACGAACACATATTGATATATACATATTTTTATACATGAATATGCATATCACCTTGAAGAAACTTCTGCCTAGATTTTTTCATCCATGGGAGCACTTCTCTCTCTTCCATTTGAGAGAGAGAGATGATGATGAAGAAGGTATGGAGAGAATTGTAGGTGAAGCAATAAAATATAGAAAGATAAATAGATGATAAACCTTCGTGGGCCGGGGCCCAATTAGACCTTTGGGAAGAATCGTGACGTTGTCATTTCCTGAAAATAAGCTTTTTAATGAGGTTGATGATGTCATCCTTGCGATATTAAATACACCAACCTACCCGAACATCTGACCGCTCTACCCGTAAGTGGTCCTCTTCCTGAGTTTCTTTTGTTCATCACTTATTTGGTCCTAACTCCTAAGGGAAACAAAGTCAACAGGTCAAATAAAAACTCGAAAGTTTTGTCAACAGTTTCTACTTTTTCTTTTAATTGTGTTTCTCATGTTTATATGTATTTTCAACTGATTAATCGTAAATTTTTGGTAACTGAGTTTGGGCAAATAAAGAGAATCTTGGTAAATGGAATTCCTCAATTCAAGGGAAAAAATATCGAATATCAAAATAAATCATGTTTAAAGAAATATTAATATAAATAATGAAAAGCCACCGCGTTTTTAGTAACTATTTATAAATATTTTAAGTTTCTGTTTTTGTTTTTATTTTCTATAAATTTAAGAAGATTTTATTCAAATTCAAAAGTTTATCAATTTTCTTAATTTAAAAGGGTTCTAAATTTATAAAACATTTGTGGGGAATATAAACTTTGTGGGCGTGCGGGAGAATCACAGTCTCCTAAGACACAAAATGGTCAAAAACAATGCAATAAATATACTTAGTGTTGTAGTGATAACGCCAAAAAGAATCTCTTGACCTGCGTTCCTACATTAATTAAATACACTATTTTCTAATGTATAAATGTAAACTATTTGTTTAAATTTGAAACAATTGCCATTATTTTCAGAAAAAAAAATAATAAATTGGAAACTAAGAAAAGCTAGACTCTTTAATTTCTACAGAGGGGTCCCCTACAAGGCTATAATTATGTGAAGTAAGAATAATTTTTGTTACGTTCATAATTCGCCCATATCTATACGTCCTTTCCTCTTCTGTCCCTTCTCCTTGTACTATGTTTCACAAATATTTCGTTTTATCTCCAATATTTTTTTTGTTTATTCTTTTTTTTTCCTCCATGACATGACAAATACTTTAGTTTCAGTAATAGTGAAAAACTATGAATGCACATGTAAAACAATCTACTAGTAACCATCAAAAAACACGAAAAATCATAGATGTATTCATCTAAATAACAAAATTATAAAAAGTGCATAGAGATGAATGTTCTCAGTTATTTGCAACTAATGAGTAATTTTATTATCATCAGTTCTTTTAATGTTATTATTATTGATAATAAAAAAATTTTACTAGTTTTTATACCATCAATCGAATACGGGACCATATAACCATATGTGAAAATATCGGGCGATTTAGCAATGATTGATAACAATAGGGGCCAAAATACAAAATGTAGTGAAAGATTTCTTATCCAAAACCCAAATTCCCATTGCTCCCTTCTTTCTTTTCCTCTCTTGCATTGTGTTTTCTCCAATGGAATCACTCCTACACGCGTATTCGTCTCTGGTGTCTCTCAGACCCAGAGTAGACGGTCGATATTCGTTTTCCAACACGCCGGGTTTGTGTCTCAGTGCTAGTTTCGGCTGCAGGGGATCTAAATCTATTCCTTTGGTTGCCGCGGCCAAGAAGAAGAAAAGCAAGAAAGATGATACTCATAGCTTTTTCGCTCGACCTGATGAAGCCACTGGTCCTTTTCCTGAATCCATTCTTCTCAAAGAGGTTAGATTTTCCTTGATCTCTTAGCTGATTTCGATTTTGAGGAATTTAGTAGTATTTTTCAGAATATATCGAAATTGATGTATACCATTTTGTATTCTAGTGCTATTGATCTGTATCTATGTTTTTCCTTATTGTTCCAATATCTCTTTGTTAGTCCATGAATATTTTTCTCCATTTGTGATCCATCATTGTTGCTGAAGTCGTGTAGTGTTTTCTTTTCTTTTGGATTCGATTTACAGAAGAAGATAGATGAAGAAGGTTATCTACTTCCAGATTTTGCTGATGCTGAAGAAAGTATGTGATCATGTGTTAAACTATTCGCCTGAACAAAATGATTTGGCCGTAAACATTGTTTTTTTTTTATTTGTCTAATTTGCACAGAGGAGCTATATGAGTTTATGGATCTTCAGCTCCAGAGTGACTTGAATGACGAACGGAGTAAGTTCATCTTCTTTAAACCGTTATACTGTTCTTTTAATGTTCCAATTGGAGAAACATGCTTACGCGTTATCTGGAAGCTGTTTCCTTGGTTCTTTCTCATTAGCTAGAATTGCACCTTGTTCCAGCTCCCTTCTAAAGGTATCCTGATTTATGCATATTCTCAACGTTCTTATGAAGAAAGGGGTGATCATGTAGGATATAGGATAAGGCGATTTTGACTTTAGGAGAGAAATTTGGAAATATGCAACATGTTTCTTTAGATGATCGGGAGCTTTCCTTAGAATATGTTTCTTGATACTTTGTAGTTCGTAGTCCGATAGAGAGAAAGTCATGGGTTCTGTAATTGATTTGATATCATTTCATTTGATTATTTATAACCTATGTTTGTCCAGTGAGGCACTATGAAGTGGTTTACTTGATTCATGAGAAACATGCTGAAGAGGTAGAAACCATCAACCAGAAAGTACAAGGTGAAGCCTTTTTTCCCTTCTTATGCTCCCTCGTTCGCTCCCTAGATTTAGTGCAAGATAGATGAATTGAATCAAATCCAATATTTCCCGGTTGTTTGGTTAATTAGTGAAACTCGTGTGTAATTTTGTTGATATTCAGAATTCCTCAAGGAGAAGAAGGGGAAAGTTTGGAGGTTTAGTGATTGGGGAATGCGTAGACTGGCATACAAAATAAAAAAGGCAGAGAATGCACATTATATACTTATGAACTTTGAGATAGAGGCAAAATACTTAAACGAATTCAAGGCATTGTTAGATGGTGATGAAAGGGTGATTAGGCACCTTGTTATGAAGCGCGATGAGGCCATCACCGAAGATTGCCCTCCGCCTCCCGAGTTTCACTCTGTTCGGGCAAGTATGAACGAGTATGACTTTGAAGATGAAGATGAAGATGAAGAGTTTGATGAAGAAGAAAATGTAGAGTACGAAGTAGATGATGATGGTAATGTTGTCATGGTGTTGTATGAAGATGATGATGAAGAAGAAGAAGGTACTAATGAACCGGAACAAGTACAGGACCAGTCAAATAATGCCAGAAGAGAGAGCCGGAGCATGGTTAACGTAGGAGGTTAGAGATGCTTGTAAATCTTTAGTGTTTTGTGTCATGTTTTTGATAACAGGGTCACAATAAAAAAAAAGTTTATTTTACTCATAACAGAATTCTTAAAAGTATCATATCAAGAAAATATCCAAACTACGTTTTTTCATTGTGCAGAAAATCAGTGAACCTTAACTTGTTTGAAGCTGCATCAGTGAACAGAAAGCAACAACAATCCGTGAAAGCTCCAAGCAACACTACCACTAAATTAGAAACTAGCTGAAAACGAAATTTTAATCCAGTTTTCTGAATTCATTATTGGATTGAGGTCAGTTCGGAGTTACAATTAGCGTTTACAAGGCCTATCATCATCGCCTCTAATTCCATGCACATTCTCTGGTTCATAGCAATGCTCTTCCTTTGGGCAGAGACTCAGATTTACCAGCAGACAAGCTGTTGTCCTCATCCTCTTCTTCAATGTCGTCTTCCTCGCCATTCTCGTCCGGGTCTAAATCACTTGCGTCCTCCTCGTCTTCAGCCTCATCAACCGGCTTCACTAGATACTCTGTCCCAAGATCATCCTGTAATATGATCAAACGACACATGTTCTGTGATTTTCAGTTACACTTTAATGAATCTTCTAAGCAACAAAAAAATAAACTCGTCGCATTCATCCTTCTATATACTTTTTGTTAATCTTCTGAAAAAACGACAGAGCAAATAGTTACTTTTAATTAGGTCAGAAAATCTTCTCATGTGAATTACTTTAGGAAAGAATTGACTCAGTAAACAAGTAAGCATTTTTTTTGGTTTTTACTTTACAAGGGGGAAAAAAAAAGATGACACCAGAGGGTTTGAAAGAACAATTGATACATGACTGTATCAGACCAAAGGAAAAGTTATAACTATACTAATAAATACATTACTTATGTACACATATTTTTAAATTCTTTCTTAAATATTTGACATCTGCTTTCATATAGTAGATTCATTACTCCTTTGGTAAGTTTTGTGCAATAAGCGATGTTCATGGTTTCTCGTCAACGAAAAGGTTATTGTCTTATTAACGAAGATGTTATTGCCTTATTAACGAAGATGTTATTGCCTTATTAACGAAAATGTTATTGCCTTATTAACGAAAAGCTTTGTATCTTTCTAATTGTAATTTAATGCGTATGACTATACAAACATATATATACAGACACGCTTAGTGCAACATTCTATATATTTCTTAATCTTTCAATTAGTACTAATAAGATACATTATTTTAAGAGAGAAGATGAAAATGGTAAAGATGATGATGATGATGATAGCTATGATGATAATGGGAGTTGTGAGAGGAAATATTATAAATCAGACATGCAAACAGACACCTGATTACAATCTTTGTCTCTCTCTCCTCCGATCCGATCCACGTAGCTCCTCCGCCGACACCGCCGGTCTCGCTCTCATCCTCGTCGACAAAATCAAGGTCTCTCTCTTTTTCTTTCTTTCTCATACCATATATCTCAATTTGATTAAGACAAAATTAACCCTGAGCGGGGTTGATTTGTAACGATTTAAAAGTTAAGATGATTTCGTTTATAAAAAATAAACAATGTGAGTTAAAATGTAATATTTCCAACGTAGGCGCTTGGGACGGCAACTCTCGGGAAGATCAACGCGGCGTACAAAACGAAACCGACGCTGAAACGGGCGTTGGATGAATGTAATTCGCGATACAAAACAATCGTAAACGTCGATGTACACACAGCCATTACAGCTATCAAAGGAAATCCTAAGTTCGGAGAGGATGCAGTCGTCGATGCCGGCGTGGAAGCCTCCATTTGCGAAGGAAAGTTTCCTAAAGGCCAATCTCCGGTAACCGGTTTGACCCAAAGAATGGCAAAAATATGTGATGTAACTAGAGCCATCATCAGAATGTTGCTCTGATATAATCCTTCATAACTGTTATGTAAATTTTTAAAATATATATTATTGAAGCTCTAATCAAGTTGCAAAAAATAACAATAACTAATATTATTTACTTGAAAAATAATGGTTTGTGTTCTGAGATAATTAAAAATAATTGGGTTTATTTCCGTCAATTACACAAGTTTATACGAATAAATCTATTTTCATCCGTACTTTTTGGATCTTTTTTTAATTACATAAACTGTATTTTTCTGTAATATATTACATAAACTTCATAAATTATTCTAATTGTAGAAATTCTATTAATGTTTACACGTTAAATAACTATTAAATCTGATTCTAATTTGAAAATCTAATTTTAATTTAGATTTAATTTGAAATTAAAACCAGATTTTCAAAGTAAAACAAGGTTTAATAACAATTTAACGTGTAAACGTTAACGAAATTTTTGTAATTGGAATAATTTATGAAGTTTATGTAGTTTACAAAAGAAAAACATAGTTTATGTAACTTATGAAATCTCCAAAAAGTACGGATGAAAATAAGTTTATTCGCATAAATTTATGTAATTGACAGAAATAAACCCATAATAATTGACGGATAGATTTATGTCAGGTCATATTGAAATATACTAATAAGAAATATAGATTTGAGATCAATTCGGACCGTGCTAAACCGGTTTTATCGAAGAAGCTTGGGCTTAACTCCGCACGAAGTGCTAAACAATAATCATCTGACTAATAACACTTTCCCTATACCAAAATCATTCTTTCTTTTGCTTTTTTTTCCACCAACCACATGCACATATAATAAACCTACTACAAACAGATACTAAAGAGCAGACACACATATGCATGTACGTATTACAAAACAAGGTAGCAATATAAATATACATACGTCAATACCTAAATCAAAGTTTATAAGTCTATATATAAAATACGCAGAATTGCTTATATTATATGACCTTTTTCTACCAAACTAAAACAAATTTAGTTGATCACGAAGCTTCGTTACGGGTGGAATTAGAATAACTACGTACACGATACATCTCTGCTTAATCATTAGTCTAGTAACATCGACGTATTAGTTTAATAAAGTTCATATATTTACACTAGGATAGTAAGCTATGGAGAGGAAATTTTTTTATTATTTAAAGAAAAGTCGTATATAAATATATTATGAATTTAATCTTGTGTTACCTGTTAATTATTATAATATGTAAAATTGTATTAATTTTCAAAATATTATACAATTTTAATATTTGAAATAGTAAATGAGTTATACTATTTCTATTGTGAATGGTAACTTAAATGTGTGAATATTGAATTTTTAAAATATAAAAAATATAATAGAGTGCTATAATTTCTATTGTTTAATAGGAAATTGTTATGATATATAAATTATGATACAAATTAAAATTTGAAATAGTAAATGAGTTAACAAAATACTTTAGATTGCTTTTGAAATAGTAAAAAAAATTTTCAACTTTCAAATTTTTGATTTGTAATATATTTGACTGATGAACTCATGTAATATTAAACTAAATAATTTTGCTACTTAATCTAAATGTTTGACTAATAAAATAACTAATTTAATTTTTTTTATTTAAATTAAATAATAAAATTGTGAGAATGAAGATAGTAATATCATCACAACAAATTTTTACTACCAATATTTCTCCATTAAAATATATTTCTCTTTTAATATATGGTATATATATTATATGTGACGACACGTAATTAAAAAAAAAGCATACGTCTTGGTTTATTACAAGAAATAACATAATTGTTATCTTAAGCTTTTAAAATATATCAACACATAACAGATTAATTAGCAACTACATATATAAGTCACGAAACTGAGTTAGCAGTAGCATTCACAAAAACGACCAGTCATTATCTATTTGCATTTATCAATTCCTTTCAATTTATACAATTTTCACTACAAAATCTCCGACCATGAAGACATTCTACACCGTCGTATCACCACCGTTTATCTTCATCTTTATCATCCTGCTTATGCCGTCGCTACTCCATTCCTTCGACGACAACTTGATCGACACAATATGCAAAGCGACGCCGTTTAGCGACCTCTGCCAAGCCTCTCTCCGCCCACTTTCTCCCTCACCTTCCGATCCCAAATCCCTAGCTGTCACCATGGCAACCTTCCTGATCGGAAACATGACTGATACCATAGCATACATCCAATTGCAGATCAGACATTCTCATGATCCAGCGGTTGATCGCGCGCTGGCTCAGTGCGCCGAGCTGTACCGCCCAGTGGCGCGGTTTAATATTCCTCAGGCCATAGAGGCAATGCAGCGCGGCAGATTCGGATTCGCGACGTATGTGCTCGGAGACGCCGAGAAACAGATTGATTCTTGCCAGAAAATGATCAAGAGTGTCGGCGGCGCTGATGAAACATTGGTGAATCTAACTGCTCGAAACATGGTAATGAAGCATCTTTGTGACGTGACGATTTCTTTGATTAAATTTCTAATGAAGAGCCGTTAAGAATCTTTGTTTCTTTTTGAATATAATAATTTTATAATACATATCTATTCATATATTAAAATAATACATTTTAAATTTTATATTGTTATCATATCAACATTTCTATATATTATTTGAGAAATTTTTTAACAAAGTAATCTTACCATGACGTGTTAATAACAAAAATATCATGCTGACGTGTCAACACCACAACGAATTTCAGCTTAAATATATAAAAATATTTAAATTACTAGAATAATTACAATATATGTCATTGATATTAATTTGGTTAGAGAACCAATATATTTTATTCAACTAACCAAAAAATAGTATTACATTTGTAAAAACAAGAATTTTTTATTTCTTTAAATTTTTAATACGTTAATTTATAAATAAATTCAAATAAATATAAATATATTTAAGTTATTACATAATCTCTAATATAATATTTGAGAAAAATTAAGAAAATATTATTACTCTCATGTGTTATTAACAGAAATATCATGCTTATATTTCATCATTACGGTAAATTTCAAATAAATATATAAATATGGTTAACTTATTCGAATAATTACAATATATGTCATTGTTATTAATTTGGTTAGAGTATTAATATATTTTAACTAACCAAAAAATACTATTAAATTCATAAAAAAAATTATTTTTTCTTTCTTAATTTATATATACAAAAATTAATGTTAAAAGTAATTTTAAATAAAAATTAAAATTATATAAATATTTAATTTATATTTACTAATAAAATATAATTTACGAATATTTTCCCTACGCATGGTGTGTGTATAAATCTAGTATATATAGTAAAATGTATATCTTATCATAACATATATAACTAATTAACATTAAAAGAGAGTTAGTTTTTAAAAAATGATTACATGTTATTAAAAAAATAACATAAGATTTAGTTTAAATGTGACATAATAATTTTAAATATAAATTTATTTCCAACATTAAATTAATTATATGGATATGACAATTTTAAACATATCTTATATATGGAGGAATAAGTGAGTCACTAGTTGGATCAGCTTTACGTTCATACCACAAATGTATAGTTCAACTCTATAATCTCTCGTATAAAGGTGTAAAATTTGCGTATGAAGTTATAAAATTTTCGTATGAATATATTAGATTATTGGATCGGCCCGTTGTAACTTAGTGATAAATATGTAATATAATACATATAAAAATCTTAAAAATGTAATAATGATATAAATTTATATTAAATTATATTTAAATTATCTAGTATATATAGTATTGCATAAGTAAAATTACATGAAGCTTATATGTTACGTTCCTTTTTCATAATTAATCTCATTTTGATGTGAATCACTGGTATGGCTAACATCTTTAGAATTCATAAATAATAGAGTTTAGTTACTTTAAGTAAACGAATTTATACGAATAAACATATTTTCACCAGTATTTTTTGAGTTTTTTATAAATTACATAAACTGTGTTTTTCTTCCGTAAACTACATAAACTTCATAAATTATTTTGATTACAAAAATTTCGTTAAAATTTATACGTTAAATTATTATTAAATCTAGTTTTACTTCGAAAATCTAGTTTTAATTTCAAAATAAACCAAAGTTAAAACCAAATTTTTGAATTAGAACCAGATTTAGTAGCTATTTAACGGATAAACATTAATATAATTTATGCAATTAAAAGAATTTATGAATTTTGTGTAATTTATGGAAAAAAATATAGTTTATGTATTTAAAAGAAGAACCAAAAAAATAGACAGTAAACAAATCCAATCTTTTTGAATTTTATAATAGAAAGACAACTATGTAGTTCTGAAACAAACGCATCCACTCCTCCATCTCCACCATAAAACGTTTCTCTCTGACTATGGAGAAATTTCTTACACCGTAGATTGTCACTACGAGTTGGGCCTTAGTTAATGGCGCACAAAACGTCCAACAGAGCAAGGAAACATAAATAATAGCCATTTAAAATACACACAAACACACGTGAAATCACATGTTCAATTAATTTTCAATTAAAAGTTGTCTTTAAAAATCTCTGGACCGTCTTGATAGAGGCACATGGATTCTGTTCTCATACATACAAGTTCTCTCAATTATTGATTTCAAATTTCATCTGCAAGCATCGTTTACATGTGGTTTTATATATTAATAAAACTTTGACAGTAATGTTGTTTTTTTTTTTATGGTTTGTGTCGGTCCAATTTGGATACCCAACCCCGGCATCACAATCAACTAAACCGATCTCAGTTCGAACTTTAGTCTCCAAAAAGGATGGCAGAGGGTGGGTCTTTTTGAATTTAGAGATACTCATTGTCCAATCTGATTTTTACTGATATTAAATTTTTTATTTTTATATCTCACTCGAAACATAGGTGTCTGCAGTCTGGACATAAAATACATTAAAAATATTCACGAATTATCCAAAGTTAAATTTAAACTAATAAATATATAAATTTTGATGCATTTAAGTACGAACGTCATTATATCTTTTGAAAATTTCAACAAATATTAAACTATATCTAAACAATAAATTTTTAAAAGTAATTTTTAAAAAATATTCTAGGTTGTCTAATAATTTTATACATAGTTATTTGTAATTTAACAGTAAAATAATGATGTTGTACATGAATAATTTAAAACAAATATCTACGGGTCGAATTATTGTAAGACATGTGATGTGATTGAAACTACCGATGCCCAATGTCCGGAGATAGTAGATTAGTAATAGCGATGCCACTTTTTACTCGACCCAAAAAAACTACAAATATTTTCTTTTTCGAAATGAGCACAAGCCGCCATCGGATAGCTTATCGAAGACGAGTAATTGCTGCCCAATCCTCATAGTTTATGACAAATATATATTCTAAGTATCACAAACTGATTTTATTCTATGTAATTTCTTTCGGTTTATTCAAGAAAATTTACACAATTCTTACGCACATCAGATAGTTATCGTTTCACAGCCGCCGATTTGGCCCCCAAAAATTAACGGTGGGAATAACATGGTTCACCGACACTCTAAACCGATAAATGCTTTGGTTAACCAGAATGCAATTGTCCAATTCCCCAACCCTTTGGTTAACGCTTTACTGTGAAATTCTATTCATCCTCCTTTCATTCTCCAAACCGGAAACTGGTTTTAATAAACTGTGAGTAGAAAATAATAACAGGTTAGAGAAATCTTCGGATAACATGTTTGCTCTTCTTATGAGAGAGAGAGAGAAAAATTACCTTGGCAATCTGTGTGCTATAACCGGCCCGGTATACCCACCACCCGGTTCGCTCGGAGAAGGATTTCCTGCATATTGAACCGAAACAAAACCAGCATTGGCTTTTCCGGCGTCAGACTTCCTGGAGCTAGCAGCTGCTCTCGGTGACAATCCTGAATATTTCAAACGACATACATAAGATAGATAAAACCAAAATTGACAATCGCATAACGCAAACGCTATCGCAATATCAAAACCTTGGAAAACGAGAACGACGAAGAAGATAGCAGTGAAAAGCGTGGCCAAGACATTGCTGAGAGAAGAAGCCGCAGAAGCAGCTTTGGCTGCTCTCGATTTCTTCAAAGCTCTTATACGTTCGACCCTTGCGCGTTTCAGCATCGCCAATTCAGCGATCTCTCTGATCAGTTTCTGATCCGCTGCGTCCAGCGACGGTCCACGAGGCGGCCGTGGAGGCTTCGATGCCGATTTCTTGCGTTTCTCTTTCCTATCGCTCCTTAAACACTGAACCGGACTTGCATCGTTATCTAGAGAACTGATAGTTTCTTCTCCGGTCTTTACCGGTTTGTTATCTGAATTCATCGGTTTCATCGGCTTCTCCGGAGATTTTGTGTAAACATTGTCGCAATCTGCCTTTCCTTTCTCAAGATCAACATCAAAATCGAGACTCATTCCCATTATCTCACCAGATTATTCACTCAAGACAAGATTCCAAAACCCAAAAAGAACCACAGTTTCTCACTTTAGATCAGAAGCACCTATCTCTAGATCTATTCCTAATAGAGACGAAAGAACACACATGCATATACGCAAAATATGTGTTCGAGTTGCTTTTTCTTTTTGTGCTGCCTTTAATAGCCAAAGCAAAGTAAAGAATGAATTACAGTTAACGCCTCGTCTTTAGAAATAACCTATGATCTGCAATAACAAAATTCACAAACTTTTACTTTTCCATCGATCGATAAAGAAAATACTTTAATGCTTAATCATAGTTTAGAATATGCATAATTACCGAATCAAAATCACGTGGTAGGGATAGATAAAAGTCAAAAGATTAGAGATTAGATGATTAAAGAGACTGAAAGGACTTTGAAATTTGCTTGATGTTTTATTCAGGTACTGTCAGAAGTAGAACAGGTTATATTATTAAAAGGTACATTAATTCGAAATTATTTGTTTTTTTTTTTTCATTTCTTTTCCAATGCCGTGACTTAAATGAAAAAACATAAAAATTCAAATTCAAATAAATCTCTTTATCAATCGAATTCGAAAACAGAAATTAGATCGAGATTGAAGAGTGATGAGTATTCGCATGATGGATTTAGAATATAGTCAGATAAGAAACTGTAGACGATTTGAAACCACGAAAGAAGAAAGAATTCAAATATCCAAACGAAATTGGTGTGAATAAAATAGAAAAATATTTGAACTTTTTGTACCTTGATACGAAAGCGAATGAGAGACCCAGATCCGATACTGAAGAGATGAGCAGAGGGACTGAGGGACGGAATGCCGGATTGATTGTCCGAGTTCAGACAACACCAAATCAAGAGAAAATGAAAAGCACAAACATACGTCGAAGTGTCCAACTTTTTTCCTTCTGAGATATTACGGAAGAAAAGGATACAAACTAATGTTTTGATGGATTTAAAATCAAGAAAAAAACAGATTTGAATCCGAAGAAATCGTGTAAGAGTGTATTATGTTTGGACATGTGTAGTTGTTCTAAATGTAGCAGAGAAAATACGCATGTGTTTTTTTTCCCTCAGTTGGGGGAAGTTTCAGACACCGACGCAAAGAGATGGTCCAATATTCTTTTGTTCTAGTCAGCCCTTACGTTTGTTTCGTATGCATTTAAATACCGTAAAGAATATAGTTGGCGCTACTTTATGATATTTTTGGTCTTTACCAAAAGCTAAAAATTAGATTAAAACATACGAAGATTTGTGATTTATTATTTTATACTGTATCTCGTAAGAAAAGATAATACAAAATATAACAAAACTAGATTTATACCCACGCCATGCGTGGGAAAAGTATTAGTAAATTATATAATATTATTTATTAATAAATATAAATTAAATATTTATATAATTTTAACTTTTATTTAAAATTATTTTTAATATTAATTTTTGTATATCTAAATTAATGAAAAAATAATTGTTTTTAACGTATTTAATAATATTTTTGGTTAGTTTAATAAAATATATTGATTTTG
This sequence comes from Pugionium cornutum, assembly GCA_018901935.1. Classification (NCBI taxonomy): domain Eukaryota; kingdom Viridiplantae; phylum Streptophyta; class Magnoliopsida; order Brassicales; family Brassicaceae; genus Pugionium; species Pugionium cornutum. The sequence goes on from CM032161.1 coordinate 27,806,299, forward strand.
TAACCATATTAATCACAATGGCATATATTGTAATTATTCTAGTAAATAAAGCCCATTTATATATTAATTTAAAACTCATTGTGGTGATGACACGTCAGCATGGTATTTTTGTTAATAACACGTCAGATAAAGTTATTTTCTTAAAATGATTCCCAAATAATATATTAAGGATCTTCTTGAAAGTAAAATAACATGTGATCGCCAACTTTGCTACGTCATCATTAGGGTTGGGCATAGCTATCTAAATTTTTTTAAAATGATTGTCATAAATAATCTGATATATTTTTAATGTTTTTATGCTTTGTTTTGATTTTATTTACCCAATACTCTAAAATACCATTATTTTAAATTTATATTTCAAATTTATCATGTTACAAATTAAATTCTAAAAATAGCATAAATTATTATTTAAAAATAATTATTTACTTTAAATAAACTATATATAGAATTAAAATCTAATGTTAATGTTTGAGTTCACTTTTTCTAATTTTAGTTTAAACCTTTTTCATTAGAATTTTTTTTAATTATTTTAGTATTAAAATTTTGCTAATTTGGAAATTTAAATGATTAGAAGTGTATTTAGAATATAAATTTGAAAAATGCTATTTTAGTCAATTACCCTAAATTATTTATGTTCTAATTATTATTCAATTTTCATTTTACTTACAGAAAAGATCACTCGTCAAAATAAAAACTAATATTGTCAATGCAAAACTATTGATTAAAAAGTGTAATGGTTATATGTTTATTGTATTTGGTTGGAAATAAATTTTGTCACATGATTCCTGATTTCAAATTAAATATCCTTTTTAGATTATGTATTTATATTTTATTATTTAACTACTTATATGTATATATATATATATATATATTTGCGAACTAAAATATGAGTAATAATGTTACAGTTTCTGATATTATAATTTATTTTAAAAACATATTAGTATTAGAATTTTAAGATTTCTAAGATTTTTGGACACATGTTAAATTTTAATTAAAAAAGCAATTGGCTATATTTATTACTGTTTTCCTTTTTATCTTTAAAAATTTTCTTGTCAAACCAAATTTCTTAATTGTATTTTTAATATGTATTTATTTCATTGATTTGTTTTTGCGTTTTTTTTTTTTGGGACATTGTATATGTATATTGACATTTAGTATCAGTTTAATACTATCTCTAGTTTCACAAAATACTTGATCTATCAGATGTAGTTTCATAAAATATACTTGATCTATCAGATGTAGTTCAAATACATAGCCCTAGTTTTCATGTGTAGTTCTTTCAAATGATTTCGACATAATATTTTATATTTTAACACAATTTTTTGGGTCTAGCTAAATAAAATATACATTGCGTGTAATTATATTTAATTTGAGTTAATCATATTTTATATAATTAATTAAAAATAATCAGAAAGATAAATAAATGTTAAAAGAGTTTGATATAAAAGAAATTACTTATTTTATTTTTAGACTCTCAATATACAGTATTTCCTTTCATTTTTTGTAAATCATAGTTGAAATTTTGTTGTTATACAATATTCTGTAAAATACTAGTGTGGTAATATTTTGTCTCGATTTTAGAAATTCAATTTTTACACCTGTTATGGATTTTAATAATGCACATATTACTGGTGATTTATAATAATATATTGGATTTAACAAATATAAACCAACTTAACTTGTTTAAGTTTAAATCTTGATTTTTGTTGGTTATCATTTTATAACACACACATACAAAAATTATCATCTAGAAAAATAAAATTTAATTAATTAAAATTTCGTGTATTCAATAATAAATATTAAATTTAAATTATTTATTAATAAAAAGATACCAGAAATCATACAAATTGATTAAATTGATGTGAAATTACAAGAAAAATGAAGACGAGAGTAGAATTAGGGTAGACAGACAAAGACATGGACGTAACTTGTCAAGATTTCAAGAAATATGGGCCCAATTTGATCACTATAAATCTCTGGCCCATTTTACAAATACGTGAAAATGACGACTTTGACAAAAAAAACTAACCGCTTTTCGACAGCCTCACTCGAATATAAGGCTTAAGTCTATAAGTACTAAAACCGTTTTAGATTAAAGGGTGATTTCATTTGGATTCGTTATTTTAAACTGTTAATATAAACTTGTTAAAATGTCACACTAAAGTTGCAATTTAGTCAAGGGTTTTGTTATCATGCTATGGTTTGTGCATGTTGCAATAAAACGGGTTCATGTTATTCTACGCGGGAACCATACTAGTATTTATTCAAATTTTGTCAGTCTCCGAAATTTTTAAAGAAAAATTATTAACGCTACAAAAGCGTAAATTTTGCATATTATTTTTAACAAAAAAACCATGCATATTATTCCCCAACGGGAAATGATGCATTTCATCTCTCTTCAATAACGAAAGAGGACATATAAGCATGTCATGTGACGAGAAAAACATGGATCTTTCACCTCTTTATTTTTTACCTACATAATCGTGTAAAAATAACCATTTCCATAGCCTGATCCATAATTATCTCCGTAATTAAGAATAATTTTAAGCTGAATCACCGTAATTATCTCCTCCACCGTATCCGCTGCCATTTCCTTCACCGTATCCACTTCCATAGCCTGATCCATTTCCACGGCTACCACCACCACCACCACCACCACCACCTCCCCCTCCCCCTCCTCCTCCTCCACCACCACCACCCCCATCTCTCCCACCACCACTTCCATATCCAGAGCCGCTTCCATAACCTGACCCGTATCCGGAACCTCCGTTACCACCACCACCTCCTCCTCCTCCTCCACCACCACCTCCACCACCTCTACCACCTCTACCACCACCACTTCCATATCCAGAGCCGCTTCCATAACCTGACCCGTATCCGGAACCTCCGTCCCCACCACCACCTCCACCGCCTCCACCTCCACCTCCACCACCACCGTTTCCTCCTCCAAAACCACTACCGGATCCATACCCTGAACCGTAGCCACTCCCTGAGCCTGACCCTCCTCCTCCTCCGCCTCCTCCTCCACCGCCACCTCCTCCGCCACCAGACCCTCCCCCAGAGCCTGACCCATACCCATACCCGTAACCTGAACCTGACCCTCTACCAAGTGCTTTTGGTGATCTAGCTGCCCAGCAGATGTCTATAACCACGAAAACCAATAAAACAGCTCCTAAGAACCTCAGGCTTCCCATTTTCACCACTTCCTTATGAAGCAAACTAAACCTGTCACAAATAAAAAATATTTTTTTTTTTTTGTTTTTGTGTTAAAGCTTTAGGAGAAATGAAACTAGCCAGAATCGATTGATGTCTCTCTATATATATGAAGAGAATGTTGACCAATGTATGTATTTATAAGGAACCGAGAATAATGGAAACGTGAGAGTCACGTAAGTTCTGGTAACTTCCTTTGACCAATATGTGTGAACAATGGTGATCAAAGTGGCCAGCAATTTCTTAGTGCTCTTTTATCTGAATTAATATACAACCCATCGCCACTACTCCAATATCATCCCAATATTTATATTTTTTTTGTTATGATATATCATTGGATAACATGTCGTCTTTCGCCTACATCATCTCTCTATGTTCTTTCAAATAATACGTTTAAAGACAGGTGTAAACGTTTCGAGTAGCATCCATCGATCAATTAACACTTACCATATAAAAATAGAGACTTTACGTTATTCTCATATAGTTCGCATTGCATAATCATATACTTTCGTTAAGTGCTTATGTGAGTGTACTTATTCAAGTACAACGTGGCTTCACTCGACTTCTTACGATTAGGGGAGATCTATCCTTATTTTCACTTGACTTTATTACAAGTTCTAATATTACTGTTTTAAAAAACCCAATAAGCCTGTTTTATGAAATTCACGGTAACAAAAAGATTTGTTTTTCTATGTTAGCCAACAGATTTTATTTTTAATATATTATTCGAAAAACATTTTTAAAAAATAAGTTTACCAAAATACATATGACGTGTTATCAATATATTGAATTTCAAATAAATATATAAATGATTTTAAATTACTATAATAATTACAATATATGTCATTGTTATTAATCTGGTTAGAAAATCAATATATTTTATTAAACTAATAAAAAAATACTGTTAAATTAATAAAAAATTATTTTTATTTTCTTAATTTACATATACAAAAATCAATATTAAAAATAATTTTAAATAAGAGCTAAAATTATATAAATATTTAATTTATATTTATTAATAATATTATATAATTTAAGAATATTTTTTAAAACTCAAATTATTTGAAACTTTTGATGATGGCTAAGGTTTCTGAGCTTGGTGGGCTTCTTAGCCTCCTCTCAATATCCAAAAGGCCTTTTATATGCTCTATCAATAATGCGACATCCTCCATTCCTGCTTTCTCTAGTAACTTTTCCATTGTTATACAATCATGCAAAACCGGCCCAAGAAATTTAATTTGCACCGGTTCTGCAAAACCGTTCCGGTTGTGTTTTAGTTTATGTAATAGTTACCAATGATATCACACAAACTAACTGTTTTTTACAAATTTACAAATGACATCAAACCAGGCCCTCCTAAATTTTGCTATGATTAGGAAAAAACACAATAAAAAAAACAAAATTATGAAAAAATGCAATTTTCCAAAATATCATTTTTAGTGTTGAAAAGGTACAATATGAAAATTAAGAACCCTTTCCTAAAGATTGGTACGTAGATCATTTCAAAATGTTTAGGAACTCTTTTTCTGTCAACGTTTAGGATGATTTCTTAGATCCTGAAATCCTTCATATATAGTAGTAGTAGATCATTCCAAAAATATTAATAAATTACATATTCCATCTCAAAATCATTCTAAACTAGATTCATACCCACGCGATGCGTGGGAAAAAATATTCGTAAATTATATTTTATTAGTAAATATAAATTAAATATTTATATAATTTTAACTTTTATTTAAAATTAATTTTAACATTAATTTTTGTATATACAAACTAAAAAGAAAAATAATTTTTATTATGAATTTAATAGTATTTTTTTGTCAGTTTAATAAAATATATTAATTATATAACCAAATTAATAATAATGATATATTTATAATTATTCTAATAAGTTAAACTTATTTATATATTTATTTAAAATTTACTTTAGTGATGACACTTCATCATGATATTTCTGTTAATAACACGTCAGAGTAAAATTATTTTATTAAAATATTTCTCAAATAATGTATTAGGAATTATGGTAGTAACTTAAATCTATTTATATTTCTTTGAAATTATTTATAAACTAACATATAAAAAATTTAAAGAAATAAAATTATTGTTTTTACAAATGTAACAGTATTTTTTGGTTAGTTGAATAAGTTATATTTATTCTCTAACCAAATTAATATTAGTGGCATGTATTGTAATTATTCTAGTAAGTTAAACCCTTTTATATATTTAAGCTAAAACTCGCTGTGGTGTTGACACGTCAGCATGGTATTTTTGTTATTAACACGTAAAGGTAAGGTTACTTTGCTAAAAAGTTTCCGAAATAATATATTAGAGATGTTTACTAACATTTAGGAAGAAGCTTACATAGTTTACATTAGTTAATTCACCATAAATGTTTAGACGTCCTTTCTAAGATTTGGAAAACAATTTAACAGAACCAAATCAAAGAATCCAAATATTTTCTTTGAATAAAAAAACTTTGTTAAGCGTAAATGAATAATTTTACTAAGTATATTGTGGCATTTGTAGAGTTTTTAATTAGAATGTGTATTATTTTTATCCATAAAATGTAAAATATTTTAGATTTAGAATAATTCACTAATAAGAATTTATTATAAAGATTGTTATTAAAAAATGATGATTTTCGTATTTTACGGCTTTTTGGAAAACTAGACAGGACATGGTCCTACCCACGTGCATTTTAAAGAGCAGTGTACATTGTTTCCCTTTTTTCTGTGTTTTGTAGCCAAATTAATGAGTTTCTTTCTATTTTTCTTAATTTATTAACTAATACTTTTTCTGTTTTATATAAAAATGATGTTTAAAGTCAAAGTTTTATTTCGTTATATAATAAATGATGTTTTTAGTTTTTAATTTAAAAATAAGTATTATTATTTGTTAATTTAACTATTTATATTCTGTAGTTTATTTTTTTATTGGTTGAATTAGTTTTAAATAGATAACAAACAACGTAAATAAATTAAAAAATAATATCTTAATTTATGTAAAAAGCCTTAACATAGTTAGTATGACATAACAGAATTTTATTGTTTTTCTTGATTTAGTAATTGATGATAATTAAGGTGAATAAACAAATATATTACAGAATATACGCTTTTAGTAGATATTTGGAGTGGTGATTTTTGTTGTTGTAAGTTAAAGTTAGGGTATAGTGGTGGGTGAGAATGTCGAATCTCATGTGGTCAGTATTTCATATCTCTAGTGTTACTTTTCTGAACATCAATAACTAATACATACACTAGTAAAACGTAAGAGTTAATAATTCGACACAGTCGATCTAAGACTAATCAAGGTTAACTTAATCAAGGCTTAGGAATCTAATTGCCACTCAATAATTACTTAACAAGAACTTTTAATATAACTATATAGAGAAGGAAAAGAACAACCACTACTTATATCGTTGCGTGTGAACCTACTCAATTGCTTTTTAAGCCTTTATAGATCAGTGCAAATATATATATCAACTAGTATTACATGGCTAATAATTGGCATATGCTGCTTTGTGTTAGAGTTTTAATTTATAGTATAGACATCGATTTTGCAGCACTGCATGGCTAATAATTGGCCGTCTAAGATTATAGGAATATGTACTATTGGCATTATCTAGTGATAATTAGTTCAAACAAGAGTTTATATATCTTCTTGTTCGAAAACGTCTATTACAATTGTTTGTAACTCGACGTTAAGAAACAAAATAGTAATGTTATCCAAAAAAGAACATGGACAATCAATTTTATTTAAAGTAGTCTAGTCGGTGGGAAAAATACAATTTAGAAATTGTTTTCGGCCAGTAAAATATGATCATGTTAGTTAGTCGCAGAGAACTTACGGTTACGGTTGGTGCAAATTATTGTTTGTTTAATTGTCGTACGTTCTTACGGCAACACACAACGGTCAGACGTTTTTTTTTTGTGTCGTAATTACAACTATAATGTTGAACGTAATCACAGCCACAACCATTTGCGCCGATCAAACGAACAAACCTTATATATATAATTAAAATGCACTGTTCTCTAAATAACTACAAATAGAGTCGAATTTAAACTACACTTTGACAGTAAAATGTAAAAGTAATGTTTATTAGAAGAAAAAAGTGAATGGATTTGTATATTACTTGACAACCCAACAAACTTTGTCGTGGATTGAGATGAGACAGCAGAGAAAACCCATCTCTTGTTTCAATACAGCAACCAGGCGACGTACCATAATTACACTCTACATTTTCTATTTATATATTTGTTTTGTTGTTGTGAAATTTAACGTTTTGTTCTTGTCGTAGACGTCGGGCTTGTAAAAACCATACATCTTGAAACTTTTATCTTAAAGCAATTATGTTTCCAAAGAAAATATTTGTACATGTAATCACCAAGTGACTATATTTTGCATAAAAATATTTTCAGTTGTACGTATTTTTTCAAATTATGAAAAAGGAAGTAGATAATCTGAGAGCACACGTGTGGTCCAAAAGGTTATGTGCTCCACGTGCGAATAAGAGTGGTCAGTGGCTCGTGTATGGTTCAGACAGCGGCACACGACAGGCCGCTCGTCATGACGGAACTAGAACCGTCGTTGTAAACAATTATTGTGTATTAAAATAGATTAGAACCGTCTTAAAAAATGCTTCCCTAAATATAAGTAACGATTTCCATCGAAATCAATGATCATAAAAAAGTGTATACAGTGTATCTTAAACCGACAATTAAGTGATCGAAATAGTTGACAAAGGAAAGTGATTGGAACAAGACTAATAAATGGTCTTTATTGGTTAACAAAAAGCAGCTTAAAGCTCATTAATTATGACATTATACACAGTAAGAGCCTACGACTACTACAAAATCATTTAATCCATGTGCATGAATTCCTCTCTTTTTTGGGTGGACATAAATTCATTTGGCAAATTTGAAATTTCCATCGTATTATGATTTACGACTAATGACTACATAAATCTAAGGCTAATATTCATCTTTTGAGATGATATCTATTCCACCTTTCTTCTGAAGTACATCTATTCAAAGATTTTCATTGTCTACCCAATTGAATGCATCACATGTGCAACAAAATATAAGTATTGGTGGGGTTTAAGGGTTTTGTACAAGTCTTGAAATTTGAAGATAATTTAAAAACCACATGACATGTGTCAGAAAACATCACATTTTATGAATTCTTTTATTTTTTTTCGCATCACTATATTCCTTCAAAAATACTAACAGTTTCACCAAATTTAGTGCCTTTTGGCCGACCAACAACAAAGACGAAGATTTTAGTGCCTTTTTTCGTTCAGTTTTTTTTATCCGAGTAAAGAATAAAAAAAAGCTGGCCAAAAAATCTACAGTGGCCGATTTGTACATCCTCTGTTCAGAATAGAGCATGTGAGTAATCATGTTCATATCTTTATGTCTTTCGCAACCATGTGATTGTGTTAACTCTCTAGATTTTTTGTTTACATGTCCAAAATCTAACCACATACCAAATAAATTCAATATTACTAAAAAAGAAGAAGAAAGAAACAAGCTTATAAGTGTCATTACAGATCAAACACAAAGACAAAGCGAGTTCAATTCCAATCACCAACTTAACTTCAACACACAACAAAACAAAACAGACTTCGTTATTGTTGCATTTTCTTCCATACATCATCATTTAATCGATTATGTCATTGTTATTTATGTTATCTCATTTAATAATATTAGTAATTTTCATTTTTATTGAATTATTTTTCTGTGTGAAAAAATATTTATAATAGAAGGGAAGAATTATTGAACAAAGCTCAAATGTGCTTGCACGAAATGGGTTTATCAAGAAACTAAAATTATTACGATTACAGAATATCAATCGCTGTCCTGTTTTTTTGTGTGCTTTTGCATTATTTGTGGTAAGAGTGAGATTGAAGAAAAAGGATATACATGACGATATGAGGTTGAATAGTAAAATTCAAACAGCAAACAATACAGTGAAGAATAATCGAAGGACAGTTTTTAAACTGAAAATGAAAAAAAAAAAAAAAAAAGACAGTTTGGCCAACTAACCAAGCATATGTGTTTGTCCCGCTTCATGACCTGGCGGCGGCGGTGGAGAGCTGACGGCGGAGAGAACTGCAGTCATGGCACGAATCTGCATCTCCATCGCAGCTATATAATCCGTTGTTTCTTTTAGAACCACCGGTAATGTTTGTTTACGGCAACCGGGTACTAACCGACTCAGCACTTTCACCTTCCTCTGTACAGCTGGCAAACTTTTAGCCTTGAGCCTCAAAACCGTCGCTCTCTGTTTATTTGAACGGATACTACCGGTGGTTGCCGGATTTGATATTCTCTGTCGCTTCTGTTTCCTGAATTTGAGTTTTATAGCTTTAGATAATATCGCTCGGCTCCACAATGTTTTGCCTCTCGCTGCAACAGCCAAGGCTCTATCGGCGACCTCGCGTACGGCTTGACCGCCACGAGGATTCGAAGACGAGGACGATGGTTGAGTGATTCGTAGCTCCCTTAAAGCACGAACGAGCTTCGTCGAGTAGATCTGCTGCTGCTTCTCCGATTTCCATTTCAGCAACGATGTCGATTGAGACGGAGACGAAACAAGCGACGGCGAAGATTTCTTCTTACGCTTACGGCGAGAGCGATCGGAATTGGAGCTCGCCGTAGGTTGAAGCAGCTGATTCATATCCATCAGCTCTGGTTCAGAAACGAATCGCCGATTAAATCTTCGGTTTATATGGTATTAGATTAAAAAACCCGATCAGATCAGAATCAGACGGCCCAAACCCGAACTGTTGGATCCAAATCAAAAATCAAGAGGGAAAGGGATTAAAGGAGAGGTAATTAAGAGAAGATTAAGGATTAATTTTACCTTTTCGAGGGCGTCGGAGAACGGAACGGAACGGAACGGAGGTGTGGGAGAGAGATGAGGTGTCAAAAAGGGTGTGGAGAGGAAGACGAATCCTTTCTTTTATTTCTTTTTTAGTGTTTGTTGTAACAACAATCGAAGGCAAAGAATCATCGCTTTTTTATACGTGAAAATAAATTTACTCTCCTTCATTCCTTCCTTCTTTCTCTATTTCATGTTCACTAATTAATTATTATTATCCACTATTCAGAAAAATGATGTTTTACATTTTTTCACACAAATATTAAATTATGATAAGGAAAATAACAAAATATATTATAACTCTATATTGATGGCAGAAAAGTGTGCTCATTTACAAATGATAAATGGATAGCCACAAAATACAAAATTGAGGAAGTGTAATCATAAGCGTGGACCGTAAGGTAGTAGAGCGAATCTGACCAAGCTGGAGTAATTCGTAATGCAAAGTAATTATGTCAATTTATTTTCTTTATTCCATTTTAAAAATTTTAAACAGAAAGTTGACAAGAAAAACCCACGTGAGTGTTAAGATTCGTCATTGGGGTCTAAATTAGAATTCGAGTGCTTTCATAACTATTTCAATTTTAATTGATTTATAGATGCTTTTATTGTGAAAATTGTAAAATATGGACTGGGTTTTGGACGATTAAAGGAACAAAAATTGACCCAAAAAACAGAGAAAAATGATGTTTGCCGACCAGAAAATAGTTGCCAACCGGTTTCTTTGAGATGGGCCTATAATGTAGAGCTTAAGCCCATTTTGTTTAAAGTGTATGCCCCAAAAAAAAAACCCTAGATCTCGTGTTTATATACAAACACATCCGGCGAGTAAAAACATGCGATCGCTTATCTCTCTTTCTCGATAATTTCTGCTTAGTTTTGGATGTTTTTATACGTTTATCATATCAAATTCATTTTAATCTGATTGGATTCGCCTCTCAGATTGATTTTCAATTTGAGATGATTATTTCATTGATTTTATTTGGGAGGCGAGAGATTTTTGAAGAGGCGTTGAGTCGCTTTACATAAACGAGGCATTGCTAGATCTAATCTGTATTCGGCTTTTTTTTAAACGATATCGGAGCTTAAGGATCCTATGATGGCATGAAATCTTTGAGACCTGATTTGTTATTGATGAAAAGCTATAAGCATTTTTATTCAGAGGATTCTAATAGTTAGTGTATAAAAAATTGAGTTTTTTTAAATGAAAAAGATGATGAATATGCACTGGGCTCTGAGATGTTGATTGACATTCAACTTCTTTTTGATGGATAATGCAGCCTAGAAAGCTTAATCTGATTTCTCTTTTTACTATTTCCAATAAATCTTTGATAATAGTAATATCTTGAATTCAATGTCGTAATGAGTCTGTTTTAGAATGAATTGAATCTGCTTGCCATTAATAATGTGTTTTAATCCCTGAATTTGAGAGTGATCCGTTTGTAGAAAACTCGTCTTGTTTGAACATAACCGGTTGATAGACAATCTGATATTTGTACAATCAAATAGAATTGAAGCAGTATAATCTCGTTCAATGATAACCAAAATGGTTTGGCAGTGTCGATTTTCACCAAAAAGTCTGATTTTAAGGCATAAAATCGGAAAAATAAGTAAATTCCCACCTAATAAATGTTTATATTGACCATTAAGTGCATTTTAAAAGGCATATCAACATCAAGTAGATGAGAGCCAATAAAAATATATAACACATTTTTTAATTAGAAACTTGATGTTACATAAGTCTACGTATCCAAAATAGTATGGATATAACTTAGAACAACACCTATGTTAAAGTAGTGACTTACAATTACATGTATGAAAACGGCACGCGTTGACGTAAAAGACTCGAGACCAATGGTCATCAGAAATGAACTATGAAGACTTGAGGAGAAAGAAACCAGATCCAACATACAAGAGAAGACATTACGTACTATGCCGTTTTTTTTCCATGTTTTTCAGATGTTGCCTAGTGTTTTATTACGTTCTAGGCAAAAGTCATATAACCAAGTAAGAGATTAAAGAAACATTGTGAACTGTTTTGTATTTTTTTGTTCCTTCAGTGTTCAAGAGCACTCCGGATAGAGAGTGGTGAGTCTTGGGTTGAATTGTTGTGGCCTCTGGAGATGAGGTCATGGTTCAAGAACACAACTATAACCGTGATGTCATCATGAAAATGGCGTCTCACTTTCTTGTCAATCTTCCTTAGATCTGAATATCTCATCTCACGTTTCCTGGCTGCCTCTTGAAGAGCCGCTTTAATCAACCTCTTTGCGCTCCCCTACAGTCAGAAAGAGAGAAAACACAAGAAGACACAGTCAGTTATACATCTAAATAAGTTGTATTAGTTGGGATTCTTATGACATGACTCCTATTTAAATTTATGATCTTTGAAGTGAGAGAGAGTAATCAGGGCAAGACAATCATTTGCCTGAGAGTGAAGTTAAACTAGAAAACTTACAGCGCGGGGATGGTTATGAACAATCTCAACTGCTTTTTCGTTGCTCAAATGTTCCCAAAGACCATCGGATGCAAAAATGAGGAATGAATCATTAGGGTGCAGAGGATGAGAGAGTATAGTTGGGGTTGCAGACATCAATGGTCTCTTCATTGGCTCTGCAAGTCTGAACTTTTGATTAATCGGCTCCCTGTTAAACTCTGGCCGTTTCATGTACATGTCTCCAATAGATCTTGAAACCTACAATCAAAATTGATTATTATAACAAGGAATTACTAACAAATACTTGCTTAATGCCTCAGAGCTACATGCTAAAGCTTTATAATCATCAGTAACTCGGCATCATAAAGAGGTAGACGTATATACAGCTTGTTTAGTGCAAATGTATGGAATTCATCCAAAGCCCTTCTTAGAAACTACCTCATTACTTGGGATTTATCAAATTATGCACACAGTGAGTCAGTGACACATGGTTGTTTTGAGTCAAAGCAATAGGCAACCTCTAGCGCATTGGAAATCTTAGATCTCTAATGAAGTTTCTTACAACATCGACAAGAAAGACAACCCACCTAAAGAATAAGAAAGATATTTGCGTATCTCCACCCATTAAAGCAGAGCGCCAAAAGCACCACCAAAAAAATTCTAACAAAAAGCCAAGAACCAGATGTAACCAAAGTATAAATAAAGGAAAAAAAATTAAAACACCATCAACTTGAACTATGGCGAAATGCAAGAAAAAAAGGAAGAAAAACCAATGTAAGAAACAACCAATGTAAGGCAGCTTTCAAAGCACTGAAAGCTACTCAGCCTACTCTTCAATGAGACTACTAAACTGCAGGTGCTAATGAGGTCTGTTTACCTCACTGCAATGAAAGTCATCAGAACATGGATCCCCAGTTATGTCTAAGTTGCCTCCCTTTTTATTCTCTGAGAAAGTAACAGCAAAATGGAAGTGCTGAGAGAATGAGAAACTACCTGAATGATGCCCTTAACTCTCCAAACTCCATGCCTGAACACAACGATTTGTGGATCATCAGGATGTAAATCCTTGAGTTCCCAACGAATATCCTCGTTGTTGGCATTGTGCTCACTCGACAGCTGGATAGCAGAGAGTCCACCGCAGTTGCTTTTCTTTCCCAGAACAACCCGCGAATCTCCGAGGCTTGCCACGAAAAGAGTATTTTGATATATCACTCCCACTAGACAGCAAGTGCCAACAGTTGCCAAATTTGGTGTTGTACTCCACAGCTCTGACACAAGAGAAGCGAATCCTTCTTCGGTTGCATGAAAAGCTCTTTGTATTGTCTCTCTTGTAACAACTCCTTGTGTTTCCGCTGATATTTCTGCATAATCATAAAGCCTAAGCAATCCCAACATAAGAGAGGCTCAATGTACAGTGCACTCCTAGATGGCTTAAGCCTGGTAAGAACTCAGGAACAGTCTACCATCAATGCATAGCCAGGGACCCTTGAGTAAATGCATTTGAAGCCAAAAGATAGAAAATGGAGCAAAGAAAAATCTCGAAGAATCAGGAATGCAAAATGCAAGGAATCCTAAACATCAAACTGCACTATACATACCATTCCCACACTTAACACATATAAAGCGTATGAAAAATAGGAGCACAGTCGTATCAGATAATTTTGCCAACTTCTGCAGTCAATAAACACAGCATGTAGCTTAAGAAAAGCAAAAGAGCACTGTGGCTAAAAGACTGTAGTGTGTAGCTCCGATAATATAGAAAAAGGTCTCAATTCAGCGCAATTGGAACCTATTCATCCCCAAAAGATTAAAAGTCAAAGTACCTAACTTTGTTGACCAATCACCATCTTCATCCCCGAGACTTGATCAAAATTTCAGAATTTAGTCACCGGATTCGTATAGAATATGTTTCCCAAAAACCAATTCAATTTACACAAGCTCGAATGTCAAATCACGAATCACAGTGTAAATGAAGAATCAGATTAAACAAGGAAAATAAATTGTTGAACGATTACAAAAGAATAAGCTACGAACCTCGAAAATGGTTGAAGAGATTATCGCATACGTAACGGGCAGCTTCAGGACCACCATGGCCGTCGTAGACACCGACAAAGGTACCAAAATTTCCGGATTCGATCTGACTCTGGTCTTCGAGTACCTGATTAGCTTGGATCACGGCCATGGAGAATTCTCCGCCGCAATATTTTCCGAGATCACGGAACCAAAGCAGTCCGTCTTTCCCTTCACCACCGCTTCCGCCTGAAACGCCACCCGATCCGGAAACAGAATTATCGCTGAGCCCGAATGGCTTGAAGCAGAGAGAAAACAGATTCATCAATGAACCTGACATTCAACATCTCTCAGAAACCCTAACCCAAACCCACTCCCGGAACCTTAATACTGGGGGCACTCTTTTAGGGTTCGATTCAAAAAAAAAAAACAAAAGGGGCGGGACGGGGATGAGCGAGATGGATATAGATCGGGAGAATGATGGGAGAGAGAAAACCTAGGTCTTAATGGAAGGGAAGATGCGCAGGATGAGGGACTAGGCGCAGGATAATGTTTTAAGCGCAAGTTAGCAGGAGACGACGACGGACGTGTCCTGTCCGGTTGCAGAGGAACAAAAAAATTCTGCCTTGTAATTTTTTGTCTGTGAGGAGAGCGATCTTCGTTAGCTGTCGGACTGTACAATTGTTTTGTCAGCCCAAAAAAAAAAATTACTATCATAAACTGGATAATTAATTTTAAAGATTTTAAAAGTTTGATATTAAATGCTTAACTATTTTTGAAAAACTGTTCATTACATAAAGTTAATACAAAAAGTATCGAAAAAAATAAATGAAGTTAATACAAAGTATATATGAACTGATCTGTGACATGCAAATAACAATTCTTTAGTGAAAAAATAACAGTAAAATATAACAAATTATGGTAAAAAATAGTGGTGCAATAAATATTAAATATATTGTTTTATAGTACTGCTAATTTTATTCTTTATGTAATTAATAACTATTAATGTAGTATAATTCTTGTGATCGGTAAAAGATATTACCAATCAAATTCAAAATATTTGTAACTTATATAATATTGTTTATTAATAAATTTAAATTAGATATTTATATAATTTTAATTTAAATTTAATTTTTTTTCTTATTAATTCTATATATATAAATAAAGAAATAAAATTAATTTTTTTACGAATTTAATAATATTTGTTAGTTAGTTTAATAAAATTTATTGATTGTTTAACCAAATTAATGATGTCATATATTGTAATTATTTTAGTAATTTAAATTTATTTATATATTTATTTTAAATTAATTATGATGATTACAAATCAATGTAATATTTTGTTAATAATACGTTAAAATAAAATTATTTTTAAAAAATATTTTAAAGATTGGAATCCTTCGCTATATTAATTAGATGGTTGTTTTATTATTTCTAAACTTAAAAAGACTTTCTTACATTTCTCCTCTTGTTACACCCGACGCACATAAACAAGTGTTCAGTGTACGTAGGACGTTTCAGTTATGCAATAAGTCTTCTCCATTTAGTTAGTTGTAACCTGTCTTCTTAATTAATGTATATAATGTAACACTTGCTCTTTAGTTAATAAGATAGATCCGTATAAAAAACATGTGATGAATTCTAGCTAGTCTAGTGATTTGTGACGATTAATCTATGACAAAAAATGAACGTAAAGGATAAACAGAAGAGCTCATTGTAGATATTTGATATAAGGGCTATTTTATTTGTTATGGCTCCAACTCCAAGAATATTTGATACATTATTTTGACTATTTTCGAAAAGAAATAAACGATATTTATAAATATTAAATGTCTAATGAATCAGGTTTATTCCATGGAAAGCAAACATCAAACATGCCTGTCTTCCTGCTACGCTTGCAAGGTCCAGTTTTCCGTATTTTCCACTCGCAGTTTTTGCATCCAAAGTCTTTAAATTCTTTGTCTCTGCTCTGTTTGTAGATTTCGAAATAATGACTTTCATTTCCCCAACTAAATTTACAGAAAAATAATGTTCTGCCGAAAATATGCGGTGTAAATCCAAACGACCATGATTCACCAGGTGCTAAATTCTTCTCAGGGAGATTATCATCTGCTGATCTGCAGAAGAATCGTAGGTGCAAACCACCTCCAAGATCATTGTAAATCGTCACAGTCGTCCTGCTCTGCTCAGCTCTTGCATTTATGAACATAATCGTCACAAAGACAACAAAGAATGTTTTAAGAAATCCCATAATCCGATATTCTTTTTGTTTTTTTTTACAAGTATGCGTTGATGACTATTTCAATCAAACTTATTCAGTATTTATATATAACAACCTTTTCGTAAGTTAGGTAACATGTTAATTACACTTTAGTCTTTTGACCGTACGTACACTTTCCAAAATGTGATTCACATTACCAAAATTAAATGAATATACTCTTTATTACACTATATTAATGTCTTTTACAGAGTCGGTCAAAATATATAAACTGACATGACGTACGGAGTTACGTACATATCCTACACATAAGTCAATTTTGAAATGTCCTTTTTGATAATTTTTTTTTTTATAAAAAATCAATATTATTTAAATTGATTAGAAGTGTATTAAAATTTTTTCAGTTTTTTGTACCGACGTCGATAATCGATTTACTACACAAATAATAACAATAGAACTTGCATGTTGAAAAAACATTAATAATACAGAAAAATAATTAGTTAATAACTGGCGAGATATTTATATCTCTCCAAATTATAGTATTGTTTGTATCTAGTTAGTATTTATATCTCCTCCAAAGTAATTGGAAGTCACACTTCATCTTGATATAAGCATTTTTTAGTTTATAGGGGATATAAAATGCATTATTTCAATATATAATATATGAAACTATATATTTTTATCATATAAAACCTATAATTAGATGTATTTATTTTGATCGAAATCATGTCTATCTATAGTAATAAATATATGTATAAGTTAGGGAAATGTAAAATATGTATAAGTTTAGATATGAAAAGATTTAGTAGATATTTTTCTTATTATAGATTTACATTTGGATGATAAAGCATTTCGATAAAATATCTATAAGAATAAAAGTATGTAAACAAAATAAAACTAAAAATTAATTGTTTATTTTGACCTACAAAACCACCTGTTAGATGCATACTTAGTATAGAAAATCAATTCATAACTCACATTTTTATACCAAAGATAGAAATATCCATCAAAGTATTTTTCGTCCACTAAAAAAAAAATTCTAAAAATAAATAAAAATTAAAGAACAACCATTCTTCCTCCAAAAATCCCTTACCTTGAACACAAAACAAACAGAGAATTAAACACCCTAAATTTAAAAACCTATTTGCTTAAATATAACCTATTCCTTCACCGATATAATATCTTTCTCACATTCCCAATCCAAAAAGAAAACTAGTTCCCCTCTCCAAAAAGAAAGATGAATTATCGAACAGGAATGATCCTTGTTCTAACCATACTTGTAATGTTCGTATGGGGTTTGGACGCATCAGCAATGCGAAAGACGAAATTTGACGCCCCGCTTCTGACAGAAAAAATCGCAACGAATAGATCCATAATTGTCGATATTGAAGGCAAAGGAGACTACACTTCAATTCAAAAAGCCATTGATGCTGTCCCTGTTGATAACTCTAACTGGATTATCGTCCATGTCCGTAAAGGAACCTACAAGTACGTTTACGTTTACGAGGTTTAACATTTTACATTCATTACTTCATATGCTCAAATCATGTTTTTTCTTTTCTTTACTTAGCAATATCATAACATACATATAACCATGTAATTGTAGTAATATGGTATGGATTTATGTATTAATATATATTGGATATTTCTGATTTTTTTATTTATTTGGGGAAAAAAGAGAGAGAGTGCACATTCCAGAGAACAAGCCGTTCATATTCATGAGAGGTAATGGGAAAGGAAAAACAGTGATTGAATCTTCTCAAAGTTCGGTCGATAATGTTGCTTCAGCCACTTTCAAAGTCGAAGCTAATCACTTTGTGGCTTTCGGTATCAGCATCAGAGTATGAATAACATTCATTTCGAATTTGAGAATTTTTTTTGTTTGTTGTTGATGACGTTTTATAATTTGTGTTATATATATACAGAATGATGCACCGGTGGGAATGGCGTTCACGTCTGACAATCAATCGGTGGCAGCGTTTGTTGCTGCTGACAAAGTAGCGTTTTACCATTGTGCGTTCTACAGCTTGCACAACACTTTGTTTGATAACAAAGGTAGACATTACTACCATGAGTGTTACATCCAAGGCTCTATCGACTTCATTTTCGGTCGTGCAACTTCCATTTTCAACGTAAATGTTTCCTCCACTACAAATTATCTTGACCATAACATTTAAATTATATGAACATAAAGTTAAGAGTTATTTTGATAATAATTGTTGCAGAATTGTGAGATATTTGTGATATCGGACAAGAGGGTGAAACCGTATGGGTCAATTACAGCACACCATAGGGAACACGCAGAGGAAAAAACAGGTTATGTTTTCATTAGAGGCAAAGTGTACGGAATCGATGAGGTTTACTTAGGCCGAGCCAAAGGACCTTATTCTCGAGTCATCTTTGCCAAAACTTACTTGTCCAAGACCGTTGTCCCTGACGGTTGGACCAACTGGAGTTACCATGGCCCCACCGAGTTTAGTCTCCTAATTAACTTCTTACCTAAATTTATATGAGTAATTATTTAAGTATAAGTTTTATGTACTAATATTCTCGAGACTGGATTGATAGGAATTTGTACCATGGTGAATACAAGTGTCATGGACCAGGTGCTGAGAGAAAACATAGATCTGATTGGGCCAAAGAGCTTACTAAACAAGAAGTTGAGTCTTTCTTGTCCATTGACTTTATTGATGGCACTTCTTGGCTCCCTGTTTGGCTTAAGGAAACGTCTTAGAGTTCCTTCGGTTGTTCCGTGTCTCGCGTTTGGCTTTTGGCGATTCCCGTTTTGGTGTCTATTTGTTACTATTGGACAAATTTCTTTAAATGTTTTTAGTGATTGGAAACTCTTATATTGTTTGCACACATTGTATAAGATAGTTTCCGTTTAAATTACCTATGTAACCTAAGTTTTCAATCATATATTCCAAATTAACATATTTTTCCGAAAGATTGAGTAGATTTAAATTTTCTGAAATGAAGACTATTGGTTAAAAACAAGTAAATATGATTTATTCATATCAAAATCACAAATTAAAGAGATGATATCTTCTCTTTTCAAACGACTTGGTATTTAAGTAACTAGCCCTAGCTTACTCAAGCTAATAATAGATTTGAATATTTAATTATTAAAATTTAAAATCCACTATAATTCCACCACCACCCCCAAATCCTCCGCCTCCACTACCACCAAACCCTCCACCAAATCCTCTACCAAACCCTCCACCATTACCTCCACCATTACCTCCACCATTACCTCCACCGTTACCTCCTCCTAATCATCCACTAACACCTCCTCCAGCACCGCCACCGATACCTCTTCCTACATCCTCCACCAACACCTCCTCCAGCACCACTACCAATAGTTTCACCGTGGCCTCCTCCAATTTTTCCATCGAGAGCTCTTCTAGCACTATCCTAAAAAAGGTCGGCTCTGAATTTAACAAGCACACAAACAAAAAATAAAAAATAACTGTTTTATATTATTTTATCATAATATTTTCATAATAAAAATCGATTATTTTACAAAATATGAAGAATCACAAACACAAATTTGTTTCGTTTGATTCCACGCTGTGGGCACCAGATTTAGCTCAGAACCCGAATCGACTAAATTAAACCAAACTGGGCCAACGAGATCACAAATAACCTAGTCAAACCTATTTATTTTGTAATTGTCGAAGTTTATGATTTTGTAACTTAAATTGCAACTAATTCATTAAGAATTAATTGCCTAAAAGTAGTATAAAAAGAGGATGAACCTCATTTGTAAAGGGAATCCAAAATATATTGAGAATAATATAAGAACTATTCAGAATTCTTTGTGTGAGAGCTGAACTTGTTTATTCAGTTCTAACATTTGGCGCCGTCTGTGGGGATAACTCACCCTAAGTAAGAAAAAAGAATCATCAATCACAATGTCGAGCTCCGACGATGATCGCTCTGATTCCCTCTCGGAGATTAAGGCTCTGTTGATGGACCTCAAGTCAACTGCCGACAAGCAAAAAGAATCCAATGACAATCTCGTGGCGCGGTTTAACACACACGAAACCCAAGTCTTGACGCAGCTCAACAACCTTACGACAGCTCAAGCCGAGCTCGAGTCGAGAGTAATGGCGCTCAGCGCACCGAGCGGTTTCCAAGTCGAGGAACACCCTCAACAGAGATCCGCTAGAATGCGCCTCGACTTTGGCACCCGACCCGAGGATCGAGTCATTTCCAGCACGACTCCTCGCGCCGATCTCCTCCCAAGAGAAACATCGGGCACCCCACCACCATCGCAACCCCACGCGAGGTTGTCGCGAGAAGAACCCACGCTACTCCCTATTCTTGGACAAGGTGTAGACCGTGGTCAAGCCCTACCTGGAGGACGCTACGAGAACTCTCAGGAAAACCCCAATGTGGTGGGATACGTGAGTCTCCGGAGATCCATTGAAAGAAGTAACGCCGGGCTCGCAGCAATGACCTCTAAAGTTCATAAAGCATCAAGCGCAGCCCCGAAGATCGATCGCGTGATCGAAGAAACTGAGAAGTCACCATTCTCATCTCGGGTAGCGAACACGCAAGTGAAGGAGACTGGCAAGCTGAGATTGTCGGTCTACGAAGGAAACTTGGATCCGAAAGCGTATATGACAGCATTCCGAATCGCCGCGAACCGAGCCCACTTCAGCGAAGAAGGAAAAGACGTGGGATATTGCAGGTTATTCGCAGAAAATTTAGTGGGATCTGCGCTCGATTGGTTTTCTCAATTACCAGAAAATTCAATCGATAGCTTCAATCAGTTATCGACAGTGTTTATCAAGCATTATTCCATCTTTATGGGAAGCGGAGCGACTGATGCGGACCTGTGGAATGTCACGCAAGCCGAAACGGAGTCGCTATGGTCCTATATAGAAAATTTCAAGAAGGTGAAGGCCAAGATAGCTGGAGTCAGCGACTCGACAACACTCGCCGCCCTGAAACATGAACCGAGCCCACTTCAGCTAGAAGCATTCACAGACTCTCATCTCGTAGCTAGTCAATTTAACGGCGATTACAAAACCAAGGACGAGCAATGGAATTATACCTCAGAATAGTTCAAGGACTCGTGCGACTATTCGATCACTTCGAACTCAAACGAATCCCAAGAGCAGAAAATGCCCAGGCTGATGCCCTGGCGACCTTGGCTTCCACAACCGAACCAATGATAAAAAAGGGTAATTCCGATCGAAAGTATCGAAACACCAAGCAAAAAGTTCCATTCAAACATCATCTTCGAGATCAGCGGAGACACAGAGAACCAACCCAATGGGCAACAATCTGTTTTGATCGAAGAGGAACATCAAGCCGAAGATTAGAGAGTCTCGATAAAGGAGTATATAGCAACGGGAACGATGCCAAGCAATAAATGGGACGCAAGGAAACTCAAAGTGATCAGCGCCCGATTCTTTGTACTCGAGGATAAGTTATACAAACGGAGCATAGCCGGCCCGTATCTCAATTGCGTCGACAAAGAAGACGCAGAAACAATAATGAGAGAAATACATGAAGGTTTATGCGGAAGCCACTCATCAGGCCGTAACCTCGCACTCAGAATCAAACGACAAGGATATTACTGGCCAACCATGCTGGCGGACTGCGAACGTTACACAAAGCATTGCGACAGCTGCCAAAGGCACGCACCAGTGAATCACCGTCCGACCGAGGAGCTCCAATCACTTTCAGCCCCGTATCCATTTATGAGGTGGTCAATGGATATCGTCGGATCTCTGCATCCTTCGACAGGAAACGTGAAATACCTATTGGTGATGACAGATTACTTCTCGAAGTGGGTAGAAGCAGAATCATACAAATCGATTGTGGATTCAATGGTGCAAAGTTTCATATGGAAAAACGTTATATGCAGACACGGTTTGCCTTATGAGATCGTTACGGATAACGGATCGCAGTTTATCTCGAAAAAGTTTGAAAGGTTCTGCGAAACATGGAAAATTCGTCTAAGTAAATCAAGCCCTCGTTATCCGCAGGGAAACAGACAGGCCAAAGCCACGAACAAATCGATACTAAGCAACCTAAAGAAGAGACTCGGAGCACACAAAGGGAATTGGGGGAGACGAGTTGCAAGGAGTGTTATGGGCTTACCAAACTACTCCGCGAAAGTCTACTACCGAAACACCATTCTCCCTACTTTACAGAGTCGAGGCAGTTGTACCGGCCGAAGTCACAATCCCGAGTCATCGGAGGGAGTTAGCTCCGGAAAATGAAGAAATTAGCAAAAACATATTACAAGACAATCTAGATGTAATAAACGAGAGACGAGACCAAGCCCTGATACGGTTACAGAACTACCAGTAGAGCGCAACAAGATATTACAACTCAAGGATCAAACCACGGAGATTCGGCATAGGCGAGCTGGTACTACGAAGAGTGTTCGAGAATACAGCAAAGCTTGGGGTTGGAAAGTTGGGTACCACGTGGGAAGATCCATACAAGATCGCAAAAATAATCAAACACGGAGTATACGGACTAGAGACCCTCGACCGAAATCCAGTGATGAGATCGTGGAACACGATCCATCTTAAGAAATATTTTTGCTAAATTAGTTTCATTTCAATATATCAATCCGATTCAGGAAATTAATAAAGTTTCTTTTTCTATGAATGGTGTCCCAGATAACGCTACGTGAACAAGAAACCGAATAAAATGAAAGTAGCTCCTCGTAAAGAATACGGACAAGTAGCCGTTATAGTAACGAGGAGCACTTCGCCGAAACAAAAAAAAGCACAAGCAGTTCCTCGTAAAAAATACGGACAAGTAACCGTTACAGAAGCGAGGAACACTTCGCCGAAATATAAAAAGAGCGCAAGCAGCTCCTCGTAAAAGAATACGGACAAGTCGCCGTTATAGAAACGAGGAGCACTTCGCCAAAAAAAAACGCAAGCAATTCCTCATAAAAAATACGGACAAGTAGCCGTTACAAAAGCGAGGAACACTTCGCCGAAATATAAAAAGAGCGCAAGCAGCTCCTCGTAAAAGAATACGGACAAGTCGCCGTTACAGAAACGAGGAGCACTTCGCCAAAACAAAAAAAAACGCAAGCAGTTCTTCGTAAAAAATACAGACAAGTAGCCGTTACAGAAGCGAGGAACACTTCGCCGAAATATAAAAAGAGCGCAAGCAGCTCCTCGTAAAAGAATACGGACAAGTCGTCGTTACAGAAACGAGGAGCACTTCGCCAAAACAAAAAAAAGCGCAAGCAGTTCCTCGTAAAAAATACAGACAAGTAGTCGTTACAGAAGCGAGGAACACTTCGCCGAAATATAAAAAGAGCGCAAGCAGCTCCTCGTAAAAGAATACGGACAAGTCGCCGTTACAGAAACGAGGAGCACTTCGCCAAAACAAAAAAAAGCGCAAGTAGTTCCTCGTAAAAAATACGGACAAGTAGCCATTACAGAAGCGAGGAACACTTCGCCGAAATATAAAAAGAGCGCAAGCAGCTCCTCGTAAAAGAATACGGACAAGTCGCCGTTACAGAAACGAGGAGCACTTCGCCAAAACAAAAAAGGCAAGCAGCTCCTCGTAAAGAATACGGACAAATAGCCGTTACAGAAACGAGGAACACTTCGCCTAGAGATAAAAAACATTCTAAGCTAATACATGAGCTCGCGTGCCCGTCTAAGCGAAAAATGGATACGAGGCACAACTCAGCACAATCGAACACACCGGCACGAGGACTACTAAGTCTCAAACACGAAAGGCTCGGCGCGCGAGCGAGTAAGGACTCGTACGTACGCGCATGGAGCTCGGCGCGCTGGAAGGCGTACGGTCCCAACACGAGACCCGACAAGCGCTCGACGACTAGCTAGGATCGGAGAGCGTGCGCGAGAGCCAACGAGCACGGAAAGAGCGTGCACACGAGCCGACGTTACCCGAGGACTAGCTCGGGTGGGAAGGAGACCCGTGCGCGAGCCAAAGAAGGTCGCGCGAGCCAACGAGCACGCAAGCTGAGGGTACGCGAGCCGACGGGCATGCGAGCTCATGCGCACGGAGGGGGCGCACACGCGAGCCGACGTTACCCGAGGACTTGCTCGGGTGAGGAGACTCGTGCGCGAGCCAAAGAAGGCCGCGCGAGCTGGCGAGCACGCGAGCTGAGGGCACGCGAGCCGACGAGCACGCGAGCTGACGGGCACGCGAGCTGGCGGGCAGGGAAGACAAGCCCGAACCAGGGAAGTCGGCAGGCGAGCGCGCACCGGTCGAGTACGCGAGCCGAGGCGCTCGAGAGGAGGATGAGCCCGGAGCGCCTAGGGAGCCCGAACCAGGAAGCTCGGCAGGTCACCCAGGAGAGGCGAGCCGAAGCACCCAGGCAGGTGAGCGCGCACCGGTCGGGGACACAAGCCGAGGCGCCCGAGGGGAGGACGATCCCGGAGCGCTTGGGGAGCCCGAACCAGGAAGCTCGGCAGGTCACCCAGGAGAAGCGAGCCGAAGCACCCATGCAGGCGAGCCGAAGCACCCATGCAGGCGAGCCGAAGCACCCAGGAAGGCGAGCGCGAAATCCGTTTCGCCCGAGCGTCGGACTGCCAGCCGCCGGAAAAGAGAGTCGCCGGCGAAAATTCCGGCGGTCGACCCTAAGTGACGAACGGATTTTCCCACCAAATCACAAAAAAAAAAAAATCAGAATCTGAAAGTTTCCCAAATCAGATTAGGAAACTTGGGGGGCAGATTGTGGGCACCAAATTCGACCACAAGAACCAGACCAATTGACTTGAATCGAACCGGGTTCAACCGGATCACCTAATCTGGTCAAATCTACTTATTTTTGTAACCGTCAAAATTTATGATTTTGTAACTTACTTTGCAATTAATTCTCTAGGAATTAATTGCCCAAAATAGTATAAAAGGAGGGAGGATATCATTTGTAAGGGCATTCCAAAAATGATTGAGAAATAAACAAAAACTATTCAGATCATTCTTTGTGTGAGAGCTGAATTGTTTATTCGGTTCTAACATTGATGCAGTTCTGGAAATAGTTTCCTCTCGTGGTAATGTGATCTATGATTTATGTCGGTTCATTGTAAGTTTTATTATTGTCGTTAGTGTGAGTTTTGAGATTTGATTAGAAGTCGTATTTCATACAATACAAAGTTTTGTTGTAAATCCAAGTACAATTTGGACCTTTGGTCCGAGCAAATGACCGTGAGTGGGATGAAATCTCAACTTCGCTTACAAAAACAGCATGAAACATGAATAAAGATTCAATATTGAAAAGAAACCAATCAAGTAGGTAAGAACAATCAATGTTAGAAGATTGAAGATTTCCGCTATATCTCCATTTAGTTGTTTCTCAACCACATTATCTCTTTTTCTTTTGATTTTTTCTTCTAGTTTTTTTTTGTAGATTTTAGAATGTTGAAAAGTATATACTCGTGAAGAAAAATCCAGACTAATCAAATCAAAAATTGAAATAAAAAATGAAAAATCGATCACCACATAAATGTTCTTTCTCCACAATCTCTCTATTTTCAAAATCACATTCCGCTCTTTATTTCTAATTTAACTAATAACTAGATTTATACTCACATTATACGTAGAAAAAATATTCGTAAATTATATAATATTGTTTATTAGTAAATATAAATTAAATATTTCTATAATTTATATTTTATTTAAAATTATTTTAACATTAATTTTTGTATATATAAATTAATGAAAGAAAAAATAATTATTTTTTACGAAAATTAATATTGTTTTTTGGTTAGTTTAATAAAATATATTATTTTTCTAACCAAATTAATAACAATAAAATATATTATAATTATTCTAATAAATTAAGATTATTTATATATTTATTTGAAATTAACTGTGATGATAATATATTAGCATAAATTTTTTTGTTAATAACACATAAGAATAATATTATTTTATTAAAATATTTTTCAAATATTTTATTCACAGTCAACTTTGGTTTACACGTCCGCAAGAATAATCTAAGGTCTACTATTTCTTTTGATCGAATCTAATACCGTCAATTTAGATCGTTTTATGAAAACGGCGTTCCAAAGACTTTACAGAATTCAATAAATTGTACAACAATTTCAATAATGTCCATACATTAATATGGAACTACCTTAATTTTGTTCAGATTTTTTTTGGACCGTTAATAAATTCATAAAATTCATACCGTAAACATGGTTCAAAAGTTTCTGGAAAAAAAACTCATTACATATACTAACATAACTTGACCTACCTAAAACCATATGTAATATAAGATATTAAATTATTCCATTCATATAAATTTGAATTTGATCTAATCGCACAAAAACTTTATATTTTTTTAAAAAATTTATTACAAACCCGAAAAATAGGAAGGAAGAATGACCACTCAGATTAACATGTGGTTACCTTTTCGTAGAAAAAGACTCTGCATACTCTGTTGCCGGAAAGACCGTTGAGCGAGCGGACCTCTCCGAAAACTCTGATGACTTCTCCTCTGATTGGATTCCTCGCTATTTTGAGAATAGAGCTTTCTAACTCCGGTATGACAGAAGCTAAAGAAATGTTTTAATTTTTCACAGAGATCCGGTTTGGGCGAAAGTCGATTTTACCGTAACCCTTTTACCTTTGACTTGATTTACGCCAAGATGGAAACAGAAAATTGAGATCTTGATCAGATATTCAGATCTGTTTGTCGAAACGACAGGAGAAAAAGAACCAAACCGCTTAGCCGATTTCAGAATAACCGAGCACGACAATGGATCGAACCGGTATGAATATGAGAAGATCTCCGGTTTGGGTCGAAAAACAGCAACCAACTTAAAATCGGAGCATAGTTAGTATAGGATTCGAACTAGATTTACTGTTAATCGAATAAATTCGAGAAAAGCATTTAAATTTGGGGGAATTGCTAAAAATGACTTAAAACTTGATTTCAAATGCAAGTTTGACAATTTATACTTTTTTTTGCAAAACTAACCTATGAGGGTGGAGAAATTACTGAACACTCCTTTAGTCTAAAAAATAATGTTGAAATGTCAATTACGTTTCAGTCCCTGCATGTTTTTTTGTTATCAAAGCAGACTTCTAGGAGAAGTCTGCTTTGGTAGGAAAAACAGTTTATTCCGGCTGAGAAGTCTGCTTTGGTGAGAAAAACAGTTTATTCCGGTTGAAACGGACTTCTCGGAGAAGTCTGCTTTGGTGAGAAAAACAATTTATTCCGGTTGAAGCAGACTTCTCTAAGAAGTCTGCTTTGGTGAGAAAAACAGTTTATTCCGGCTCAAGGAAACTTCATGAAGTCTCCTTTGTAAATAAATTACATAAATCAAATAAATTTTTTGAAATATTTAAAAAAATTAAAATTGTTATTAACATAGTTTATATACATATCAAAAGCACGTAAAAGTTATAATGAATTCAAAAATAAGGAGATTAGATTCGATCTAATGGTATAAAATATTTGCTAGTTTTTGTTGTTATGTGTTGTGAGTTAATAGTTGATGTTTGTGTAGAGAATTCATGCTAGAATTTGAAATATCATGTGATAAATTTGAAAATTTAGATTTACAAATTTTTAAAAGAAAATTGTTTGAGTTTTGCATTTACTTAACTATCTTCAACATATTCATCCAATTTTTAACAAAACTTTTGCACATTTAGTGAATCTTATTATTTAGGGTTTAGAGTTACGCAGACTTCTCGAGATATTGTCATAAATTTAACAAAGCAGATTTCTCGAGAAGTCTGCACAAACCAGAAATTAAATGTAACTAAACCGGTTTTTTTCAATTTAGAGTTTAGGGTAATGTAAAAATACGAAGCAGACGGAATAAACTATTTTTTTCACCAAAGCAGACTTCTCGAGAAGTCTTCGAGATTTATTCCTATTAAAGCAGACTTCTCGGAGAAGTCTGCTTTGGTGAGAAAAACAGTTTATTCCGGTTGAAGCAAACTTCTCTAAGAAGTCTGCTTTGGTGAGAAAAACAGTTTATTCCGGCTCAAGGAAACTTCATGAAGTCTGCTTTGTAAATAAATTACCTAAATCAAATAAAAATTTTGAAATATTTAAAAAAATTAAAATTGTTATTAACATAGTTTATATACATATCA